>CANTUT010000728.1:0-400000 GCA_947687605.1 Reutealis trisperma | reverse complement strand
TCTACTAGAAGGGGATCAAAATGCTTATTTAGATTTGAAATCATGATGGAACCCTCGGGTTCAAATTGGTTGATTTTGAAAATTTACTTAGAGTTGCCACCCTAATTTTATTTTTTATTTGGGAAAATGTTAAGGGAAAAGTCCAATTAAATGACTCCAATTTTATTACCAAAGAGGATTTGGGGACCAGGTTTTTGATTTATTTATAAAAAGATTAGTTTGGCAAGTTTAATACAAAATGACTAAAATTGATTTCATAAACAATTTATGTAATGCATGAATAGTTTAATTAAAGCATGAGATTCATTCATTCAACAATATAATAATTAAAAAATTAAGAAAGTAAAAGAAAAATATTAAATTTACAATGAAAACCCAAAATAGGAGATATTTCTTCTAGCCCTTATGAGTTCTAAAAAAATCACACATTCCCTAAACTAAATCCTAAAGTAATGCAACAAAGAAAAGAACACAAAACAAGTCGTAGTCTGTATGAAAATGGTGAAAGGGGGAAGATTGTTGTTTATTTTAATTGGATTTGTTGTTTGGATTAAGCATGCCCATGTATCCTTTTAAATGAGAATCAAAGTCTATGCAGTTCACCCTTCTTGCAAAGGGGTTTATTTAGCCCAACCTCTTTATCATGTTTTGATTCTTTAATTGGTTGATTGGTTGAGTTGATTGATTGATTACCAATTTAAGTTAATAGTTCATATTTTAATTAAATATCTTAAGTGAATCAATTAAAAAAGGCAAAGAGCCTTGGAAGAAGAAGAGAGAATTCAAGGAGGGAAACAATAAGTAAATCCCTAGGCGAGAAACAATAAAATGAAATAAATAAATAAAGAAAAGGGAAAGAGAAAAGGAAAAGAGACTTACCTTGGATAGTAAGCGATGACTAGTCTCGGGCAGCGAGTGACAGCTTGCCTCAGATGTCATAAAGCTTTTGACTTGATGGGGTAGCTCGAGAAGTCACAATCTAATTCACTTTACAAAGCAATGAGCAATAGCAAGGAAAAAATAAAAATAAAAGAAAAACTTTAAACTAGAGAGCATGCTTCTTGGTGGATCAAGCTTGTGGAAATGATTCAGTTGATGTAAAAGCTAATCAAGCAAGCCAAAAGATGAAGGGCCTATATCTATAGTAGAAAGTTTGGACATTGAGTTTGTAATCTTCCAATATGGGATATGTGCAAAAATTAAAGAAAAATAAAAAAAATAGAAAATTGCGTCTACTGCCATGCAACAACGATGTGGCTGCAGCAGCTACAAGTGGCTCTGCGGTAGCCAGGCCTAATTTCATCCAGTTTCGCAATTTTGGCCCATTTTTATCCATTTCTCATTTATTTTTTGTGATTCTAGTTGTGTTGTGCTCATTATTCAATCCCAGATGATCTGAGGGTGGTTCAGAGGCTAAAGGTATAGGTTTCATTTCTCAGTTTTTTGATTTTGACAATTTTGGCTTTTAGAGGTCTATTTACCCAGCCTAAGCACCTTGCAATCTAGAGGGTGAAAAATTAAGGGTTCACAACTACCCGCTCATTATAATTGGCTTAACTAAAAGGCAATTTTGATGATAGTGAACCCAGGGATGAAGGATGAAAAGAAGAACCAAAAGGATGTCTAAGTCAGGATTTAGACATTTAGGCGAAAGGCGTAATTGATTTTGAGATAAAGGAAGATAGCAAAAGGACCCACAATGATGTTTAAGAAATTGTTCATAAACATTTATAGGTGAAAAATGCGACGGATAATAAATGAAAAAAGGATCATAGGGATTTAGGTGATAGTTACTAGAGATACATAGGTGAAAATAGTGGATTTTGAATAAAAGAGGCAAAAAAAGCAACCACAGGGATACCTAAGTGATCATTACTAAACATTTATGGGTGAAGTTTTGAAAGGATTTTGATAAAGAGGTGGAAATAAGAACTACAGGGATGCCTAGGTGATCATTACTAGATATTTATAAGTGAAATGAATTTAAGGCTATCATAGGATGGTTTGAAAAGTTTGAAAAGAAACCTAACCCTATATTAGATTGATGATCCTAAGCCTATTTTAAGATGATCTAAAAATTTTGAAAGGGATACCTAACCCTATGTTAGGCTGATGATCCTAAGGCTATCTTAGGATGGTTTGAAAAGTTTGAAAGAAAAACCTAACCCTGTGTTAGGTTGATGATCCTAAGGCTATCCTAGGATAGTCTAAAAAGTTTGAAAGAGAAACCTAACCCTATATTAGATTGATGATCCTAAGGCTATCTTAGGATGGTCTGATTGTAAAGAAGATACCTAATTCAAATTTAAGGTATGGATGCTAAGGCTATCCTAGGATGAGTTATATATTGATGGTTCTAGTCTTGATTTAAGAACTCTGTTTAATGGTTTATCATATTAAGATCCATTTTGCTTTGAGAAATTGGATTGATGGCCTCTTTTGATTAGGATTGATGATTTATCTTGATTCAATAGTCCAATTAACGACCTGTTCTAATGTGAAATGCATTTGACTATGCAATGATTGGATACCTTGAACCTGTAGAGGGTTAATTTGGTACAAAATGTTGATCTTTAGAGAGAAAGATGCCCCTATTTAGGAAAGGTGAATAGAAGGATGGGAGGTGCACCCACTTTAGAATGATAAAAGAAAGTGGTTAGGTCATTTTATTTAGATAGACTAACTTAGGGATGCTAGGGTCATATCGACTTAGACCCAGTATGAGGCTAGTTAAAAGGTCAGTTAATGGCTATCAATTTGGCCTTAGAAGAAAGCTAGGTCAAATGGGGATGAGATCGAGATAGTTAGCTTGGAAGGCTTAAGCAAATTTAGCCTTAAAGAATGTTTAGTTTGGAATAGGATTGGATGGCCAAACTAAGGTTCAACATTAGAGAAGATTAGGAGTAGGGCCACCCTAGAAGGCTAGGTTGGTTTTGGCCTTAGTTGAGGTCATTTTGGAAGGCTTGATCATATCTCAGGCTTAAAATCAATTTAGAAGCTCGATCTAGTTCAGCTACATAAGAGGTCAAATCAGGGTCTTGGTTAGGTTTAAATTTAGAAGGCTCACTCAGGTTTTAGATTGAAAGGCTCAATCAAGGTTTTGCCTTTAAGGGACGCTAAGTAAGAACTCAGAGAATGTTTGCTTAGAGGTTTCTATTAGGTTTATCTATGTAGGAGGTGATTGTTAGGCCTACTATGGGTGACCCAAATCTAAAGGGATTAGTATAGGATGAGTAGAGTGTCGAACTCTGGGGAACTTGGGAATTTTGTATTAATTGGATAGTTACTAGGATGGATAGGCAAAGATATTAAATAAGAGATTAAAACTAACTATATGCTACTATACTAATATTGCCATTAAGGATGTTGATTAGATTGAATTACAAGTCAGAATTGATTTTAATAAGATGTGTTACATGCATGCAATGATTGAGAGTATGGTCTATAATTCCTAAAAGCAACTCTCGTTGTCAATTAGAAGTGTTTGATCTAGAGTTTATGAGCATTCTCATGTCATTATAGAGATATAATAGAACCATAAATATTCATGCCAATACTATAATTCCCCTTAGAGTGGATTTGCTTGTCTCCAAGTGCTTATCCTATTCTCTAAGTAATTTTAATTATTTTTCCATCAATTTATCCCAACTTTTGTTATGAATAATTTGACTATCATATTATACATGGTGATCAAGCACATACAACATTAATTAAGCACATAATTAAAATTAAATCATGCAAAGCGTATAAGAAATAAAATGATTAAAACCAATACTTTATTGCAATTCAAAGAAACCAAACTAGTGTATATTCATAGTGTAAATGACAAGGTTTAGACAAGAAGACAAGATGAACATCAAGGAACAAAGATAAAAAAGACAAGGGAAAGGAAACTTTGATGATGTTTTCTTCAATCCTTGCTCCAGAAATTTACTTTGAAGAAGTTTCCTTGAATGCCTTGGTGACTTTTCAATCCTATTCTAACTTTTGAACACTTGAATTACACTTCCAATTACTAACTTAATATATGAATAATACTAACATCACATGTCTAAAATTCTATAAAACATTCTTATTTATAGGTTTCTAGGTGTCCCAAATCATGTCCATTGCAAAAAGGAGCCTTTTGTGAAGTGTTTTGATGAAAAGGCACCATAACTACTCGAGACAAGCTAGGATGAGTCGGCAACATGTGGTTCTGGCATGACTCCGCACCATAGGGCAAGAGTCAACACTATAACCTTTTGTCATGACTCGGCACCTATGGGGCATGAGTTGGCACGGGCTTGTCTTGGCTAATCCTTGCAAAACTTCTTCCTTTTCAAGCATAGAACCCTTGATCCTTTGAGAGTTACCTAGATTACTTAAAGAACACTTAAAAACAAGATTAAAAGTACCACTTTAAAGATAAAATTCATGCATTCAAACACCAAATCAACTATTAATTAATTAGTTTAGGTATATATATTTGCATCATATCAAATTCCCCCATACTTAAACTTTGCTTGCCCTCAAGCAAGAACAAAGAGGGAAGAGACAAAGAGATTACTTAGTTTCTCCAAGATAATTATGAAACAATCTTGATTAAACAATCTTCAAAATTTATTTAAGGTGTATATGGCCAATATATTGATGATATAGTTCTTAGTGCCCAACAATGGTAAAGGATGACAAGTCTTATAGCATAAATTTTGAGCTTTGTCTAATTATCTCATCCTTATTGGTAACAAAGTTGTTCAATTATTTAGTCAAGGACCTAATCATGCTTTTCTAGTCAAAATTTCCATGCATTAAGTCAAAAATTCAATAAATTCAAGTAGCCTTCTTTGGGACAAGAGAAAGCACACACAAGAATGCAATAAGTCTAATGGCATTTTTAGACACATAGTTTGCCTATTCTTCTCTTTTTTTTTATTGCAATTAAATAAGGTACATCTTTCAAATCAAACGCGACTAAGGAGCAAACTCATTCGTGCATGACTTATTGAATATACATTTTTAATAGGCATACCATACATATCTTTTGAATTGAATGCAACTAAGGAGCAAACTCATTTGCACACAACTTACTCAATATGCATTTTTTTTTTAGCAAACAAATATAGTTCTTTTAGTATCCTCATCCATTATTGACTACTGCATAACTCATATTACGACTATAGTTTCCTTTAGGCAACTTAATTCATGCAAATTCAAAGACTTAACTTATATCAATTTCGACAATTAAGCAAAATTAGAAAATTGACTAGATAATTAGAAATCTTTAGAAGCAATAAGAGTGAGATAAAAAGACAAAATCTTAACAAATACTAAAAAAAAAGACTTAAGAATTTTACCAATTAGGCATTTATCAAAAATGATCATCAAATTAGTTAGAAAATAGAATGAGAAAACCTAATCAAGATATAATAACATGGAGAAACTCAAGTAAAAAGGCAAAAATTCTTTATGCAAATTGTAAAATACTAAACTAAACAAAACAACAAACATGCAAAATATATTAAAAATGCAGAAGATGAAAAATTAAAACAAAATAAAACATCAAAACAAAAATAAATAGAAAGCTTCAAACTTCATCATTCGATCCCTCCCCCATACTTGAAATTCACACTGTCCCTAATGCGAAGAAAAGTAAAGAAAAAAACATACCTCATTGAGCATCGGGTGCTGGTGGTGATGAAGGAATGTCATACCCGGAGTAGCTAAATAACTTACACAATTTATAGTCCATACTATATTGCATGCGCTCTATCCTTTGGTTCTTAGCCTCCAAGGCGGTAAATTGACGTTGCATCCTCCTTTGGTTTGCCAAGATCTCCTCCAAAAGTTGGTGGTCAATAATAGTGGAGACACTTGCTTCTCCTTGAGTAGAGGATGATGGTGGTAATGCAAGTTGAACCGTCGATTAGGCTCTTGGTGGTGGTGGGTCTCTAGGTGATGGAACATCATCACCAGAGTCTTCATCCGAATTATTAATAGGGTGACGTAACCCCTTCCAACAAGATCATGTGTAAGCTGCAACATGATTAAAATCCACATCCATAACCTCGCCCCTTATGAAGGCTTGCTTTGTGAAATATGAGTATTTGACAACATAAGGAAAGTTTGAGCAATTAATATGAAACCCCTTAGCAATACTTGTAACAATATGACCATGTGTTAATGGATGTTCCTTACGTGTAACACACATGAGGAGTTGATTAAAAATCCAATATGTCCAACACACTTGCTTTTATTTATGAACACACCGCATCAAAAAGAGCTCTTAAACAGTTACTCTATTAGTTTCAGTTTTACCAAAAATAACACATGCAATGACTTTATGCAACATCCAGAATTTCAAATCATTGATGAACATCACTTTCCCCTTTTTAGGTTCAAAAGGGGTTTCTATATCAGTTAAGAATGTCCAAAAGTCATTAACATTAAAATCATTAGTGATATCAAAGACACCACTCCTTTTAAAACTAAAAACTTTTTACATAAAATTATAAGTTAATTGGAAAGGTTGGCCAAGCAATCTAAATTCCAAAATTTGAGAATTTGTAGCATTGATATCAAGTGTACTAAAGAACTCATAAATAAGATTGCCATAGGAATGCTCTTGCATACTTACAAGCTTTTTCAAACCACAAGAAGTTAGAACTTGATTGAATACTTCCTCTATGCCAACATCACGAATTAAAGAGGGAGGAAACTACTTACAAGATACAATTTCTCTATGTTTGATTTTAGAGAACTTGGGTCTTTCTTCATGTGAGTGAATAAGGAAGGAGGACTCATACATTAATGTAAGTTCTTCCTCTTGTTGCTCTTCTTGAGGCCTTGAAGAAGTTGATCCTTTGGTCTTGCCCATACTTGCTTGTAGTTAGAAGATAAAGAAGAAAAATAGAAAGATTCTGCAACTATGAGTGAATATAGTGTAATGTGTGAATGCTGAATGAAGAAGATGATGTTTAAATAGAAGAAAGAATTATTTAAATATTAGGATTTGTGTTTTCAAAATCTGAAAAGAAAGGGTAGAGGAGTGGTGTTGTAAAGGTTAGGGTTATATAGGTGTGTAAGAGTGTGATGTGAAAAGTCCTATATTTTGGGAAGAGGTGTGATTCTTTTTGGAAAAGAAACAACTTTTCATTGATTTATTTTGGGAAAAGGGTATTGAATAAGTTAGTTTTTGACCAAAAATAAGAATAAAATAAATTACAATTGAATTAGGGATGAAAAGAAAAGAAAAATTGGTGCAAAAACTCAAAATTTCAAGTATTTCAAAATCTGTTAATTGTACCGAGTCGGCACCATAGGGCACCACTCGGCACGGATGGATTCTATCACGAGTAGTGTCCTATAGGCATGACTCGGCATGAACTCAGTCTAATATATATATATATATATATCATGTGTATGTATTATAAAATCAAAATAAAATTATTAAACATCAAAAAATAAACATGAAATTTAAAATAAATAAACATATTATGTAGTAGATGAACATACTATTAAGTAGAGTGTGTTACCGACCTTGATTATTCTAATGGTGCACCAGCAAAGTAAGGTTTAAGACGATGGCCATTTACCTTGAAAGATTTGCCTTTGTCATTAGCAATCTCAATAATTCCATATGGATGGATTTTAATAATTTTAAAAGGTCCAGACCATCTTGATTTTAGTTTTCCAGGAAATAGTCTTAACCTTGAATTATAGAGTAAAACAAGCTCACCTTCTTGGAAATCCCTATTGAGAATGTTCTTATCATGCCATAACTTAGTACGATCTTTATATAACTTTGCATTCTCATATGCATTTAACCTTAGCTCTTCTGGTTCATTGAGTTGCAAAAGTCTTTTCTTACCTATTTTGTCCATATCAAAGTTTAAAGCCCTAGTTGCCCAATACGCTTTATGTTCAAGTTCAATAGGCAAATGACAAGATTTACCATAGATTAATTGATATGGGGTAAGGCCAATGGGAGTTTTAAAAGCAGTTCTCAATAGTTCCATATGGATGGATTTTAATAATTTTAAAAGGTCCAGACCGTCTTGATTTTAGTTTTCAAGGAAATAGTGTTAACCTTGAATTATAGAGTAAAACAAGCTCACCTTCTTGGAAATCCCTATTGAGAATGTTCTTATCATGCCATAACTTAGTACGATCTTTATATAACTTTGCATTCTCGTATGCATTTAACCTTAGTTCTTCTAGTTCATTGAGTTGCAAAAGTCTTTTCTTACCTATTTTGTCCATATCAAAGTTTAAAGCCCTAGTTGCCCAATACGCTTTATGTTCAAGTTCAATGGGCAAATGACAAGATTACCATAGATTAATTGATATGGGGTAAGGCCAACGGGAGTTTTAAAAGTAGTTCTCAATAGTTCCATATGGATGGATTTTAATAATTTTAAAAGGTCCAGACCATCTTGATTTTAGTTTTCCAGGAAATAGTCTTAACCTTGAATTATAGAGTAAAACAAGCTCACCTTCTTAGAAATCCCTATTGAGAATGTTCTTATCATGCCATAACTTAGTACGATCTTTATATAACTTTGCATTCTCATATGCATTTAACCTTAGTTCTTCTAGTACATTGAGTTGCAAAGTCTTTTCTTACCTATTTTGTCCATATCAAAGTTTAAAGCCCTAGTCGCCCAATACGCTTTATGTTCAAGTTCAATGGGCAAATGACAAGATTTACCATAGATTAATTGATATAGGGTAAGGCCAATGGGAGTTTTAAAAGCAGTTCTATATACCCATAAGGCATCATCTAGCTTTAATGCCCAATCTTTCCTAGAAGAAGAAACGGTCTTCTCTAGAATCCACTTAATTTCCCTATTGCTTACCTCAACTTGTCCACTTGTTTGTGGATGGTAAGGAGTAGCTATTTTATGATTAACTCCATATTTTTTAAGCAAAATTTCTATGATATTATTATAGAAATGGGAACCTCCATCACTTATCAAAGCCCTTGGAGTGCCAAACCTAGGCAAGATTACTTTTTTAAGCATTTTCTTGACTACCTTAGCATCATTAGTAATAGTAGGTATTGCTTCAACCCATGTAGACACATAGTCTACCATAACTAAGATGTATTTATAGCCTAAAGAACTAGGGAAAGGACCCATAAAGTCCATACTCCATACATCAAAAAGTTCTACCTCAAGAATGCCATTTAAAGGCATCTCGTTTCTCCTAGATATATTGCCCATTCTTTGACATCTATCACATGTAAGGACAAATTCTCTAGCAGCTTTGAATAAAGTAGGCCACCAAAAACCACATTGTAATACCTTAGAAGCCATTTTTGTTGCACCAAAGTGTCCACCCACATCTACGGAATGACAATGTTTCAAAACATCCTGAATCTCACCTTGAGGAATGCATCTCCTTATTAGCCCATCTACACATCTTTTATAAAGCAAAGGTTCTTTCCAATCATAAAATTTAGTATCATGCAAAAATTTCTTTCTTTGCCTATAATATAAACCATAAGGAAGAATACCACTTACAAGAAAGTTAGCAATGTCAGCATACCATGGAATTTCTTGCGATACAACATTAAACAATTGCTCACCTTGGAAGGTCTCGTGTATTGGTACTCCATCATCAAGCTTCCTCAAACCTTCTTGATCAAGTCTAGAGTGATGGTTCGCCATAAGGTTTTCACTCCCTTTCTTATCCCTTACTTCCCAATCAAACTCCTAGAGCATAAGAATCCACCTTAATAGCCTAGGTTTAGCATCCTTTTTACTTAAGAGGTACTTTAGAGCAGTATAGTCAGAATATACAATTACCTTTTGACCTACCAAGTATGCTCTAAATTTATCAAATGCATAAACTATGGCTAGTATTTCCTATAGTTGATTTGGGCATCATCAAGTATAGTAAATTACATAAGGCTTACCTTCCTTCCTTTGCCCAAGGACTGCTCCAACTGCGAAATGACTAGCATCGCACATAATTTCAAAAGGTTACTCCCAATTAGGTGCCTATAGAATCGATGCAGATATAAGAGCTTTCTTTAGGGTCTCAAAAGCTTCATGACATGCTTCACCAAACTCAAAGGTAGCTTCCTTCGCAAGCAATTTGCACAATGGCTTGGCAATTTTGGAAAAATCCTTGATAAACCATCTATAGAACCTGGCGTATCCTAAGAAACTTTGAATGTCCTTAACACATTTGGGCTATGGCAAATTTGTGATCACTTCAACCTTGGCTCTATCCACTTCAATACCCCTTTTAGATACCATATGCCCTAGTACTATTCCTTCTTGTGCCATAAAATGACATTTTTCCCAATTAAGTACTAGTCCATGTTCCTTACACCTGTCAAGAACTTCAGAGAGATTTTCTAGACAATTTTCAAAGTTAGTTGCATAAACACTAAAATTGTCTATAAAAACTTCAACGCAATCATCTATCAAGTCACTAAAGATAGAAAACATGCATCATTGAAATGTTACAGGTGTATTGCATAAACCAAATGGCATGCGTCTAAATGCAAAAGTTCCATAGGGACATGTAAAAGTGGTTTTTGATTGGTCTTTGAGGTAGATAGGTATTTGATAAAAACCACTAAGACCATCCAAATAACAAAAATAAGAATAATTTGCTAATTTTTCTAACACTTGGTCAAGAAATGGTAGTGGAAAATGATTTTTTTAGTTGCTTTATTCAACTTTCTATAGTTTATACACATACGCCATCCAGTGACAGTCCTAGTAGGGATTAAATCATTTGATTCATTCTTAATAACAGTCAAGCCACCCTTTTTAGGGACAAGTTGGATAGGACTTACCCATTTACTATCACTAATTGAGTATATGATGCCATTATCAAGTAATTTGTGACCTCTTTCCTTACCACTTCTTTGAGAGTTGGATTAAGTCTCCTTTGACCTTCAATGGAAGGCTTAGCATTATCTCCTAAGATTATCCTATGCATGCAAATATTAGGGCCAATACCTTTTAGGTCATTCAAAGAGTAACCAATGAAACTTCTTTGTTTAAGCAACACATTGCACAAAAGATTGATATTTTCTAAAGACAAGGATGAATTGACAATAAAAGGGAATTTAGATTCAAAATTAAGGAATAAATATTTTAAATTAGATGGTAAAGGCTTGAGTTCAAAACTTACTTCTTCTTTTGAAAAAGGGTTTGGGTCATCATTTCTCTCCAGAGGTTCAAATCTAGAAGGTCGGAAGGAGTGATGATGTGAAGTAGTCTCTAAAAGATTTACCTTTTCTTCTTGGACTTGGTAAGGGGGAATAGGGTCTTGACTCATCCATTCATATTTGACCTCATTTGTACATTCATCAATCAAGTTTATCGAGTCAATCCTACTAACTCCTTCCATAGGTGAAGATTTCATCATCTTAAGAACATCAAATTCCATGAATTCATTGTTTACCTCAAATGTGATTTTACCTTTCTTCATGTCAATGATAGCTCCTACCATTACTAAGAATGGTCTTCCAAATAAGATAGGGATTTCGAGGTTTTCCTCCATGTCTAGGGCAACAAAATTTGCAGGAACTATAAATTTACCTACTTTTGTTAGCACATTCTCAAGAATGCCAATTGGATAGGTAATAGTCTTGTTAGCCATCAAGAGACACATGTTCGTAGGCTTAAGTTCACCCAATTAAGTCTTAAATAAATAGAATAAGGCATTAAACTGACACTGGCACTAATATCATATAAAGCTTTAACAAAATACTTTCCTCCAATCATGCATGGGATGGTGAAACATCCAAGATCTTTTCGCTTAGGAGGGGACTTAGAAAACATGGCCTTAGACTCTTCTACTAAAGATACTAGACCATAATCTTCTAGTTTGCTTTTATGGGAGACCATGTCTTTCAAAAATTTACCCCAAGCCGGCATATCCCTTATAGCATCTAAGAATGGAATAGTAATAGTAATATCTTTAAGATACTTTAGGAATTTGCCAAATTGCTTATCTAGGTTCCTTCTTATGAACCTTTGAGGAAAGGGCAAGGTCTTAAGGTCTACTTTAGGATCATTGACCTTAGGTGGTATGACACTTTCATTTTTATTATTACCTTTAACCCCACTCCCTTGGTTACTTTCTAAGTTTACTTCCTCATCACCTACTATATCATTTTTATTCTCATTAGCAGTATTTTCAACCATCTTACCACTTCTTAGAGTAATTGCTTGGCAAGTCTCTTTTTGAACAAATTCTAGTTGACTAGGTAACCTACCTACAGGTTTAGGGTTAGAGGAAAAGGCTTGTTAGGCAATTTGAGTTTCCAAAATTCTGTTGTGAGTAGCAAGTTGATCAATTTTGGAATTAAGTTGTTTAAATTGCTCCTCACTTTGTTTATTAATGGATATTTGTGTTCCTACAAACTGCTCTAGAAGGGTCTCTAAATTAGATTTAAGTGGTGTAGGAGTATATGGTTACTTCATAGGAAAACCTGGCGAGTTATTTAGTTTGAGATTTTGGTTAATAGGTGGGTTCAATTGAGAGGATGAGTTAGACTAAGAAAAACTAGGATGGTTCTTCCATTGAGGGTTGTATGTGTTTGAGTTCATACCCATTCTTTGGTTATACCCTCCTTGGACAAAATTTACCTCCTCATTTGAACTACATTGGGAATAAGGATGAGGACCTCCACATAGTTCACAAACAACAACAGTATTTTCAATAGAATTAATTTGAGTTTTACTTACCATTTTGGTGAGTGCATCTACTTTTGCTGTTAGCAGGTTAATAGTGTCAAGTTCCAAGATCCCTTTTGCTTTTGCCATAGTTGTCTCATCTCCCATGTATCCTTGGGATGCAAGTTCTTCAAGTAAAGTGACAGCCTCTCTTGCTATCTTATCCATCCATTTACCTCCAAATGCGACATTGACTATGTTGCGATTCTCATTTGTCAATCCGTTATAAAAAATTTAAGAAATCATCCAATCGGGCAATCCATGATGTGGGCATTGCCTTTGGAGTTCCTTAAATTTTTCCTGAGAAGTATAAATTGTTTCATTTGGATTTTGCTTGAAGGTGGTGATCTCATTGCGGAATTTTGCAGTCTTATGTGGAGGGAAGTACTTTTGAAGGAATGCTTGCTTTAATTGATCCCAAGTGGTGATTGATTCACTTGGTAAACTTGCCAACCATATTTGAGCTTTCTCTTTGATTGAAAATGGGAAGAGCCTCAATCAAATTGCATCATCCAATACTCCATTTATTTTAAATGTTGCATATACATTCAAGAATGTCAAGATGTGTGCATATGGATCCTCCCCTTGCAAACTACCAAACTGATTATTTTGCACCATTTGAATGATGCTAGATTTGATTTCAAAGTTGTTGTTTGCAATTGAAGGAGCCATTATTCCCCCCATACTACTCGTGATGTCGGGCATGGCAAAGTCACCTAACATTCATCTTTCTCCGGCCATTAAGTTGTGTTGATCTTCTTCTCTTTGTCTTTGATTCCTACGCAAAGAATGAAAAGTTCAATCAATTTCAGGATCAAATAGAAGATCGTTAGAGCTTCTACTTTGTCATGTGTTCAACTAAAATTAAAACAAAAATAAAAATTATAAAACAAAAACAAAAACCTAAAACAACTTTTCACTATCCTAAATTAATAAAAATTACAACAAATTCCCTGGCAATGGCACCAAAAATTTGTTAGGCCTACTATGGGTGACCCAAATCCAAAGGGATTGGTATTAGATGAGTAGGGTGTCGAACTCTGGGGAACTTGGGAATTTTGTATTAATTGGATAGTTACTAGGATGGATAGGCAAAGATATTAAATAAGAGATTTAAAACTAACTAAATGCTACTATACTAATATTGCGATTAAGGATGTTGATTAGATTGAATTACAAGTCAGAATTGATTTTAAGAAGATGTGTTACATGCATGCAATGATTGAGAGTATGGTTTATAATTCCTAAAAGCAACTCTCATTGTCAATTAGAAGTGTTTGATCTAGAGTCTATGAGCATTCTCATGTCATCATAGAGATAGAACAAAACCATAAATATTCATGCTAATACTATAATTCCCCTTAGAGTGGATTTGCTTGTCTCCATGTGCTTATCCTATTCTCTAAGTAATTTTAATTATTTTTCCATCAATTTATCCTAACTCTCATTGTGAATAATTTGACTATCATGTTATACATGGTGATCAAGCACACACAACATTAATTAAGCACACAATTAAAACTAAATCATGCAAAGCGTATAAGAAATAGAATAATTAAAACCAATACTTTATTGCAATTCAAAGAAACCAAGCTAGTGTATATTCATAGTGTAAATGACAAGGTTTAGACAAGAAGACAAGATGAACATCAAGGAACAAAGATAAAAAAGACAAGGGAAAGGAAACTTTGATGATGTTTTCTTCAATCCTTGCTTTAGAAATTTACTTTGAAGAAGTGTCCTTGAATGCTTGCTTGAATGCCTTGGTGACTCTTCAATCTTGTTCTAACTTTTGAACACTTGAATTACACTCTCAATTACTAACTTAATATATGAATAATACTAACATCACATGTCTAAAATTCTATAAAACATTCTTATTTATAGGTTTCTAGGTGTCCTAAATCATGTCCATTGCAAAAAGGAGCCTTTTGTAAAGTGTTTTGATGAAAAGGCACCATAACTACTCGAGACAAGCTAGGATGAGTAGGCACCATGTGGTTCTAGCATGACTCTGCACTATAGGACATGAGTCAGCACCATAACCTTTTATCACGACTCGGCACCTATGGGGCACGAGTCGGCACGGCCTTGTCTTGGCTAATCCTTGCAAAACTTCTTCCTTTTCAAGCATTGAACCTTTGATTCTTTGAGAGTTACCTAGATTACTTAAAGAATACTTAAAAACAAGATTAAAAGTACCACTTTAAAGATAACATTCATGTATTCAAACACAAAATCAACTATTAATTGATTAGTTTAGGTATACATATTTGCATCATATCAGTGATTTTGAAAGGCTCAATTAGATTTTGGCCTTAAAAGAGGTTGAATTTAGAAGCCTAAGTTGATACAAAAGGCTTTGTCAATTTTAGCCTTGGAAGAGATCATTTTGAAAGGTTAGGACAAGTCTAAAAGGCTTAATCAAGTTTGCTTTAAGGGTAGCCATTTAGAAGGCTATGTCAAGTTTGGAAGGCTTAATTAAGTTTTGCCTTAAGGCTATCATGGGCTTCATAGTGAGGACTTTTGGGAGTGGGCATCATGGTGAAAACTTCTTAGTTGGTGAAGGTTTCTTGGCTTGGGCTTTATGGTGAAGGCTTTTTGGTTTAGGCTTTATGGTAAAGTGTTTTAGGTTTGGCTTTATAATGAAGGCTTTTGGTTAAAGGCTTTTAGGCTTTGAGGATAGTTTTTTTTTTTTTTAGCCTATGCTTTTCTACAAGGATGCTTTGGACCTATTTGGAAAATGGTTAGCTTTAGCTCAGGTATGATGCCTAAAGGTTTTGATCATAAGGTGACTACAGGCTTATGGATAAGGGTTTGCCTTTTGACATGGTTGCATCAATCTGAGAGGATTAAGTTGAGAATAGTTTGTGGACCTTAAAAGATGTTGATTTCAAGGATCATATGATTTGACAAGGAGGCTTGATCCTTTCAAGGATAATGAGATGTTGTTAAAGAGGCATAGGAGGGGCTTTGACTGGTTTGAGCCCTTCTTAATCAACTTGAGTATGATTGGCCTTGGGGATATGCCTTGACTTCTAGTTTTGTCAATGAATTTGACTTCAATGATGATGAGTCCTGAGAGACTTAGGATTTTTAGTTCTGCCCATGCTGAGATTTTTCCAAAGAAAAGGTGGTATGAGGCTTAAGCATGAAATGATGGTATGATTTACCAATGAGGCTTGGGATGGAACAATATGATTTTAACAAGCTTAGAAATGGCTTGAAGGTAGGATGGAACTTCTAAAAAGGATCAGGGAAGTTGTATGATTTTGCTATTTGTAACATGATTTATGGAAAAGAGCAAGCTAAGTTAATTTTGCCATTTAAAATTGAAAAAACTCTTGGAGTGACACTCTATTGGTTTGAATGTAGATGGCATACTAGCTGAAGGGAAGTGCCTTAAGGAGTAGCTAAAGGACTACTGAGAAGAGATAACTTGGAGACAATGTCCTAATTATGATTTTACACTATCATCATCTAGCCGCACCTTATCACCTGCTAAGTTTAACGATATTATGACCTACTTATTAAGCCATGACTTTCCTAAGGCATAGGGAGATGCAAGGTCACCTAAACTCGCAGAATCGTGATTACCTTTAATTCTCTACCATTTACCATGTTGAACCTTATCCCAAGATTGAAACTTGATTACCTTTCCTTATTGCTCATTACTAGTTTATCATTTTACATATTACTAAATACTCACTTACTAATGCCATTTATATACACAACTCGTAAAATTTCCAATTTTGTATTTCATGTCATTATCTAAGTGTTAATTACTTAATACATTATTGTAATAGTAATTACAATACAATTTACAATACATATAAACCCAATAACAATTTTGGTATTAAACCTTCAGTAACCATGGAGCTCTAAAACAATAGTCTTCATAGTCATATAACCAAATTCACAATACTTGAAATTAGTAGAGCAACTTCCAAGCGGAAGAATAGGCCTTGGAATTTACCTTGCTGACTCATCAACCTTACCTAAAAAATTTAAACAACTAAGGAATGAGACAAAGTTTAGTGAGTACTCAATAATACAATATGGGGAGAGTATGTGGGTTCTTATTAGGATGGGCTCATTATGACAATGGAACGATGTTAATCAAAATTGTCTTTATAGATCAATTTCTCATTTAAGATAGAAGCAATATCTTTAGCAGAAATAGTAATTTATTGGAAGCAGAATGCTTCCCATACATATAAATTAAAGAGTGGTTGGGTACTCTCGCCCTACCCACAAGCTTATATCAAGTGCACAAAATATGATGTATTACCCCACATCATAAGGGTATTTCTACTTATCAATGAGCATCAATAGAAAGATTCAAGTAAAATTCACAATAAGGAATTCAATGGAAGGTATGTCAACATAAGAATAATTCTCATCAAAGGTCACATTATGAAATCAATGTGGAAGGCTCATAATGGCCAAATTCCATGAAGAAATATCATATCCAAACACAATGTTTGATGGGCAATTCATGTTCAACAAGAAATTGGGATATTCAAATAAGAATAGTTTAATTAAAAATGGTTCATAAAATATGGCACATATCATATTATATTATTAAGTACTTATCTTGGACTCATTTGCTCCTATTTACATTTAACTTTGATGCTAGTAGTGCTCCTCGCACTCTAGGACAATGTCTTTACCTTTGACTTTAGATTCTACACATTTGCATTTCAATTACACATCAATCACTTCTTTGTTATGACATTAGTTTAAATTTAGCTTAACTTGTTAACACTTTTATATTGTTTATTGTGGTGCTAACTTATTTCTTTTAAGGTGAATAAACACTATACATATACTTGTCACTAATTTTAACATTTTCCTTAATTGTTTTCCAATTAGCCAAATGTATTTACTTAAGGAAAGATAATTCCTTTCCTCCCAATTTCACATTTCAATTCCATATTACTTAATTAGAATCAATTTAAACAAATTTGAATATTCAATGGAATTAATTCCACTTCCACCTTCTAATTCTATAAATGAACCTAGTTCATTAAATTTAGGGAAAATCATTTCTATAAATTGAATTTAGAAATTAGCATTATATAAATCATGTTACACTATTCTTAAGCTTAATTCCCCCTTCAATATCATGAATTCAAGTTTAGTTATCAAAATCCCCAATTTGTCCATAAACCCTAGAATTTAGGGAAAACCATTAATTCCTTATCCAATCCTCAAATTATTCATTGAATCATGAAATTTAGCATGTTAAAAATCCTATATCATTAAATAAACATGGAAAATAATCCTGAACTTCCTCTTTTAACCTAAGTTATGTCTTCAAAATTTCAAGTTTTGAAATAAGCTTTTATAACTCCATTTGACACATCCAAACCATTATTCTCCTTCCCAATTAACCTTAGATAACATCAAATAAATTCTAGAACTATCCTTTATACTAAATCTAGGAGAGGCCGAATCTAGTGCTAATATTCCCTTATATGTGCTCTTTGCTTCCCTTGCTTGTTTTCACTTGATATACCTAAAGCTCTCAAGCCCAATCCCCATATTTAATCAAAGAACATATAAAATAAAAATTTCCTAAATATATTTGCTTTTGGCCGAATCATATAGATGCAAGAAAAAGAAATTTTTTACAACTATAACACTAAAGTCATGTTTAGAACTGTAACAACCCACACCCACCCTAGGAATTTTCGCGATAGATTGCTTGATTTAGAACTATTAAGGTTAAGTGTGTGCTTGTATGGAAATTTGTGATCTAAGTGATTGATGAGCATGTGGCATATCAAATTAATTTTAATATGCATAATATGTGTTGCTATTGTGAAATAAATGATTTACATGAAGTGTATTAGCATAAAAGAATTTATTTTAAATAAAATGAATTTTCATGCATTAGACAATTTTTAAGCATAAAATAATTTTATGGATATTTTTAAAATAATTTGAAATAAATATTTTTGAGGAAAATGTTCCAGAATTAATAAGAAAAATATTCTTTTTATTTTAAATCTTATTCAGCCAAAAATTCAAAGGAAAAGCCTAAATACCTAAAAGCCCACTACATCAAAATCCTCCTAACCTAATTCATTAAGGGTATTAGTGGAAATTTCACCCAAACCCTAATATATATTCTAAATTTTGGCCAAACCAGGGTTTCTAGTAGCCATTCTCTTATTCTTTCTGTATCTTGGCAGAAAATTCTCTCAAAATATTTCTCTCTACCAAAATATTGAAAACACCTTTCCGTTTTGCGATTTCTTGACCGTAATCATAAGTTTTTGTTCTCTTTCGATTTCTAAACTGATTTCTATGAAATAAATTATGGGAAAATTATTTTGAACTATTTGATTACTGATTTTTATAGATTTAATTCTGTTTGGGTGAGTTTTTAGGAGAGAAAATTTATTTTCTACCAAAAACATGATTCTTTTCGCAAGATTCCTCCAAAGGTGAGCTCTATAACTTAAAATCACAATTTTATGCATAAACATCATTGGGGGGGGGGGGGGGGTGTTGGCAATTTGTGCATGGTTGTATTCTAAACTAATTTTTGATTTGTTTTGATGGAAAATATTAGATTAAATAATATTTTTGCATATTTCTGTGATGACCGGAAAGTTTCAAAAAACAAAAGAGTTCAAGGTTTTCGTGTTAGAACTTGGAAGTTGGAAAATTTTATTCTTTCATGGACATATGGCTGCCGATTTGTATGAAGAAGTGTTCTAATATGATATTTGTTTTGTTTAGATGAAAAATAATGATTTGAATCATGTGTCGGTTTATCGCTGAAATGAATGAAATGCGCGGAAAGCGCGGAAACTCATGATTTTTCACCTAAGCCTTTAAACTTGGAATTTTTTCATATAAACCCTATCTATGGCTGCCGAATCATATAGGGATGTGTTTTAAACTAACATTTTCTATGATTGAATGAAAAATAATAGTTTAATCAACCTATTTACATATTTCTAAAATGACCGGAAAATATCGAAAACAAGAAAACTTATGGTTTTGTGCTCTACGATTCAAAAGTTGAATTTTTGTGTATAAATAACACCAATAGTGGCTGATCCTTATGAATTTAAATTCTAAAATGATTTCTGTTATGTTTACATGAAAAAATCTTGGTTCAAACCATGTTTTTACATATTTCTGAAATAGATGGAAAGTATGAAAAGAAGAAGAAATTGGTTTTTACCTTGATGATGCATTCAGCCTACATAAACATTTTTGTTCCAATGTTTATAAATTTTATG
The DNA here is from genome assembly GCA_947687605.1 of Reutealis trisperma. Lineage (NCBI taxonomy): Eukaryota > Viridiplantae > Streptophyta > Magnoliopsida > Malpighiales > Euphorbiaceae > Reutealis > Reutealis trisperma. Next base: position 380,055 of record CANTUT010000728.1, on the reverse strand, counting down.
TGATGTGTTTTGATGATTATTGACATGTATGTATGTGTAATAAATGATAAAATTGCATGTTAGTTGAAGGTATGATCCTAGATAAGCTTAAATGCATTTTGGTATACTTAAGGTATCTTAACCTTATATTGTGATTAGAACCCAAATGTGATTGGGAAATTTGGAACTAGATGTTATGATGACTTGATTATGAACATATGGTTATGAGTTAATGAAGTGAAAGGGGATCATAAAAGTTAAGCATGACGCTTGAAAGATTAATTGTTAAGTTGACATGAATGGAAGTGTAAAGTGAACTAAGATAATTGTTAAAGTGAATTGATATTGAGGTAATAATATTGTGATGACCTTAGAAAGGTATTGATGTGATTGCAATGTGTTTTCATATGAGCCATAAGGCCTAAGTATGCAAGAATTTCAAAGTCAACGTGTTATGTGCAAGTGATGAGTACACCTATGTGTGAACTCTAATGTGTATGCTATACGTGAGTGGGTAGTTATGGGATAGGAGCATCATGAGTAAATAAATACTAAGTATTAAATCAAATATTATGTTAGAGTTTAAGGAGCTTTAGAAGTGCAAAAGGGACTACGTATACTAGGAGCAAAGGAACCCTAAGGTGAGTAAACATCGTATTCATTCTACAAGTGTGAGTAAACACTATGTTCATGTTATAAGTGCAAGTAACATATTGTTATGTTACAAATGTGTGAAAACATGCTATGTGAGCCTTTGTGATCTTTGAAACCCAGGTTCTTTCCATTTTTAATATTTTTATATGATTTCTTTGTCAAGCTTAGGTTGCCAAAAGACATTTGGTCCAAAACTAGTTTGTTGATCCATTGAGAACTTCTTGTGATTAACACCCTAACTTGTATTCTTTCTGGAACTACACTATCATTGTATCATTGTTTAAAAGCTAAACCACTATTGTTATTGAAATACATGTTATTGTTGCCTTATGTGACATTGTTAATTGTGATTACCATTAGCTCTAGCTGTGGTACCTTTTACCATTTATGCAGAATCCTTGTGCCGATGCGGGTAATCATCGGAACCTGTGCACATGGTCTTAACCCAATGGATAGGGGCAGTGTATCCACCTCAGCTAGAAGGGGCAGTTCTAGCCATGGAGCCTGATCAACTTTATGCCTTATAAGTGATAAGAGTTGGAATTTGGTATAAGGCCACCTCTCCTCAATATTTTCGAGTGATAGAGCAATAGCCTTCACTCTTTATATGTGATAAGTGTGATTTATGCAAACTTGCTAAATTGAACCCTTGCTAAATTGTAACTTGATTCATGAATTATAAATCATGAACTATATGTATAAGCTATGTGTTTCCTTTCAAAGAAATATGTGATAATGTATGTGCCTTTTCGTTTACTCATTGAGATCATCTATCTCACCCTTTTTCCTTGTGTGGTTTCAGGTGAGCAAATGTGAGGAGGCAGGGTGATGGCTCAAGCATTCTATTTCGCTTGGGAAATTCCTTATCCAAGTTATCAATAATACTATTTTTATGAAGTCTTGTCATTAGATGCTCCAGGAATGTTGATTGATACTTATTGATACATATTATTTTTCCTTATGGATTTTATATGTAATGATTTACTTTAGTCTTCCGCAAATATATGGTATTCAACAAAATGTCTTAAATGAGTTAATGTAAGAGGTATGGTAAGATCCTAGGCATGATTTGTTTATATGTAAGTGGGTTCTACGGACGTGGGTGACCTTATGTCTCCCCATGTTCTAGGACTGTCATATCTCTAAGGTTGGGATGTGACAAAGGTGGTATCAGAGCTATAGTTTTTAAAAGTCTAGTTTAGGCTTGTTTTATATGAGTTGCTTAAGAAAATCCTGGAGCATAGGAATTTTCCTGTCATGTCACTTGCATTCTATCGCTAGCATAGTTCCGTGAAATCCTAGTAGAATTTAGTAATCCTTGTTATTATTTGCTTGCCTTACGATTCTTCTGACAGATGACCAAGAAGATTACACCTGCTTGAGGACCACAACCCAGAGCACCCCATGTGACCTGCAAGAGGACTTGGCCAGAGATGCTCGAGAAAGTTGTAACTGTGATTCACCCCACAAAAGAGAAGACCCCTAACGAGGAGGAGGACCCTGAGGAGCGCTTAGATCCTGATTGGGTATATAGTAAGGTTCAAAAATTGGAGGATAACTATTCATACTTGAAGGAGGAAAATTGACATCTTAAGGTCATGATTCATGCATTAAGAAAGGATATGGAGCAACTCAATCAAGGATTGTTGAGCATAAAGGAGATTACTCGCCAATGAGGTCTGCATCTTTAACTAATCGCCATCAAGATAGAGATCTTCTTTGTTACCGATGTGGCAGTAGTGGCCATGTCGCTCTTGATTGCTCTGGAGGTGGACACGATAACTAGGTCGAGTAGATATGATGATCAACATAACGGCATAGCACTTTATATGATATGAATGATTTTCCTTGATTGCCTAGTTACCTAGGATGAGATGATTTCCTTCATTATTATGCTATAGTGTGAAATTATGAGATATATGCTATATGATTATGATATGTGATATGTGTAAAACTATGTGATATGGAAATCATACATGACATGTGCCTAATGATGTGATATGGTAAATGCATGATAATGTGTTCTAGGATAAGGGAAGATTAAATGGGTTAGGATGGGGGATTAGTACTAAATTCCCTTATTATGATAGATAGAATGCCTCCCAAAAAGAAGGTTCATATAATTGCCCAATCTGTTAGGGCTAATTATGATGTTATATCGGACACCGCATCGAATCCTGCCTCTTCACCTATACGGTCAAGAGAAAGATCCAACTTGAGGGCACCGACTATGGGCTCTAGTGAGCAAGCATCTTCGCAAGAAGTGTATGCCATACGCAAAGAAATGAGAGATTTGCACAAAGAACTAAATGAGCTATAAGCTCAAAGGCAAAAAGCGCCGCTAACTCAAGAAAGGAATGGAGTTATGCCACCTGCGGTAGTGACACTTGCTCGGAGAGAGAGGAAACGACTACCTGACGAGGGAATGACTATGGCGAAGTTTAAGAAGTTGCAACTACCTACCTTTTATGGTGAGGAAGGGGTTTTCATCATCTAGACCATGAAATGGTCAAATAAAGCAAGAGATCCCCACTTGCGGCAAATGTGGAAAGAAACATCCTGGAATCTGCCGGAAGGATACTGGCGCTTGCCTTAGGTGTGGGCAAAAGGGGCCCTTTATAAAGGACTGCCCTCAGATGAGGAGTCAAGGGAATGGGACCATGGTACGACCACAATCTAAGCCATTCCAAACACAAGGACAAGGAGTTAAGGACAAGGGGCAAATGGTTGGGAATGCACCAACGATAGAGAATAAGGGCAAGGGTTGAGTCTTCGCGTTAAATCCACAAGAGGCTCACAATTCACACATGACCATCACAGGTATCATCCCCATCCAAAGTTCTAGCACAAAATGTTTAATTGATTATAGTGCTACCCATTCTTTTGTGTCGCCTTGTTTTGCTAAGTACTTAGGTATAGATAAGGAATTGATGAGTGAACCATTAGTAATAGCAACTCCTTTAGGGGAGGTGATAGAAGTAAAGTATGAGTATAAGGGCTGTGATGTAGACATTAATGGACAAACACTTCCAGTAGTATTGCTAGAATTAGACGTACTAGAATTCGAAGTGATATTAGGGATGGACTGGTTGTATGAGCATGGAGCTCGTATCGACTGTAGGAAGAAACTTGTCAAGTTTCAAACTAGAGATGGGAAGGAGTTTGTGTACCAAGGAGATAGGAATGAGAATCCTCTCAACTTAATATCAGCCTTAGGAGTGAGGCGGATGTTAAGGAAAGGATGCCAAGCATATCTAGCCCACGTAATTGAAACTAGCAAAGAAGCTGCCATGCGAGACAAGAGCATTCCAGTAGTGGATGAGTTCATGGATGTTTTTCCAGAAGATTTACCTGGATTACCCCCTGATCGTGAGATCGAATTCAACATCAAACTGCTACCTGGTACGCAACCGATATCGATACCGCCATATCATATGGCACCAATGGAGCTAAAGGAGTTAAAGACGCAATTGCATGATCTACTTGATAAGGGCTTCATTCGACCAAGCAGTTCGCCATGGGGTGCACCAGTGTTGTTCGTAAAGAAGAAGGATGGTTCGTTCCAAATCTACATCGACTATTGCCAACTTAATAAAGTCACTGTGAAGAATAGATACCCTTTACTGAGGAACGATGATCTTTTTGATCAATTGCAAGGAGCTGGTCACTTCTCCAAAATCGACTTAAGGTCGGGCTATCATCAACTAAAGATCTGAGGAGAAGATATCTACAAGAATGCCTTTTGTACTAGATATGGACACTATGAGTTCACGATTTTGCCATTCAGTTTGACGAATGCTCCTGCTGCTTTTATGGACTTGATGAATCGAGTATTCAAGCCATTCCTTGACAAGTTCATGATCGTATTCATCGATGACATCCTGATTTACTCAAAGAATAAAGAGGAACATGAAAAACATCTAAGGATCTTGCTTCAAACGTTGCGTGAGTACCAACTCTATGCTAAGTTATCCAAGTGTGAGTTTTGGATGAAGTCTGTCAACTTTCTTGGACATGTAGTAAGCAAGGAAGGGATTCAAGTTGATCCTAAGAAAGTTGAAGCGGTAGCAAATTGGCCAAGGCCCACAACAGTTTCAGAAGTACAAAGTTTCTTGGGCATGGCGGAATATTATCATAGATTCGTACAGGACTTTTCTAAGATAGCAACCCCATTGACCAAGTTGACAAGAAAGCAAGTTAAGTTTAATTAGGAAGAGTCTTGTGAGAAGAGTTTTTAGAAGCTCAAGGAGTGTTTGGTATCGGCTCCAATTTTGACATTACCAGAAGGAGAAGAAGGATTCACTGTCTACTGCGATGCCTCGAGAGTAAGACTTGGGTGTGTTTTGATGCAAAATGGTAAAGTCATCGCCTATGCATCACGACAACTAAAGAGACATGAAGTGAATTACCCTACTCACGATTTAGAATTAGCTTCAGTAGTGTTCACTCTAAAGATTTGGAGACATCACATGTATGGGATGAAGTGCGAGATCTACACGGATCATAAGAGTCTTCAATACATCTTGAGCCAAAGAGACCTCAATCTAAGACAAAGGAGATGGGTTGAACTATTGAAGGATTATGACTGTCAGATTCTCTATCATCCTGGGAAGTCAAATGTAGTGGCAGATGCCTTGAGTCGAAAGTCGATGGGAAGCCCATGTGGATGTGAGAAAGAGGCCGATCATGAAGGAACTAAAGGAATTGTTTAATCAAGGATTGAAATTGGAGATTGGAGGATCAAGAGTGTTATTGGCTCATTTTCAAGTAAGATCTAAGTTAATGGAAGAAATAAGGGATTCACAATATAGGGACCCATACTTGATGAAGTTGAAGGATGAGACAAGAGAAGGAAAGAACTCTAAGTTTGAGGTAGCCAATGGAATTTTAAAGTGTAAGAATAGAGTATGCGTGCCTGATGTGGATGGACTAAAGGAAAGGTATTGAAGGAGGCACATCAGACACCTTACTGTGCTCATCCTGGAACTACCAAGATATACCGTGATGTGAAAGCTAATTATTAGTGGCCTGGTTTGAAGAAAGATGTAGCTAAGTTTGTAGCATCTTGCCTAACTTGCCAGCAAGTCAAGTATGAACATCAGCGACCCTCAGGATTACTACAAGAGATTCGACTACCTGAATAGAAGTGGGAACGCATCACTATGGACTTCATTGTTGGTTTACCTAGAACCTCCAAAGGATATGACTCTATATGGGTCATAGTAGATAGATTGACAAAGTCTGCCCATTTTTAGGAGTTAAGACCATATATTCTGCAGCTCAGTATGCGCAGTTATATGTAGATGAGATCATGAAACTACATGGAGTGCCAATTTCTATCATATCAGATCGAGGAACTCAATTCACCTTAAGGTTCTGGCAAAAGTTGCAAGAAGCATTAGGAACACAACTAGATTTTAGTATAGTGTTTCACCCTTAAATGGATGGCTAGTCTAAAAGAATAATTTAGACACTCGAGGACATGCTAAGGATGTGTGTCTTAGATTTTGGTGGTAGCTGGGATAAGTATTTACCTGATTGAATTCACCTATAACAATAGCTACCATTCATCCATTGGCATAGTGCCTTATGAAGCGTTGTATGGGAGAAGATGTTGTTCTCCAATTTGTTGGATTGAGCCTGGAGACAAGCATGTAGAAATGCCCGAATTACTTAAAGAGACCCCCAAGAAAGTGCCAATAATTCAAGATCGACTGAAAATGGCTTTCAGCTGATAAAAGAGTTATGCAGACCCTAAGTGAAAAGAAGTCCAATTCGCTGTGGGAGATCACGTATTCTTAAAGGTCTCGCCAATGAAAGGAGTTATGAGATTTGGCAAGAAAGGGAAATTATCACCTTGTTTCATTGGTCCTTTCAAAATCTTAGATAAGGTTGGAGAGGTGTCTTATAGACTTGCCCTACCTCCAACTTTGGTGCATGTGCACCCAGTGTTCCACATCTCAATGCTAAGGAAGTATGTATCAGATCCATCACATGTTCCTTTACCTCTAAACATTAAGTTAGATGAACTATCCTATGAGGAGTCACCGATAGCTATAGTGGATCAATAAGTAAAGAAGCTAAGAAATAAGGAGATACCCATGATTAAGGTTCAGTGGCGAAATCATGGGATAGATGAGTGCACTTGGGAAGCAGAGGAGGAGATGTGACAGAAGCATCATCAGCTTTTCAAGAGAAACTAGGTAAGGGTTTAAATTCGAGGATGAATTTCTTTAAGGGGGGGAGAATGTAACAACCCACACCCACCCTAGGAATTTTCGTGATAGATTGCTTGATTTAGAACTATTAAGGTTAAGTGTGTGTTTGTGTGGAAATTTGTGATCTAAGTGATTGATGAGTATGTGGCATATTAAATTAATTTTAATATGCATAATATGTGTTGCTATTGTGAGCATTTGCATAAAAGAATTTATTTTAAATAAAATGAATTTTCATGCATTAGATAATTTTTAAGCATAAAATAATTTTATGGATATTTTTAAAATAATTTGAAATAAATATTTTTTAGGGAAATGTTCCAAAATTAATAAGAAAAATATTCTTTTTATTTTAAATCTTATTCAGCCAAAAATTTAAAGGAAAAGCCCAAATACCCAAAAGCCCACTACACCAAAATCCTCCTAACCTAATTCATTAAGGGTATTAGTGGAAATTTCACCCAAACCCTAATATATATTCTAAATTTTGGCCAAACCAGGATTTCTAGCAGCCATTCTCTTATTTTTTCTGTATCTTTGCAGAAAATTCTCTCAAAATATTTCTCTCTACCGAAATATTGAAAACACCTTTCCGTTTTGCGATTTCTTGACTGTAATCGTAAGTTTTTATTCTCTTTCAATTTCTAAACTGATTTCTATGAAATAAATTTTGGGAAAATTATTTTGAACTATTTGATTACTGATTTTTATAGATTTAATTCTGTTTGGGTGAGTTTTTGGGAGAGAAAATTTATTTTCTACCGAAAACACGATTCTTTCTATAAGATTCCTCCAAAGGTGAGTTCTATAACTTAAAATCACAATTTTATGCATAAACATTATAAGGGGGGGGGGGGGGGGGGTGCCGGGGCGGCACCAATTTGTGCATTGTTGTATTCTAAACTGATTTTTGATTTGTTTTGATAGAAAATATTAGATTAAATAATATTTCTGCATATTTCTGTGATGACCGAAAAGTTTCAAAAAACAAAGCAGTTCAAGGTTTTCGTGTTAGAACTTGGAAGTTAGAAAATTTTATTCTTGCATGGACATATGGCTACTAATTTGTATGAAGAAGTGTTCTAATATGATATTTTTTTTGTTTAGATGAAAAATAATGATTTGAATCATGTGTCTGTTTATTGCTGAAATGAACGAAATGCGCGGAAAGCGCAGAAACTCATGATTTTTCACCTAAGCCTTTAAACTTGGAATTTTTTTGTATAAGCCCTATCTATGGCTGCCAAATCATATAGGGATGTGTTCTAAACTGATATTTTCTATGATTGAATGAAAAATAATAGTTTAATCAACCTGTTTACATATTTCTAAAATGACCGGAAAATACCAAAAACAAGAAAACTTATGGTTTTGTGCTCTACGATTCAAAAGTTGAATTTTTGTGTATAAATAACACCGATAGTGGCTGATTCTTATGAATTTAAATTCTAAAATAATTTTTGTTATGTTTACATGAAAAATTTTGGTTTAAACCATGTTTTTACATATTTTTGAAATAGACGGAAAGTATGAAAAGAAGAAGAAATTGGTTTTTACCTTGACAATGCATTCGACCTACATGAACATTTTTGTTCCAATGTTTATAAATTTTACGTGATGTCCTTTGATGATTATTGACATGTATGTATGTGTAATAAATGATAAAATTGCATGTTAGTTGAAGGTATGATCCTAGATAAGCTTAAATGCATTTTGGTATACTTAAGGTATCTTAACATTATATTGTGATTAGAATGCAAATGTGATTGGGAAATTTGGAACTAGATGTTATGATGACTTGATGATGAACATCTGGTTATGAGTTAATGAAGTGAAAGGGGATCATAAGATTTAAGCATGACGCTTGAAAGATTAATTGTTAAGTTGACATGAATGGAAGTGTAATGTGAACTAAGATAATTGTTAAAGTGAATTGATATTGAGGTAATAATATTGTAATGACCTTAGAAAGGTATTGATGTGATTGCAATGTGTTTTCATGTGAGCCATAAGGCCTAAGTATGCAAGAATTTCAAAGTCAACGTGTTATGTGCAAGTAATGAGTACACCTATGTGTGAACTCTAATGTGTATGCCATACGTGCATGGGTAGTTATGGGATAGGAGCATCATGAGTAAATAAATACTAAGTATTAAATCAAATATTATGTTAGAGTTTGAGGAGCTTGAGAAGTGCAAAAGGGACTACGTATACTAGGAGCAAAGGAACCCCAAGGTGAGTAAACATCGTATTCATTCTACAAGTGTGAGTAAACACTATGTTCATGTCATAAGTGCAAGTAAAATGTTGTTATGTTACAAATGTGTGAAAACATGCTATGTGAGCCTTTGTGATCCTTGAAACCCAAGTTCTTTCCATTTTTAATATTTTTATATGATTTCTTTATCAAGCTTGGGTCGCCAAAGGACATTTGGTCCAAAACTAGTTTGTTGATCCATTGAGAACTTCTTGTGATTAACACCCTAACTTGTATTCTTTCTGGAACTACACTATCATTGTATCATTGTTTAAAAGCTAAACCACTATTGTTATTGAAATACATGTTATTGTTGCCTTATGTGACATTGTTAATTGTGATTACCATTAGCTCTAGCTATGGTACCTTTTACCCTTTATGCAGAATCCTCATGCCGATATGGGTAATCATCGGAACCTATGCACATGGTCTTAACCCGATGGATAAAGGTAGTGTATCCACCTCAACTAGAAGGGGCAGTTCTAGCCATGGAGCCTGATCAACTTCATGCCTTATAAGTGATAAGAGTTGGAATTTGGTATAAGGCCACCTCTCCTCAATGTGTTCGAGTGATAGAGCAATAGCCTTCACTCTTTATATGTGATAAGTGTGATTTATGCAAACATGCTAAATTGAACCCTTGCTAAATTACAACCTGATTCATGAATTATAAATCATGAACTATGTGTATAAGCTATATGTTTCCTTTCAAAGGAATATGTGATAATGTATGTGCCTTTTCGTTTACTCATTGAGATCATCTATCTCACCCATTTTCCTTGTGTGGTTCCAGGTGAGCAAATGTGAGGAGGTAAGGTGATGGCTCAAGTATTCTACTTCGCTTGGGGAATTCCTTATCCAAGTTATCAATAATACTATTTTTATGAAGTCTTGTCATTAGATGCTCCGGGAATGTTGATTGATACTTATTGATACATATTATTTTTCCTTATGGATTTTATATGTAATGATTTACTTTAGTCTTTCGCAAATGTATGGTATTCAACTAAATGTTTTAAATGAGTTAATGTAAGAGGTTTGGTAAGATCCTAGGCATGATTTGTTTATATGTAAGTGGGTTCTACGAGCGTGGGTGACCTTATGTATCCCCATGTTTTAGGACTGTCATATCTCTAAGGTTGGGATATGACAAGAACACATAAAGGAAGAGATGAGCATAAACTCTTACCTTAGGAAGCCTTGTTTTGAATTCTATATTGGTGGCACAAAATTTAGAGTCTATTTCTCCATTAGGATGTGCTTTTGTGATAGGTTTTGCAAAAATAGAGAAAAATGCTCATCCTTTTTTTTATACATGCATGTTGAATGGTGGTGATTTAATCACACTTAATCCAATGGCTAGGATTTAATCAAAATGGATGGCTATGATCTAATTCAATTGGATGGCTAGGATTTCATCTAATTTGATGATAGTCATCATATGGTGTGGAAAGAGCAAAAATGAATATAGACCTTGGTGTAGAAAAAGTGAGAATTCAAGTTGGAAAAGAATTTGTCTTAGACAAAAATGGTGGCTTCTTAGTCAAATTTTATGGCTAGCTCTTCTTGCACCCATTTAACCATGGTTAGCTATTTTTAACTCTAGTTGAGTGTATGTTTATCTATTCTTGGGCCTTGTGGAATAGCCATTCAATTGGCTTAGGCTTTAGAGTCCAAAAGCCCATTAATGAATCCATATATACACATTTCAAACTTGGTAACTTGATGCATTTTCTATTTTATTTCTTTCACTTTAATATAAATATTTCTACCTTCTAATATCACTACACACTCTAAATATTGCTAGATAAATCTTATTCACTCTATAATACACATATTTGAGTCCTTCATTAGCATTGTTCAAGTATGTAAATCATATAAACTCACTAGGTCAAACTAACTTTGACTTCTATTGTACCATTGTAACTTTGATTGAATTCAACTTCTCATATCACTATTATTATCTCCCAATGACTTAGGAGATGCTAATGCCCATTCACTAGCACTTTAGATTCAAATTTCAAATAAATTATTAATGTAGTCACATTAAGTCAAACTCGATTTGACTTTCATTTTATCATAAAAATGTTTATCAAAATTGATTACATTCTTTACTCATTGTCACATTATTCATTTAAAATTACTTCTTATGGTATTCTAATAATTCTTCATATGCTAGAAAGGCCTTGAACGATATAATAGATGAATATTATGATGTCACCATTACTAACTCTAATATGTTAAGGAAACCTTAGGTATTACATTCTACCCTGTGAACCCTCAATTCTACACCTTCATCATCCGACCACAGCTTGACACCTACTAAGATCAATGTGATATGAAGAGTCAGTATAGCAATCCCGCTAGTTGGTTAGCAGGCAGGGTTTAAGGGGTAGCGCCTCTAGAGCAAAAAATGGATTTTTAGTCACGTTAGTATGAGGATACTTAATTTTCAAATACTAACACTTTTCCTACCCTAATCGGACGTTTTGTATCATACAAATTTTTTTTTTGAAACTGATCGAATCTTTTCTTAGACTGACTGTTTAATTATTCTAAAATTAAATTCGAGCCTATTGAAGCTAACCGATGAATTTTCTGAACTTTAAAACTCCTAAAAACTGACCTGAAACCAAAAGAAATTTTTTTTTAGTCTTCAATTATATTGCTATTGGACATCCAAATTTCCTAAACCCCAAACTAACCAATCTCTAAAAAAAAAAATCGCCATGTCAATTGCCACCGAAAGATCGGTGGCATCTCTCGGCGGTGTCGCCCAGAGGCCTAGTGGCGCCACTGGCCTCTCCAGTGGCGCCACTGGCCTCTCCAGTGGCACGTCTTTCTTTTGCCCTCCAAAATTTCCAAAATGCCCTAAATACAATTTTTCAGTATTTTTCTAGCCATATCCTTTTGGTCTTTTCACTTTTTCACTTCTGAAGTTACTCTCACTCCATTTTCCAATAAATACCCTGTCATTTCCTCTATTTCTCTACACCTCTTGAATTAGTATTAATGGCTGTTTACTAACTCTTCTCTTATTCTCCCTCCAACCACTCTCTAATTAATTAATTATCTCACCCTAACCAAGTTGATTAATCTTTTTAAGTAACTAAATCTTTTTTTTAATTAAAATTAATCACTCAATTAATTAATTAATTAATCTTTTTAATTAATTAATTAATCACTTTTTCAAAATTAAATTAATCATTTTTCTTAATCAACCCTTTATCCAAATTAATTAATTAATCCATCCATCATTTTCATCATATTAATTAGTTAATTAATCATTTCAATTAATTAATCAATCTCCCAATCAATCCAATCACCTGATCCCGATAAAATGGAATTTCGGTCCGGTAAAACTCTTTACCCTCCAAAATCAAAGGTATCAATCTTTTTCTCTCAAATCCAAATCAAATCAATCAATCTGATCAACTCCTAAACTCCTTCACTTAATCATGGATGATCCCCATTCAATGGGGTATGTAGGCACATTTGGAATTTAAATTAAAACCTCAAATACAAATCCCAATCAATCTCTTTTTCCCTTTTTAATTAATGTAATTTGTAGATGTTTCATTTTAATTCTCTATTGCCCTCATACCATGCTCATGCATTAATCATGATATTATATAATATTTGTCATTCATGAAATTAATTTCAAAGTCAAGTTAAACTTAAGAGCCAAATTTAGATTATTTAAAACAAAAAACCTAGTTTTCGAACTCAATTTAGTTCAAAGACTAGTGATTTTATCCATGGGTAAATTAGTTGAAAATTAATGAAATTGGAGTAAAATTGGGTTTTTTCCTTAATATTTTTTCAATTAAATAAAATTAAGGTGTTGACTCCCCAAATCATTTTTCAAAATCAGCCAATCTGAACCCTAGGGTTCCATCATGAGTCTATACTCAAATGAGCATCCTGATTCCCTCTAGTGGATCGAATGGGTGCTCGGGCGAGGCATCATAGCTAGTGACTCCACTGGAAACTGGTTGCCATCTTTTTGTTTTTTAAAAAAATAAGAAAAGGAAAATAAGAGGATTACTATTTGGTTAAGGAAAAATTTTTCTAAAATAATCTCCATTTGGCTCATTAAATATAATTTGACTTTCATTCAACACTTTGCATAATAAAGGCTCCTTGCCTAACCTTTGTTGTAAGAAAACTTTTAGATGGTGAGTAGCATTGGCTTAACAACTCTCTTTGAGTATATTGGGAGATAGCGAAAGCATTCCACCCTACGATGAATCCCCGATCATTTTGGTGGTGTAACGAGCAATCAATACCATTGGACCCATATAAGGCTCCTTGCCTCACATGTGGTTAGGTATATCGATGCTCTAATAGGACAGGGACCCTTAATCAAACCACCCTTCATCCTTGTGTATGTAGTCGCCCTAGCGTTGACCCTAGGTTCTATGTACCATAATAACAGAGACACTTATACATATGTCCATGAAACCTTTTTTGGTATACATCATGATATTATCATGCATACATAATATGAGAAACTTGACAAAGTAAAACCTGAACACCTTAAAGACTCAAACCAATGGTCCGTCACCTAAAACACAAATACCTCACACATTCACCCTAACAACATGCAAACCCAGTGACTAACCATGTGTAAGGAATCCTTTTCCTGACACACCTTCCCTTTTTTCTTCACAAATTTTGTATTCTTACTCATTTTTTTGTTTTTTGATTCTAAGGTACAAATTGCCAACACCTCCAACTCTTTCGACTAAGATGTGTTGAGCACCTTTTTTGCCAACCTTGTTAAGAAACAAGAGGACACTTTTCAAGCCACACTCACGACCGCCCTTAAGACCCAAGCCGACACATTCACCCATGCTCTCAATGCCCAGTCTGCCACTTTCACTAGTGCTCTCAATTCCCAATGCCAATCCATCATCAATGAGGTCAAAGAAATGACCAATGCCACTATTACTCCCCCTCCTGCTTGTGTTGAGTCTGTATCTGCCTAAGTTGAGACTAGCCATGCCCCTACTTTTACTCTTTCCATTATCAATATCACTGATAATGAGAAAGCACCTGAAAATCCAACCTCTCATATCATGGACTTGAATGCAACCACTCCCTCTCCCACTGTGAATCCTTTTCAAAGTAGAGATTTTTCTAGCTTTCTCAAAGCTAAGAAATTGATGGAGAAAATTGAGGTCATAGAGAGAACACTCAAGAATGTCAAAAAACACGAAGACATGATAGATGTTGACTCCTTAGCTCTCTTCCCAAATGCACGGGTTCCACCAAAATTTAAAATACCGATCATGGACAAGTTTAATGGCACCACATATCCCAAAACTCACCTCAAGATGTATGTGGGTACCATGAGACCTTTTGGTATAGATGGCGAGCTCCTTGCTCAGTTATTCCAATATTCCTTGACTAAAGCTGCTATTAAGTGGTTACTAGATCTCGACCAAAATCACAAGAAGACGTGGAATGACATATGTAATGCATTTGTTAAGCAATACCACTACAACATTAAGGTGGATGTCTCCTGTCAAGATTTGGAAACCACCAAACAAGGGCCAAGAGAATCCTTCACCGCATTCCTTATAAGGTGGAGGACAGAAGGAGCTCAAACAATGAATCATCCATTTAAAGTGGAGCAAATTGACATCATTGTCAAGAACTTCCTCCCCTAATATCAAACTCATCTACAAACGCAGTGCCTTCCTAGCTTTAAAGCTCTCATTGTCACTACCACTAAGATTGAGGATTTGATCCAATCGAGATAAGTCAAGGATCAGTCCTCTGGTTCAAGGTATCATAAAAATACTAACTACACCACTAATACCACCCAAAGAGAGAGGGAGAGGGGGAGGCAAATATTGTGTCCTATCACTAACCAATAAAGTTAGAAACAAGGAGGACTTTCTCTAAGCTAGGCATGCCCCTTAGCGTCGTTTACAAGAAAACCTTAGAGGCTAATTTGGTTAAGCCCTTAGAACAAGAACTCCTCTAAACCCCTTGCCTAAGGGTTATAATGCTACTGAGCACTATGATTATCATTAAGGGCTGAGGTATAAAACTGATGCATGCGAGGCTCTAAAGTACAAAATTCAAGACCTCATTGATAGCATAGACATCATTGCTCCCAAACCTAAAGTCTAGCACCACCATCAATCCTTTTTTGAACCACTGAACTCACCCAACCATCTCAAGCTTCACGTGATAATTGGCACTTTGAGAACAGTGTCAGTGCTGTTGTGCCCTTATCTAAGTCTTTCAAGTCTACGCCTAAGTCACGTAAGCCTAAGTATGAGTCTGAGTCTTTTGAGTCTGTTTTCTATTAATTTTTTTTAATTTTAGTCTATCAGGCCTTGTCCTTTTGGGTCTGTATTTCACCTTCTAAGCTTATCCATTAATGTACTCATGATGGGACTTTTATCAGTAATAAAAAGTTTGAACTTTCTGATTTACTTTATTTTTTTCTTATTCTTCTTTAAATGAGACATCTTAAAAAAGAAAAAACAAAAACAAAAAAAATATGAAAATGGCAAAAGGATTAATTAATTATGGCACAAAAAAAATTCTAAAATCTCATACATTACATTTGCATGGTAGTACAATAGTGGAAAAGCTCATGAGCTATTTTGTATAAGACGAAGACATGATAGGGATAATCCAAGCATCGCCGTTCATGAGATCTCGACCTACACACATAAGAAACCTGTCAAGGAGAAGTTGTGAAGAATGAAGATAGAATAGATTAAAAGGTATCATGATAAGCTAAATACCATTGATGAAAAGAGAATCGATGCTTTGTACAAAATTCAGGATCGTCAATAGAGACTAGCCAAGCACTTCAACTAGAAGGTGAGAGATAAGGATTCGCAAGAAGGAAATCCAGTTCTGGGAAAAATCCAAGCCCCTATTCATGATCCAAAAGGAAGTTCAAACTGAACTAGCTAAATAGTATATGCTAAAGAAGATCTTATCCGATAAAGGAACCATCTTCATGGATGTGGACAGAAGTGAATTCTCCAATCTTGGCAACCTGGATCAGTTAAAATGATACATCATCCAAAGATGACATCTGCATTTCATTTCTATTTTTCATGTATATGTAATTAGAACTATGTGGACCTGATTCTCCCTAAAAGAAATGACTGACAAAAAAGTGATATAAGGGATACGTAGGCAGCCTGATTCTAGTGCGATCTAATCATAATACAAAATATTTTATTTACTTTGCATTCTCATTTTCTCTATGCCTAATACATCAGTTGCTTAATTCTTTTCCTTAAAAAAAAAAAAGGAAAGAAGAAAAAGAAAAGAATGCTTGCTAAGCTAAAAATCTAAGGGCGGCTTAGGCAGAAATTAGAGCAAAAATAAAAGATGTATCATTTAATGATGATCAAATTTTGCAAAATATAAGCCCATCATTATGACAAAAAGGATAGCCCTTTCATTGTCATCTATAGCTTATCCTATATCATATAGTCTTGTCAATCTGTAAGTATTTTGAACAAAAGGCTAAAAAGATCATGTATGATGTCATGGTCTAGCTAGTCCTCCTTTACCTCCTAAAGTGCAAATCTCTCGTGTCCTTCTCAGAATCAAAGTATGCCACAATCTCCTCAAATAGGCACATCCCTCCTTTAAGTCTCTGTAGCTCTTTCTGCCATAATAGTAAAGGATCCAACATAATCAAAACTACTCATCACAGTAGTATTGAAAACCCTCTTTTAAGTACTAGTAGTCTTGAAACTACTCCTAAAAATCCTCCTCTGCAGTTCAAAAACTATAATACCCCTTTCTTCCTTAACTATCGCAATCCTTATTTGAATCACCACTATAGTGTCATCCTATCTCACTACAATCACAGTGTCCTTTACCACCACTACTATAGTTTGAGTCACCACTGTGATATCGCATTTCTAATAGATCCCTAAGTCTCCTTCAAAAATTAGGTCACCCCTCTGTCTGTGTTGTAGTTCTCCCGCCACCAATAGCTTCTCCTATAGCCTCTCCCTCCTCAGCTGTGTCACCCTCTATTTCTTTCAATAGGGTAGCCTGATACTCTTTCTCAACTAGCCAAACCACCTTGATCAACCATCTATCATACCTCTCTATGGTCGTAAGAGAAATTTCAAAACAAACAGCATGATAACTCTTTAGCCAGCCACCTGATAGCTTTGGTAATGAAAGTTGTGATCTAGGCAGACTCTGAAAAAGGAATGACTAGGGGTATGTCCTAAGTTTATCCTATCTGTTACAAAACCCTCATCCCCTAGTAAAGGTCATTCAAACCAAACCCAACAAGTAAACCACTTGACACCTATGGCCCTCAGTCATGAAAGATCTAATTCCTTACCATTGGTAGTGCCAAAATATGTCCTTCAAGGCAAGCTGCAAGCAACCATCCTATCCAATCTCTGACCGAGTATTAATAAGGCATGTGCAAACTGAAAAGCAGGGGCTACCACTTGAAAATGATCCATCAGCCACACTTCCAAGATAATCCAAAACCTAAAAC
This sequence comes from Reutealis trisperma, assembly GCA_947687605.1. Lineage (NCBI taxonomy): Eukaryota > Viridiplantae > Streptophyta > Magnoliopsida > Malpighiales > Euphorbiaceae > Reutealis > Reutealis trisperma. Next base: position 362,435 of record CANTUT010000728.1, on the reverse strand, counting down.
AGACACTTCCAAGATAATTCCTTTCCTCCCAATTTCACATTTCAATTCCATATTACTCAATTAGAATCAATTTAAATAATTTCCAATATTCAATGGAACTAATTCCATTTTCACCTTCTAATTCCATAAATGAACCTAGTTCATTAAATTTAGGAAAAATCATTTCTATCAACTGAATTTTGAAATTAACATTGTACAAATCATGTTACACTATTCTTACGCTTAATTCTCCCTTCAATTTCACGAATTCAAGTTTAGTTCTCAAAATCCCCAATTTGTCCATAAACCCTAAAATTTGGGAAAAACTATTAATTCCTTATCCAATCCTCAAATTGATCATATAATTATGAAATTATCTTGTTAAAAATCCTATATCATCAATTAAACATGGAAAATAATTATTAGATCTTGAACTTCCTCTTTTAACCTAAGTTATGTCTTCAAAATTTCAAGTTTTGAAATAAGCTTCTATAATTCCATTTGACACTTCCAAACCACTATTCTCCATCCCAGTTAACCTTAGATAATATCAAATAAATTTTAGAAGCATCTTTTATACTAAATCTAGGAGAGGCCGAATCTAGTGCTAATATTTCCTTTCATGTGCTCTTTGCTTCCCTTCCTTGTTTTTACTTGATATACCTGAAGTTCTCAAGCCCAATCCCAATATTTAATCAAAGAACATATAAAATAAAAATTTCCTAATTATACTTGCTTTTGGTTGAATCATATAAATGGAAGAAAAAGAAAGTTTTTACAACTATAACACCAAAGCCATGTTTAGAACACATAAAGGAAGAGATGAGCATAAACTCTTATCTTAGGAAGCCTTGTTTTGAATTCTATGTTGGTGGCACAAAAGTTAGAGTCTATTTCTCTATTAGGATTTGTTTTTGTGATAGGTTTTGCAAAAATGGAGAAAAATGATCATCTTTTTGTTTATGTATGCAAGTTGAATAGTGGTGATTCAATCACACTTAATCCAATGGCTAGGATTTAATCAAAATGGATGGCTATGATCAAATTCAATTGGATGGCTAGGATTTCATCTAATTTGATGATATTCATCATATGGTGTGGAAAGGGCAAAAATGAATATAGACTTTGGTGTAGGAAATTTGAGAATTCAAGTTGGAAAAGGATTTGTCTTAGTAAAAAATGGTGGCTTCTTAGTCAAATTTTGTGGCTAGCTCATCCTACACCCATTTAACCATTGTTAGGTATTTCTAACTCTAGTTGAGTTTATGTTCATTTATTCTTGGGCCTTGTGGGTTGGCCATCCAATGGGCCTGGGCTTTAGAGTCCAAAAGCCCATTAACGAATCCATATATGCACATTTCAGACTTGGTAACTTGATAGATTTTCCATTTCATTTCTTTCTCTTTAATATATATATTTCTACCTTCTAATATCACTACACACTCTAGACATTGCTACACAAATCTTATTCACTTTATAATGCACATTTTCTAGTCATTCATTAGCATTGTTCAAATATGTAAATCATATAAACTCATTAGGTCAAACTAACTTTGACTTCTATTGGGCCATTGTAACTTTGATTGAATTCAACTTCTCATGTCACTATATTATCTTGCAATGCCTTAGGAGATGCTAATGCCCATTGACTAGGATTTTATATTCACATTTCAAATTAATTATTAATGTAGTCACATTAAGTCAAACTCGGTTTTACTTTCTTTTTATCATAATGATTACATTCTTTATTCATTGTCACATTATTCATTTAAAATTACTTCTTATGGTATTCTTATAATTCTTAATATACTAGAAAGGCCTTAAATGGTATAGTAGATGAATATTATGGTGTCACCATTACTAACTCTAATAGGTTAGAGAAACCTTAGGTATTACAAATAAGCTACGCGAAGCCATTATGGTGGTTAGAGTTGATAGAATTGATAGTCGTTATACCCACTTTTCCTATAAATACTCCCCTCCACTTCTCATTTCTCTACACCTCTTGAGTTAAAGTTAATAGCTATACTCTAATTCCTCTCTTCTTCTCCCTCCAACCACTCTCTAATTAGTTAATTAATTATCTCATCCTAGCCAAGTTAATTAATTTTTTTAATTAACTAAAACTCTTTTTTTTTTTAATTAAAAGTAATCACTCAATTAATTATTTAATTAATAATTTTTCTAAATCAAATTAATCCTTCTTTTTTTCAAATCCACCCTTTTATCCAAATTAATTAATTAATCATTTTAATTAATTAATCTGTCCATCCATTTCATCACATTAATTTGTTAAATAATCATTTTAATTAATTAATTAGCCCCCCAATCATCCCGTCCTGATAAAATAGAATTTTAGTCCAGTAAAACTCTTCGCCCTTTAAAAATAAAGGTACCAGCCTTTTCCTCTCATCCACAAACCCAAATCAAATCAATTAATCTGATCAATACCTAAACCCCTCCATTTTAATTGTGGAACGAACTACGTGGGTTTTGATCCCCATTCAATGAGGTACATAGGCATGTTTGGAACCTAAATCCAAACCTCAAATCCAAATCCCAATCAATCTCCTTTCTCCTTTTTAATTAATGTAATTTGTAGATGTTTCATTTTAATTTTCTCATTGCACTCATACTACGCTCATGCGTTAATCATGGTGTTATAATTGTCATATGATATTTGTCATCTATGAAATTAATTTTTCAAAGTCAAATTAAATTTAAAAGCCAAGTTTAGATTATTTAAAACAAAAAATCTAGTCCTCAAACTCAACCTGATTCTAGGGTAGTGATTTTATCCTTGGGTAAATTAATTGTAAAATTAATGAATTGGAGTCAATTTAGGTTTTTCCTTAATGTTTTTCCAACTAAATAAAAATAAGGTGGCAACTCCTAAAATCATTTTCAAAAACAACTAATTCGAACTCTAGGGTTCCATCATGAGTCTAAACTTGAATGAGCATCCCCGATTCCCTTTAGTGGATCAGGTAGATACTCTAACTAGTCCTCATAGCTGGAGACAATACTAGGGACTGGTTGCCACCTTTTTTAAAATAAAAAGGAAAATAAGAGGATTAATATTTGGTTAAGGAAAAAATTTTTCAAAATAATCTCTATTTGGCTCATTAAGTATAATTTGACTTTTATGCATCACTTTATATGATAGAGGCTCCTTGCCTAACCTTAACTTTAGGAAAACTTTTGGATGGTGAGTAGCATTAGCTCGACAACTCTGTTTGAGCATGTTGAAAAATAGTGAAAGCATTCCACCCCGCGATGAATCCCCGATTGTTTCAGTGGTGTAATGAGCAATCAGTACCATTGGACTCACGTGAGGCTTCTTGCCTCATATGTGGTTCGGTATATCGATGCTCTAGTGGGATGGGGACCTTTAATGAAAACACCCTTCACCCTTGTGTATGTAGTCATCCTAGCGTTGACCCTAGATTCCATGTATCGTAATAACAACGACACTTATACGTATGCCCATGAAACCTTTTTGGGATGCATCATGACATTGCCATGCATACATAACATGAGAAAATTGATAAGATAAATCTACAAAACCTTAAACTAGTGGTCTGTTACCTTAAAATACCTCACATACTCATCCTGTCAACATATAAACCAAGTGACCAATCACATGGGAGGAATCCTTTTCCCGACATACCTTCCCTTTTTTCTTCATAATTTTGTATTCTTACTTGTTTTTCTGTTTTCTATTTTCAAGGTACCAATGGCTAACACATCCAATTCTTTCAACCAAGACGTGATGAGCACCTTTTTTGCCAACCTCCTCAAGAAACAAGAGAAGACTTTCAAAGCCACACTCACCACCGCTCTTTAGACCCAAGCAAACACTTTCACCCATACTTTCAATGCCAGTCTACCACTTTCACTAGTGCTCTTAAATCCCAATGCCAAGCCATCATCAATGAGGTAAAGGAAATGACCAATCACTCCTCCCTTTACTTAGCTTGCTTTCGCTCAAGCTGAAACTAGCCATGCCCCTACTTTTACTCCCCTAGCTCCCAAAACACCCACCTCACCTCCTTTAAAAGTGAATATCACTGCTCCTACTATGAATCCTTTTCAAAGTGGAGATTTCTTTAGCCTTCCTGAAGCTAAGAAATTGATGGAAAAGTTTGAAACCATAGAACAATCCATCAAAAATATCAAAAGCATGAAAACATAAGAGATGTCAATTCTTTTTCTCTCTTCCCAAATGCCAAAGTTGCATCCAAGTTTAAGATGCTTATGAAGGACAAATTCAATGGCATAACTTGCCTTAAGACCCATCTAAAGATGTATGTGGTTGGAATGAGACTTTTTCGTGTGGATGACAAGCTCCTTGCTCAATTATTCCAGTAATCTTTAATCGGGACTGCCGTCAAGTGGCTTTTAGATCTCGAACAAAATCACAAAAATACATGGGATGACATCTGAAATGCTTTTGTCAAACAACACCACTACAACATAGAAGTGGATGTCACCCATCGGGATTTGGAGACTACTAAACAAGGGCAAAAAGAATCCTTCACCGCATTTTCTTACAAGGTGGAGGTCAAAAGCAGCATAAATGGTGAATCATCCATCTGAAGTAAAGCAAATTGACATCATCATTAAGAACCTCCTCCCTAGTATCAAAGCATCTGCAAATGCAATACCTCCCTAGCTTTAAAGCTCTCATTGCCACTACCACCAAGATCAAGGATTTGATCTAATTGAGATAAATCAAGGATTAGTCCTCTAGTTTGAAGTATCACAAGAGCACTAACTACACCACTAATACCACCCAAAGAGAGGGGGAGGTAAATGTCATGTCTTGTCACTAGCCGATGAAGTTAGAAACAAGGAGGACTTTCACTAAACTAGGCATGTCCCTTAGCATCATTTACAAGAAAGCCTTAAAGGCTAATCTGGTTAAGCCCTTAAAACTATGACCTCCTCCAAACCCCTTACCCAAAGGATACAATGCTAATGAGATATGCGACTATTATCAAGGGCTAGGGCATAAAACTGATGAGTGCAAGGCTCTGAAGAACAAATTCAAGATCTCATTGAAAGTAGAGACATCATTGCTCCCAAATCTAAAGTCTAGCACTACCACCAATCCTTTTCTAAACCACCAAGCTCACTCGACCATCTCAAGTTTCACCCAATAATTGGAATTTTGAGAAGAATGTCGGCCTACTATGCCCAAGTCCTCTGAGTTAGTGTCTGAGCCATCTGAGTCAGAGTCTATATGGGTCTAAGTCCTTTAAGTTTGTTAAACTTTTCTTTGAGTTTGAGTATGCTGAGTCTTATCCTCTTAAGTCTGTATTTCACCTTTAAGGCTTATCCTTAATGTAATCCATGATGTTGGGATTTTGGTCGGTAACAAAATTTTTTTTTTGAACTTTCTACTTCGCTAATTCATCTTTAAATGGAACATATAAAAAAAACACAAAAATGAAAAAAAAAACACAAAAAATATGAAAAATGCAAAAGGATCAATTAATTATGGCACAAAAGAAAATCCAAAATCCCATACATTGCATTTGCATGGCAATAGTGGAAAAACTCATGAACTGTACAAGATAAGGACATGCTAAGGATAATCCAAGCATCGCAATTCACGAGATCCTAACTACACACAAGAAACCTCAAGGAGAAGCTGCAGAGAATGAAAACAGAATAGATCGAAAGGTATCATGACCAGTTGAATGCCATTGATGGAAAGAGAATCAATGCACTATATAAAATTCATGATTATCAATGGAGATTAGCCGGGCACTTCAACTAGAAGGCGAGAGACAAGGGTTCACAAGAAGGAAATCTAGTTCTAAGAGAATTTCAAGCCCCTATTCATGATCCAAAAGCAAGTTCAAATTGAATTGGGTTGGATAGTACATGGTCACGAAGATCCTATTCGATGGAGGCACCATCTTCATGGACATGGACGAAATTGAATTCTCTCATCCTGACAACCTGGATAAGCTGAAATGATACATCACTCAAAAATGACATCTACATTTCATTTCTATTTCTAATACATATGTAATCAAAACTACATGGACCTGATTTCCCTTAAAAAATGAGAAAAATTAATGAGAGAAAAATGATTGTAAGGGATACGTAGGCAGCCCATCTTGGACACGGTCCAAATAATAATACAAAATATTTTATTTGCAACACATTCTCATTTTCTCTGTGCCTAATACATCATTCACTTAATTCCTTTTGCTAAAAAAAAAAAAAGAATAGAGAAGAAAAAAGAAGAAAAAACAATGCTCGCTAAGCTGAAAACTTGAAAGGCAGCTTAGATAGAAATTAAAGCCAAAATAAAAGATACCTCATTTAATGGTGATCAAATTTTGCAAAATGTAAGCCCATCGTCATGATAAAGAGATAGCCTTTTCAATGTTGTCTATAGCTTATCATGTATCATGTAGTTCTATCATCTTGCAAGTATTTTAAATAAAAAGTAGAAAAAGTCATGTCTAAAATTATGGTCTAGCTAGTCCTCCTCTACTTTCTCAAGTGGAAATCTCTCGTGTCCTCATCAGAGTTAGAGTCTGCCACAATCTCCTCAAATGGGTACACCCCTCCTTCAAGTCTCTGTAGCTCCTTCTATCACAGCAGAAGTAGTACTAGCAAAATCAAAATTGCTCCCATAGCAGTATTAGAAACCTTCTCCTAAGTACTAGTAGTTTTGAAACTGCTCCCAACAATACTACTAGAACTACCATTAGCCTCATGTAATAAGGAATTGCATCAACTCTCCTTACATTCATGGTGACTCCAATCAAGAGCAAAGTCTTTTGAGTTGCAGAGAGAGGAAGGTGAAGCAAAGAAAGGGAGAGGAAATGGTATTTTAGGTAATAAATATATTATTATATAATAAAATATTAAATTCAACATTGACTAATAGAAAACATACAAAATTTTGGACGGAATGACCAAAAAGTTTGAGAGAATAAAAATGTAAGGATGCAATTGTTAGTTTATCAAAATACAGGGACTTTAGTGTTAATTTAAGGACTAAATAGTAATTTACCTATTAATTAAGTATTAATAAAATAAAATTTATTAATTATATAAAATTTATCCTCAATTAATTTAATTATGTTAATTTGCCACACAAAATAAATAAATAAATAACTTAAAACCAAAAATATTTAAAAACAATAATAATAAAAAATGACTTTTTTACCAAAAGAAGTGTAAATTTTTTTTTTACTAAAATTATGAAATAAATATTTGAAATATAAAATTAATTATTTTTAAATTAAAAATAAAACTAAATGCTTATTATAAAAAAGTTTTTTACAATTAAAAATATAAAATTTTTAATCTAATTATTATAAAAATTACGAAGGTTTATGCATGTATATAAACAATAAAAATTGTAAAAATTTATTAGAAACTTTACATCAATTTCAATTCCGTTATAAAAAAAAAAAAAAAAAAAAAAAAAAAAAAAAAAAGAAGAAGCCAGTTTTATAAGAAATTTAATTTCAACTTCATTAGTTCTCTCATTGCATGAATCATATATCGAAGAACAATTTTAATTTCCTTTGGATTCCACCTTATTACTATCACGACCCAATTTTTAAGTTGTAATGGTCCTAGAATATGAATAGTCATTACTACAAAAAAAAAATCATATTTTACCTATAAAATTTACTGATGGAAAAAATTTCTTTAGTAAATTTACTAAATTACCTATGGAATATCAACAACACATGATTTTTTTTTTTTGAATTACTACCGGTTTATTAACAAAAAATTACCGACAAATAGTTTCACCGCTACATAAAGTACAAAAAAATAGTGCAAAATGAAATTTTCAATCGGTAAATTTACCGATAAAAATTTCAGTCGGCAAATTGGAGAGCAAATTTTTTTAATTTACTTGTAAAAATTTCCAACAATAGATAGAGAGAAATTTTCTTTTAATTTACCGACTAAATATTTCATTGGTAAATTGAAGAGCAAATTTTTTTTGAATATACTGACAAAAAATTTTCTTCAGTAAATTTACCGATAAAAAATTTCTTTCAGTAAATTTACCGACAAAAAATTATGTCAACAAAGTTACCAAAAAAATTTTTGTGGGTAAATTACAGAGCAAAATTTTTTTAATTTTCCGACAAATTTTTTGTTGAAAAATTAGAGGGCAAAATTTTTTTAAATTTATCAACAAAAATTCCATCAGTAAATTTACCGATAAAAATTTCAATCGGTAAATATAGAGAATTTTTTTATTAATTTACTGGCAAAATATTTTGTCAGTAAATTAGAGAACAAATTTTTTTTTTAAATTTATTGAGAAAATTTTCTGTCAATAAATTTACTAACAAAAATTTCAATCGGTAAATGGAAAGCAAAATTTTTTAATTTACCAATGGAATATTATGTTAGTAAATGAATATTTTGCAAGGAAATTTTCTTCAAAATTTTCACTAAAATTTTTTAAAAAATTATCAATGGAAATTTAGTTAATAATCTATCGGTAAATGAAAATTTGGAAAAGAATTTTTTTTTTCAAATTTTCATTAATTTTTTAAAAAATAAATTGCTGATGAAAATTTAATTAATAATTCATCAATAGGTGAAAATTTAGAATGAATTTTTTCATTAATAGATGAAAATTTATAGCGAAATTTTCTTTCAAATTTTTATTTGAAAAATTTACTGATGAAAATTTCATTGGTAATTTATTAGTAAATTGCATAAAAAGAAGTATAAAAGACTCATCCTTTCTTACTCATCATTTTTTTTTTCACACTTCTTCTTTTTTCACTTTATATCTTTTGCTTAATTTCTTCTCTCAATTTCTCACAAATGAAATTTCTTTTTCCTTTTTTCTCATTTTCACTTATTATTTTATTTCTTTTTCATCTTTTTCTTTTTCATTTTCTCATTTAATACTCTTGTACTTTTTCTATCTTATTCTCTCTCTCTCTCTCTCTTTTTTCTTTACTTCGTAAATTTCAAACCCTATAATAAAAAAAATATATTAACTTAATTATTCTAAACCTTTCAATGAAAATTTTTTATACTTTGTTATGGAAATTTATCATATTTTTTATAGCACTAAGAATGTAATAATGTGCTTATGAAAAAAATTTGATAAATTTTTATCTTAAATGATTTTTTATTAAAATTTTTTATGCTTATTAATTAGCTTTATTTTATAATTTAGTAAACTATAAAATAAACTTAGTAAATTAATTATCTCACTAAATTTTTTATTTATCTTACTCTTTCTTTTTTTTTTTTTTTTTCCTTATCCTCTCTCTCTTTTTTTTAGGTTCATTTTAATCTTTTTTTAGTTTTGATATAATTTTATTTTTTTTAATTTTAGCCATTTTGAATTTTTTTTAGGCTTCCTATTTTATATTGTAATTTCCTTTTGTAATTTTCATGTTCATCCTAAACATTTTTAATTTTTAAATTATTATTTTTAATTTTTAAATTTTTAAAAAAATAATATTACCAAAGGATAATGACAAAATATTTTATTTGTAAAAAAATTTTTATTTAAAATTTACCGATGGATTACTGATGAATTTTTTATTTATTTAAATTTATTACCATTCTATTGCTAATTTAGACTTTTATCGATAATATAAAAATAATTTGTTGTCAAAAATTTCATTGGTAATTATCAACGGTTTTAAATTTCATCGATAAATTATTTTACTAACAAGTTAAATATCAATTAAATTTTTTTATCAGTAATTCATTGGTATACTCAATTTCCGAAAAAAATTTTAGTCAATAAATTATGTTTTTTTTTATAGTGCATAAGAATATCAACCACCCATAAAATCCATAACTGTTATCAATCTATATGATATCATGCAACTACTATCCAAGATCTCAAGCTACAATCAAATAGCACTTTCAAATCCCACTTTATATCCTCACTATAGTCAATAGATTACCACTCTTCTTATATTCACATTCATTTGATCTTATACACATAAAATAAAATAAAATAAAATAAAAACCCTCATTTTTACATCTTTAGACTTCATTGCAACTCAAATTCTACAACTTCAAATAGTATGCATTATCCATTTTTATTTATAACTTGTATACATATCAAAGTCTAATATTTTCACAACACATATGGAGCTCTAGAGAAAGGTTGTACATATAGACATTTATATATAACAAAATGAGAAGTTACATGGATCCTTAATGCCTCAAGAGAACAAAAGATCTTGAGGAGTCAATTTGAAGTGTCTTATTGCCTTCCTGAAAAAAAAAATAATCAACAGCTAGTGAGACTAACTCAATGAGTGAAGAATATACTGCCATATTTGTGAAGCCAGGTGTGCAAAGTCAGCTCACAGGATTGGTATTCATTTCTCATACAAAGAACAAATAGATTCAAGCTTATCAAATCAGATGGGAAGTAGCAAATAACATTTGGATTACACATATCAAACAATGTTTAGTTACAGGGAACACATATCAATATTTAGCAAAAATTAAAAAAGAAGACAGTTGGAAGCGAAGTGCTTCCCTACAATCTTTAATCTTCAATATTCTAAGGTATGAGACTGATCAAGTTCCATGACTAGGACATTATACTCTTCCTAGCTAGAGTTCAATTGTTATGCTCCATCCATAGGTTCAGATATTTATACCCTATCTTGTGAGGTTTCGCTAGAGCACCAGTCCGATCCGCTAGAGAGAACTGAAATGCTCATTTGGGTTTAGACTCATGATAAAACCCTCGGATTCAGATTTGATTGATTTTGAAAATGATTTTGGGAGTCGCTAATCTAATTTATTTTAAATGAAAAAATTAAGGAAAAAAACCTAGTTGACTTTAATTCATTAATTTTCAATTACATTTAAGATAAAATTGCTAGTCTCGAACCAGGTTGAGTTTGGTGACTAGATTTTTAGTTTTAAATAATCTAAATTTGGCTCTTAAATTTAATTTGACTTGAAAAATTTGATTTCATGAAAGATGATAATTACAGATAAAATGTATGAATATGCCATAACATGAATGTATGAAAATTAATGAAACAATAAACATTTACAAATTAAGGAGAGTGTTCCCTCTAATCCTTAAATATTTAGGAGAACCACATGATCACTCCTTAATTCCAATTAGGATATTACATTGATAAAGAATGAAATGCCTTCTCTAGCCCTTATGGGATTCTAGGAAGGCCACATAGTCCCTTACAAATATAAAAAAAAATAATAATTAATTACATTTAAGAAAATGAAAAAATAAATTTAATTCAAAAAATTATATTTGAAGTTTGGATTTAAATTCCAAACATGCCTATGTACCCTATTAAATGGGGATCAAAACTCACATAGTTCGTTCCATGATTAAGTTGAGGGGTTTAAGGGTTGATTAAATTGATTGATTTGATTTGAATTTGAAAAGAAAATGCTGACACCTTGGCTTTTGGTAGGTAGAGAGTTTTATCGGACTGAAATTCTATTTTATTGGGACCGAGTAATTAGATTGATTGAGAGATTAATTAATTAATTAAAATGATTGATTAACTAATTAATATGATGAAAATAATGGATGAATTAATTAATTAAAATCATTAATTAATTAATTTGGATGGGTCGATTAAAAAAAAGGTTAATTTGATTTTGAAAAAAAAGTGATTAATTAATTAATTAAAAAGATTAATTAATTAATTAAGTGATTAATTTTAATTTAAAAAAAATTAGTTAATTAAAAAGATTAATTAATTTGGTTAAAATGAGGTAATTAATTAGAGAGTAGTTGGAAGGAAAAGAATAGAGGAATTAGAGGATAGCTATCAACTCTAACTCAAAATTATATGCTTCTATACTCTTCCTAAAGCTTTCTAAACCCTATTCCTAAGCCTCCCAATCATCAAAACCCTCTTTCTAAACCACCTAATCTCTAAAACCCCATTCCAAAACCTTTTCCATCACCTCAAACCTTATTCAATAAGCTTCTCAATCATCTTAAAATCCTATTCATCAGCCTCCTAATCACTTCAAACCTTATCTCCAAACTTCCTAATCAAGAAAAGGTGCAATTCAAGTTATTTCTTTCAAAGGGAATTTATTGTACTCAAGTAAAGATGTGATTCAAGTCTCTCCAAGGAGAGTTCACGCTATTCAAGAGTCCTTTTTCCAAAAGGAGTACTCGTGCTATCTCTAAGGAAGGGTAAAACTTAGATCCGGTGCCAAGCTTGTTCCCTACGTTTCTCACTTACGAAAGCCAAAGGTAAAAGTTATTTTCTTTTCCTTTTCAAATTCAAGGTCTAAATCTGAAAAGATTTAATTTTTGCTAATTAAAATATGGTCTAATTAACAAATCCTCTAAGCCCTTAAAATCAATTAGAAAATGATAATAAAGGCAATGACTTAAAAACCCTTCCTTCGCAAGAAGAAAGAACTGCGTAGGGTTTAATTCTCATTCAAAGGGATACATAGGCTTGATGTTTCTAAGGCATTCAACTCCACTAAAATTAACTTCTTGTCTTTATCACCTTCTTCACATAGTCTATGATCGAAATTGTATTTCTTAAATCAAAGTCTAACTTTTAATTATTTTTATTATAATTGTTTTATTACTTTTTCTTATTTTAATTGTTTAGATTATATTTGGGGAAAGTGTACTTTTCTTATAACCCATAAGAGTTAAACGAAAGATCCCCTGATTTTGATATCTTAACTTGTAATAGTTTTAAGTAGTTTTCCTTTATTTTTCACATTTTATAATAGTCATTATCTCGTATTTTGCCATGCATTGCACGAATAATATTTTTTTCATATATCATATTATATCTATTTATGCATACATAAAAACTTCTTTTTAAAAGCTATTTTGTATTTAAGCCAAACTAATTTTTTTTGTATTGTTTTAACCAAAACTTAATCTCCAAACTCTCATTGGTTATTCGAGGACTAATGCTTTTTCTTGGCATAAATGATATAATTTTGGAGTCAATCAAATTGGATTTTTCCCTTAATTTTTCCAACTAAAATAAACAAAATTAAGTGGCGACTCCTTTTGCAAATGACAACTTACAAAATACAATTTTTTGAACTCATAGCGAGTTTCAATCTTGATGTTTCTCCTAATGAGCATTTCGATTCCCACTTAGCATATTAGATCGGTGCTTGGATAAGGCATCACAGTACTAGGCACAAAGAAAATAAGAATGCAATGCAAACAAAATATTTTATATTATGATTTGGACTGCACCCGAGTCGAGCTGCCTGCGTATCCTTTATATCACTTTTCTATCATTAATTTTTCTCATTTTTAGAGAGAATCAAGTTCACGTAGTTCTGATTACATATGCATGAAAAATAGAAATGAAATGCAAATGTCATCTTTTGATGATTTATTGTTTTAACTAATTCGAATTGCCAAGAAGGGAGAATTCGTTTCAATCCATGCCTATGAAGATAGTGCCTCCGTCAAATAAGATCTTCTTGTACTGTTGTGAACCCTTAATTTTGTACCTTCCAGTATGTGTTTGAACTTTAGAAGCACTTGGACTCGGTAAACAAACTTTTAGAAGCAGAAAACTCTCAAAATGGAAAAAATAAAATATTTCTTTTGCAATTTAAATCCTTTCCAATCATCCCGGACTGAGTAACGAGTATAACACAACTGGAATCGTGAAAAACAGATGAGAAACAAGGAAAAATGGGCCAAAATAGGCGAAACGAGTGAAAATGAGCCCGTTGCTACAGAGCTGTGCGGCATTGCCACAAAAGCCTCTGTGGAACCACAATGGCCTTTGCGGTAATGCTGCAAAGATCTCTGTAGCACCACAAAGGTCTCTGCAGCAACTTTGGTGAAAATCTAATTTTTTACAATCCCACATTGAAAATTTGTGTTTTCTATGCTTCAACCCTCCTCCTATATATAGAGAGCCTCTCCACCCTTTAAAACACCAACTTCCAAAACTTGAAAAGCATTACTTTAAACACACCGCTTTGCATTTGCTCCTTACTTCATAAAGTGAGTTGGAGGGTTTCTCCTTGATTTCTACCCGGCTAGTTTAAGGCTTTTCACCTACTTGTTCAAGGCAAGTCTCTTGCCTAAGCCTCGTGTCTGCCGTCCAAGGCTAGCCATTGCCTGCCATCCAAAGCCAGCAGCCGCCGCCTGCCATCCTAAGTCAGTCTTCGCTTGCCATCCTAAGCCAGCCGTCACCTGCCGTTTGAGGCCAATCTTTGCCCGCCGTTCGAGGTAAGCTCCCTTTTTCTTTAATTTTCTTTTGTCTAAATTTCCTTACTTCTTTCAGTTAGTTAATTAAATTAATTCATCTAGATTACTAGTTAATCAATTCGGTAATCAATTAAATTAATTAATTAACTCAACCATTTTTCAATTAATCAATCAAAACATGATAAAATGGCTAGATTAAACTAATTCCTTCACAAGAAGGGAAAACTGCATGGATTCTGATTTCCATTCAAAGGGATATGTAGGCATACTTTGTTTAGGCATCGAATCCAACTAAAATTAACTAACTCTCCCCCATCACCTTCTTCACTTACTTTTATTTTGCTTTCCTTTACTTAGTTATTAGGTTTAGTTTGGAGAATGTTTGACTTTCCTAAAATCCATAAGGCCTAGAGGAGATATCTCCTAAGTTTGGATTTCATTATAATATTGACTCTCTTTTATCTTGAATTATAATTGTGTATAAAATTTATGGATTGAATGATCATGCATATTATAAATTATTCATGCATTTTAATTGTTCATGAAATATATTTTAAGTTACTTTTATATTACTTTGCCAAACTTATTTTGTTAAATTAAACCGAAAACCTAGTTCCCAAATCATCTTTAGTTTCGAGGCTAGTGATCCTTTTTCTTTTGGGTAATAATTTGAGTCAAATGGGTTTTTTCTTTATATTTTTCCAAATAAAAAGAAATTAAGGTGGTGACTCTAAGAAACAATTTTCAAACATATCAAAGATAAGCTCGAGGGCTTCCTCGTGATTTTTTTCCTAAATGAGCAATTCGATTCCCTTTAGCAGATCGAACCGGTGCTCGAGCAAATCCTCACAACTATCCAACCCAGTTTAGTTTGAACTTCCTCTTGGATCATGAATAGGGGCTTTGGATTTCTTCCAGAATTGGATTTCCTTCTTGCGAACCCCTGTCTCTCACCTTCTTGCTGAAGTGCCCCGCAGATTTCTGATGATAGCCCTAAATTTCGTACAGAGCATCCATTCTCTTCTCATGAATGGCATTAGTTGGTCATGATATCTTTCAATCTATTCTGTCTTCATCCTCCGCAACTTCTCTTTGACAAACTTCTTGTAGGTCGGGATCTTATAAACTGTGATGCTTGGACCATTCCTATCATGTCTTCGTCTTGTATAAAATAGCTCATGAGTTTTTTCTCTATTGCCATGCAAATGCAATATATGTGGTTTTGGATTCTTTTCCTTTGTGCCATAATTAATTAATTGTTTTGCCTTTTTCATTTTTTTTTAAGGATATCCCGTTTAAAGACGAATCAGAAAAAATTAAAGTAAATCAGAAAGTTCAAACTTTTTATTATTACTAATAAAAAAGTCCCATGATTATGGGTTACATTAAAGGATAAGCCTGAAACACAGACTCAAGAGGACAAGACTCAATTGACTCAAACTCAGACATGGACTCAGAAAGCTCAAACATAGACTAGAAAGACTTGGATGAGGGCACAGTCGCGCTGGCACTCCTCTCAAAACACCGATTATTGGGTGAAGCTTAATGGTTCATAAAAGGATAGATGGTGATGCCAGGCTTTGGGTTTAGGAGCAATGATGTCTCTGCTATCAATGAGATCTTGGATTTTGTGCTTCAGAGCCTTGCACACATCAGTTTTGTGCCTTGGCCCTTGATGAAAGTCGCAGTGCTCATTAGCATTATAATTCTTGGGCAAGGAGTTTGGAGGAGGTCATGGTTCTAAGGGCTTAACCAGATTAGCCTCTAAGATTTTCTAGTAAACTACGTTGAGGGACATGCCTAGCTCGAAAAAAGTCCTCCTTGTTTCTAACTTTATCCGCTAATGACAGGATACAACATTTACCTCTTCCTCTCTTTGGGTGGTAGAATTGGTGCTGTAGTTAGTGTTCTTATGATACCTCAAACTAGAGGACTGATCCTTAACTTGTGCCGATTGTATCAAATCCTCGATTCTAGTGGTAGTGATAATGAGAGCTTTAAAGTTAGGGAGGTACTGCATTTGCAGATGAGCCTGATATTGGGGGAGGAGGTTCTTAACGATAATGTTAATTTGCTCTACTTCAGATAGACGATTCATTATTTGAGCCGCTTTGATCCTCCACCTTGTAAGGAACGTTGTGAAGGATTCTCTTGGCCCTTATTTGGTGGTTTCCAAATCTTGATAGGTAACATCCACCTCGATGTTATAGTGGTATTGCTTAACAAATGCATCACATATGTCATCCTAAGTCTTCTTGTGATTCTGGTCGAGATTTAGTAACCACTTAATAGCAACTCTAGTCAAGGACTGTTAGAATAACTGAGCAAGGAGCTTGTCCTCCACACCAAAAGCTCTTATGGCACCCATATACATCTTAAAATGCATTTTAAGACACGTTGTGCCATTAAACTTGTCTATAATCGGCATTTTAAATTTTGGTGGAACCCATGCATTAGGGAAGGGAGCTGCCATTAAACTTGTCTATAACCGGCATTTTAAATTTTGGTGGAACCCATGCATTAGGGAAGGGAGCTAAAGAGTCGACATCTATCATGTCTTCATATTTTTTTGACATTCTTGAGTGTTCTCTCCATGCCCTCAATTTTCTCCATCAATTTCTTAGTTTTGAGAAAGCTAGAAAAATCTCCACTTTAAAAAGGATTCGCGGTGAGAGAGGGAATGGTTGCATTCAAGTCCACGATAGGAGAGGTTGGAGTTTTAAGTGCTTTCCCATTATCGATGAGGAGTAAAAGTAGGGGCATTACTAGTCTTGGCTTGGGTAGATGCAAGCTTGACACGACCAGGAGGAGTGACAGTGACAATGTTCATTTCTTTGACCTCAGTGATAATCAACTAGCATCGAGAGCTGAGGACATCAGTAAAGGTGGCAGACTGAGTACTGAGAGCATTGGTGAAAGTGTCAGCTTGGGTCTTAAAAGCGGTAGTAAGTGTAGTTTGGAAGGTTTTGTCTTGTTTCTTGAGGAGGTTGGTGAAGAAGGCGCTCATGGCGTCTTTGTCAAAGTTGAAGGTGTTGGCCATTGGTACCTTTAAACAGAAAATAGACAAAAAAAAAAAGAAAAGAGTAAAGATACAGAATTATGAAGGAAAAAATGGCATGAATGTGAAGGTGTGTTGGAAAAAAGATTTACTTCACATGGTTGGTCACCGAGTTTACATGTTGACAGGATGAGTGTGTTAGGTTGCCGTGTTTTTGGAGTAATAGATCACCGATTTTGGGTCTTTGAGGTGTTTGACCTTATCGAGTTTCCCATGTTATGTATGCATGGCAATGTTGTGATGCATGCCAAAAAGGTTTCATGGGCATGTGTACAAATGTCTCCATTATTACGGTACATGGAACCTAGGGTCAACGCTAGGGCGATTATATGTAAAAAGATGAAAGGTGATTTGATTAAGGGTCTTCATCCCACTAGAGCATCGATATACCTAACTACATATAAGGCAAAGAACCTCGAGTGGATTCAACAATATTGATTGTTCATTACACTATTGAAATGATCGGGGATTCATTGCTGGGTGAAACGCTTTCACTATCTCCCAACAGAATCAAAGAGAGTTGTCAAGCCAATGCTACTCACCATCCAATAGTTTTCCTAAAGTTAATATTAAGCAATGAGGCTTTATTATGCAAAATGATGCATGAAAATCAAATTATACTTAATGAGCCAAATAGATATTATTTTGGAAAATTTTGTCTTTAACCAAATAATAATCATCTTATTTTCCTTTTTATTTTAAAAAAGGTGGCAACTAGTCCCCAATGGAGTCTCCAACTGTGAGTCCTCGCCTGAGCATCAGCTTGGTCTGCTAGAGGAAATCGGGATACTCATTCGGATTTAAACTCACGATAAAATCCTCGGATTTAGATTTGGTTGATTTTAAAAATGATTTTAGGAGTCACCACCCTAATTTATTTTAAATAAGAAAATTATGAAAAAAAAATCCAGTTGACTCCAATTCCTTAATTTTTAATTAATTTTTCCAAGGATAAAATTACTATCCTACCATGTTGAATTCACGGACTAAGATTTTAGTTATAAATAATCTAAATTTAGCTCTTAAGTTTAATTTGACTTGAAAATTTTGACTTCATGAAAGATGATAATTACAGATAAAATGCATGAAAACCACATATTCCCTTACAAATATATAAAAAAAATTACATTTAAGAAAATGAAAATATAAATTTAATTCAAAAAATTGGATTTGAAATTTGGATTTAAATTTCAAACGTGCCTATATACCTTATTGAATGGTGATCAAAACCCACATAATTCGTTCTACGATTAAGTGGAAGAATTTAAGAGTTGATTAGATTTGTTAATTTGATTTGGATTTGAGAAAAAAAAGCTAATACCTTAGCTTTTGGTGGGCAGAGGATTTTACCAGACCGAAATTTCATTTTATAGAAACTAGATGATTGGATTGATTGGGAGATTAATTAACTAATTAATTAAAATGATTAATTAATTAATATGATAAAAAGGAAGGATTAATTAATTAAAATGATTAATTAATTAATTTGAATGGAGGATGGATTAAAAAAAAGGTTAATTTGATTTTAGAAAAAAAAGTGATCAATTAATTAATTAAAAAAATTAATTAATTAATTAATTAATTAATTGAGTAATTAATTTTAATTTTAAAAAAATTTTAGTTAATTAAAAAGATTAATTAGTTCAGTTAGAGTGAGATAATTAATTAATTAATTAGAGAGTGGTTGGAAGGAGAAGAAGAGAAGAATTAGAGGATAACTATCAACTCTAACTCAAGGTGTATTTAAAACGAGAAAATGGAAGAGCTATTTATAAGAAAATGAGGTGAGGGTAATTTGGAAAGTGAAAATATAAAAAGATGAAAATGATAGAGCTATAAAATACTAAAAAAAAAAAAAAAAGGCATTTTAGGGATTGGTTGATTTAGGATTTAGGAAATTTATATGTCCGGATAACAATGTAACTAAGGCTAAAAGAAATTTTCTTTAACGACTTCGCGTAGCATATTAAACTTAACAGGTGCTAAAATATGGCTAGATGATAAAGGTGAAAAATTAAGAGTTCACATATCCATGGATAAGGTGTGTACATACTCTAACATTAACCTATATTAGTCGAGGATTTTTGCTTCACAACTTAAGGTTTTTCATAGAAGAAATGTTATTAGCAAAGGATTGATAACATGTCTTCGATGATAAAGATCATTTCACATCTTCAGTACACATAGTATCAAAGGATTTTCATAGGAATAATTTCAAGAAGGTACAATATCAATTCAATTGGGAATATTACAAAAGTCATAAATTAAAGGCGCGTCGAACAAATAACAAGGAAACAAAGTCACAAGTATAATAATATATTTTTTACTCGCATATTAATAATTTAATTAATTAAATTATTACTTATTATCATATAATTAATTCTAATTCCATAAGTCCTTTAGCTAATCTTTATAATTAATTTACATTACTAGTTTGATTTCTTATTAATACCAAATTAGAATATTAATTACCTCTTAATCTCTACATTATAATTTATTTATTTTTTGACACCTAACCAATGGTTAATTTATCATTTTTCACGTCTTTATATACCTCAAATAATTCATTTTAGTTTAAAATAAATTAAATTTAAATCTCCTATTTTTCCTAATCTTAATTAAAGCCCTAGTTACAATTTAAATATGTAATATCTGAAAAAATTGAATTTTTTTATTAGACTTTTGGAGTATTTTTTTTTTAAATTTAATAAATATTCTAATTAGAGAAATTTCAAGAATATTTTATAGCAATATTAAATTATTATTAAATTGATAAATATTATTTATTTATATTGTTTTATTAATTCAAATTAATTTAAGAAATTAACACCTATTTATTATTTATTTATTCAAAAATATTGTGATTTCATTATTATTAAAATTATATTAAAAATCATTATTTTAAATAATTATGCTTTAAGCTATTTTAAATTTTGGTATCAATAATTATTAATTATTTTTAGTGAAATATTATTATTATTGATTTTTGGGAATTATATATATATATATATATATATATATATATATATATATATATATATATATATATATATATATTAAATTTTTACAGCTATAATTAAAAAAAAATGACTTTATCTGCCAAAATAACAGGTTGATTGGTCCTAGTGGACCAATCAACATCATTTTAAAGAGGGGGAGGGGAGCTATTGTCTGGTACAGCAGAGAGAGAGAGAGAGAGAGTGTGACAGTAGAAACAGAAGCAAAAAAAGCAGAAAACAGTGCAATAGCTTCTACCGGCCAAACCGCCGTCTTTCGGCCATCGTTACTGTACACACACTGACCATTCAAAATAGGAGGTTGAGATCTTTCCAACGCTACCTTGCTCGCCTTTAGACGTCGTAGCACACGCCGTCACACCGATTGCTAGCCATAATTTTTTAAGCCAAATTCCATCGACTTCCCAACTTTCGTTTTCAATGATTTTGGTACAGTTGGACTCTTGACATTCTCAGATTTTATTTAGTATATCATTCGTAATTTTTTGACTAATTTAAAATTTTGGTTGGAATCTGACGACAAACAGCTGACCGAAATAATTTTTCTGGTGATACTTCGACAAACAGCAGATAACTAGAAAATTTGGATCCTCACTTTAAAACAAGATTTTTGATACTGTTTTTATTAAATTTCGTCATTAAATAGTTTTTTGGTGAATATTTTGTAAACGACGATCGATTTTCCGAATATGTTTCTAGTGATTATTATGATCTTATAACATAATTGTTTTATTTCATTAAATTATAAAATAGATTGATATATATTTTAATTTAAGAGTATTAAGTTAATTGGTTTAGATCTATATAAGTCTTTAATACAAAGATTGATAATAATTAAATCGAAAATTTTATTGTAGGTTGTGAATATGAAGTTTATTACATCTCAATAGGATTGCAGTGATTAGTATTTAATTAGAGATTTTGCTTAGAGAGGTAAATTGTGAAATATATCGATACATGATAACCTACCATAAATGATTTATTGAATTCTGTTGAATTAAATTGACTTATATTCCTTATTGATTATTATTGATATCATTGTTATCGACTTTTAAATCCTTATTACTATTCATCATTGAATCACTACTTTGTTTATTAACCTATTGTAATTGTTGCAATTGTTTATTGATTATTAAAAAACCATTTGGCTCTAATTGTTTATTGATTATCAAAGGACTACTTGGGTCTAATTGTTTATTGATTTATCAAGAGACCACTTGGATCTAATTATTGTTATTATTCCTACTAAGCTATTGACCGAGCCATTAACCATATATATGACAAAACGCCTTACTAATGGAGGATATACTATTAGGCCATATGCACCGATGGCCTAACTGATAAGGTCAAATATATTAGTGTCCTACCTAGAGAGGACTATATATATACTCTAACCATATATTCGGCTAAGCATACGTAATGGAAAGGGATAAGTTACTGCCCTAATTGATTGTTATTTATTGATTGATTCCATCTCTATGATGTCGTTTCTTCTAGGCACATATATATTATTATTTTTACACCCATTTTGTTATTTATTCATTGTTCAGGCTTCAGGTATGGTTATATTTCATAATTTATTAAGTTGAAAGCTCACCCCTCTTCATTGTGGATTTTTTAGGTACTAGAGTAGAGGAAGCTAGATATAGAGAAGATTAAACTCTTGTATTCCTTTCCTCTACAAGAAGCTATTTATGTAATGATTTAAATTGCTTATTATGTTTCAGTATATATTACTCTAAGTACTCCGTAGTAGTAAAAGGGGATTTGGAGATATTTATTTTGTTAATTGAATTATAATGGAATATATGCATGTATTGGTATCGATTTTTAAGTTGATTCAGGGAGTTTATTGATATTATTGTGTTCTATGGGTATATGGTAGCCTTAAACTTACCCTTGTCCTAGGATTGTCGCATCTTCGAGATTTCGGGGTGTGACAAAATAAAAACTCAACTAATTAATGAATTAAAAATCAAATTCTAACTAAATGACCTCTAATATACCTTAAATAGACCTATAACATGATAATTTCATTTTGTTACTATCTCAATTCCATTTAGCCAAACATATAAATATGTTTCAACTACCAATCAATTCTCTAATTCATATATTTTAATTTCAATTCAATTAATAATCTATCTAACCAAGCTTAATCCATACTTATACAAAATTATAATTACCACCCCTAAACTCCAACCAATTTCCTGTCAATTAAATCCTCTAATTTCTAATTTACTCATAATTCATTTATTTAGACTAGTTTTGCCCTCAATTAAATCCTCAAATTTTCAAGTCAATTATCAACATATATAATTAAACCAATTTCTTATTCATTAGTACAAAGAACCCCGACTCTTTACTTTTCTCCATAGAGCCGTGTTCTTCGCCATTTAACAAGTCCATGGAATTCACAAATTTTACATTAAATTTCCAATTCATCGATCAATATATTCAATTAAACATCTTTAATACCTATTAAAGTTAACGAATTAAATTATAGAACTTTTTCCCTTCAATTAATCATCTTGGCCAAAGCTCAATATCATAAAAATCAACAATTTCTCAAGACAAAACTGTATATACCCTACTATATTATAACTAGAGAGCTTAGGGTTTGAGTTTCTTACGTTGAACTTGACTTTTCTTCCTTGGTTTTATTGATGGCCGAAGCTTTCCCCTTATAAATTGTAGAGTTTCTTTCATTGGCTTCTTGAGTGCTTTTACAGAGAAATGAAGAAGAAAAGTGGACGGAAAAATGGAGTGCAAAGAGGTGGGTTTTGTGTGTTTAATTTTAGTGAAAATATGTGTAAAGTAATTGACCTCCGGGGGTTTAAATGAACCACATCCAGCCATGCTTTCATTGTATTATTATATTATTTTCTTTGCCATTCAAGTGTTGCCACTTGGGTTCCACTTTCTCTAAAAATATCTCCACCGTTTTCTTTTTTTTTTTTTTCCATTTCATTATTATTATTATTAGCTTCTAGGACGTCATATATATTTTTATTGGTTTTTAATAATTTCTACTAAATATCCACCATATATATATATATATATACTAATTAATCTCTTTATCTTCTAACTAAGTAGCATGAAAATGAAAAACCTAGAAATGGACACAGGAAAATGGTATTTTTAAAAAATATAAAAAATGAAACGTAGAAGAAACACCTAAATATAAAAAAATATAAGAATATTTATAAATATTATTTAATATCATATTTAAATCAATCTATTATAATAACAATAACATATGAAATTTGAGAAAATTAACAAACAATGATACCCAAATAATAACAAACACTTAACATATAATAACAATTTGTCAATCTCAAATAATACCCATTACCTAATAAATAGCAACTAGACACATAATTCCTTCGTTTATGTTCATGGTTTTTAGACATATAATTAACATATATATGTCATGGTTTTTAGACATATAATTTCTCCGTTTATATTCATAAAGTATTTTATTATTATTCTCTCTCGAATTTTGGCCAAACTACCTTATTAATGTTTATTAAAAAAAAAAAGATTGAAAATCAATATTTTGATTTGATTATCAAATCGGTGAGTTTTAACAACATGAATTCAAAGTTTCAGTCATCGATATTGAAGTAGCAGTAGAGATGTGAGATAGATGGAGCAGAAATTGACCTTAATCTTGCTACAAGAAATGCATTTCCAAAAGGAAAACGTGTTTCCCAAATTTTTGAAATTGCATAAATGGCTCCAAAACTTTTCGACACCATTTTTGAAGGTTTTCAGCATTTCTGAGTTTCCGATATGGGGAAACGTAGCTTGCTGGACCTTTTTGTGCTTTAGAGTCCTCTAACATTTCTTTTACTATACAACTAATATTTATTTCATTAAGTAATTACATTCAAAGTATTATCTATTTAAAATTAATTATTTTGTTTGACTAATTTTTAAAAATTTCGACAAATTTTCATCTCCAGAATTTTTCTTTACACCTTATTTTATCTATACTAGTCTAAAACAAAGCTCTACACTTCAAATCCTAACCCAAAACTTTAATTATATATTCTATAAATTTTATGAATTAGAACACATATGTTACAATTAAGCACATCTAATGGAATTGGGTTAACAAATACATTTTCAATTTCAGTTCTGATTTTGAAGTTTGAACTAAATGAATTTTAGCTGTACTCGAATTTGATATAATACATAATTGTTGATATTCAAGATACACTAGAGTTGCTAACTAGCTAATATCTATTAAAGTTCAAGTGCAGCTCTCTTTAGTTATTTGAATAGCAAATAAACCTGGTTTTTTTTTTTTTTTTTTGCCAAAGCATGTGCTAAGGATATATATGTGTCATTTTGGGAGTTTTTATATCCTGGACCAGACTCTACATCACATTATGAATTCAGGTGCCAAATCACATGATAACACGTCATTTTATTTTTTATTTTTACGAAAAACCTAATAACATGTGAAACCTTCAATTCAAAATAATCTAGCTTCATAAAAATCCACAAAAAATCACTAACAAAAAAAAATCCTAAAGCTAAAATCATCCCACAACTAAAAATACTCCCGAAGCTCAATACATCAACAAATCAATATCAATCCATGGCAAAAATCAACTAAAGTGCATATCAAAACCTTGCTTCTGCAATTGAGTATTCAATCCAAACTTTTGATTCACCTATTGATATAGGTAAAATCTATCTCTATGAATCTCTTTTTTTTTTTTTTTTTTTTCTGTCATTCTTTTTTAGATTCATTGTTTTATATTAGAAAACTATAAGAATTTCAATAAATTATAGTTGTATATCACATATTCATAGTTATATACTACATAAACTATAGTTATATATCACATGTTATGAACAACAACTTTATCAATAAAAACTATAAGAACAAATCATAAAACTATAAGTTCATAGGTTAAACACTATAGGTTCATAAGTTATAAACTGTAAGTTTATCAAACGTATACTTGAGGTTCGCATATTATAGTTCAAAAATTCAGAAATTAAAAAAATTAACATATTAAGGATATGTTCATTAGTAAAAATTATACATTTCATCATTCATAAACTAGAGATTTATCACTATTAAATTATAGATTCATTATGTACTTATAATTTTTGTCATAAACCACAGGTTCATATGCTAAAATTACAAGTTCATCCGGAGTATACACGAGATTTATTCAAAAAATGAAAAACAGATGCATTTTTTAAAAAAAAGTTTATAAATAAAAATTATACATTTTATCATTTATAAACTAGAAATTCATCACTATTAAATTATAAGTTCATCACACACTTATAAATTTTGAATGAAACCTTGTCTTGTTGTAGTCAATAATTAAAATAATGATTCTGCATTAGAAGTGAAAATTGCAAATGAAGATTTATTGGGATTATCTATACAATCTGCTGATGAAACTTACAATTTATATAATGTCTATACAATCCTCAGAAATAAAAAGTTCCTTTCTCTAAAACAATTGTGCAATAACATAATTCAAAATTCTCAACCAAATACCTACCTGATCTTCTATGACATTTGCTCAATTCTAACTTTAGAAAACCCCCAAAACTAATCTCCTCAATAACCTCACACTGATTAGGGGACAACTTCTTGATCAAATCAAACAAACCAGAAGGCGACATCCTACTCAATAACACAGATCTTTTTCTTTTCTCCACTTCTTCAGAAGCAACAGGAACAAATGCCTTCACTTTCTCAGGCCTAGATTTCTTTCTTTTCTCACCACCCTTCTCAGTCCTAGATTGCTTTCTTTTCTGATCATCTTTCTCAGTCTTAGATTTCTTTTTTCCCTTAACCTCAAGCATTTTATTTAATAGAGGAACATCCCACTTCTCATCATCACTTTCATTCACATAAGCCCTTTTGGCTAGTTTTTACATATGTGTGACCTTCTTAATCTGTTGTTCCCTGAAAACAACATCGACAATATATATATATATATATATATATATATATATATATATATATATATATATATATATATATATATATATATATATATATATATATATATATATATATATATATATATATATATATATATATATATATATATATATATATATAACATCAAACAACTACAAAAAATAAAAGAAAATAAGTAATAAATCTGACATGAATAATAGATGAATATACACTTTTTAAGTAATAAAATATTTAATGAATCTAACATTAATAACAGATGAATATTCACTTTATAAGTAATGAACCTAAAATTTATGTTTAATGAACCTTAATGAACTGGATAATAATAATAGTTGAATATGCACTTTACAAGTAATGAGCCTAAAGTTTATATTTAATGAACCTAGCACTAATAACAAATAAATTTACACCATAAGTAATGAATCAAAAGTTTACATTTAATGAAATTGACAGTTATGAGATAATAAATAAAATTAAAAGATCACTCATACTAATTTAAAATATAACATAAACGAAAATGACTGAGTAAAAATCACCTAGGAGGCATAATATTTGCACTTTCAAGCTGCTGATTATCTTTTATCCATGAAGACCAATAGTTATCCTCCTACAAATTATAGAAATTAATTAATCATAAACTATACGTTCATAGATCATATATAGAAGATAGGTTCATTAGTTATAAAGAATATATTCATAACAAAACAAAGAACATGTTCATCAATTATAAAACCAAATTAAAACATAATATACATATAAAATTAAAATGAGATATAAAATAAAGTATAAATTCATCAATCATTACATATTCATCTATTACATGCATCTTACTCTTTAGTTACATTGTAACAACCTACACCCACCCTAGGTATTTTCATGATAAATTGCTTGATCTAGAACTAATAAGGTTAAGTGTGTGCTTATGTGAAAAATTTGTGATCTAAGTGATTGATGAGTATGTGGCATATTAAAATAATTTTAATATGCATAATATGTGTTGCTATTGTGAAATAAATGATATACATTAAGTACATTTGCATAAAAGAATTTATTTTAAATAAAATGAATTTTCAAGCATAAGACAATTTTTAAGCATAAAATAATTTTATGGGTATTTTTAAAATATTTTTAAATAAATATTTTTGAGGGAAATGTTCCAGAACTAATAAAAAAATATTATTTTTATTTTAAATCCATTCAGCCAAAATTTTTAAAGAAAAAGCCCAAATACTCAAAAGTCCACTACACAAAAATTCTTCTAACCTATTTCATTAAGGGTAATAGTGGAAATTCCACTCCAACCCTAATATATATTCTAATTTTCTGCCAAACAAGGGTTTCCAGTAGCCATTCCCTTATTCTTTCTGTATTTTGGCAGAAAAACCTCTCAAAATAATTCTATCTACCGAAATATCAAAAACACTTTACCATTTCGCGATTTCGTGACCATAATCGTAAGTTTTTATTCTCTTTCAATTTCTAAACTAATTTCTATGAAATAAATTATGAGAAAATTATTTTGAACTGTTTGATTACTGATTTCTACAGATTCAATTCTGTTTGAGTGAATTTTTGGGAGAGAAAATTTATTTTCTACCGAAAACATGATTCTTTCCGCAAGATTTCTCCAAAGATGAATTCTATAACTTAAAATCACAATTTTATTGCATAAACATCATAGGAGGGGGGGTGATTTGTACTTGTTTGTATTCTAAACTAATTTTTGATTTGTTTTGATAAAAAATATTGCATGAAATAATATTTTTGCATATTTCTGTGATGACCAAAAAGTTTCGAAAAATAAAAGAATTCAAGGTTTTCATGTTAGGACTTGGAAATTGAAAAATTTTATTCTTTCATGAATACATGGCTGCCAATTTGTATGCATTGGTGTTCTAATATGATATTTTTTTTGTGTAGATGAAAAATAATGACTTGAATCATGTGTCTATTTATCGCTGAAATAAATGAAATACGCAGAAAGCGCGGAAACTCATGATTTTTCACCTAAGCCTTTGAACTTAGAATTTTTTTGTATAAACCCTATCTATGGCTGCCGATTCATGAAGGAATGTGTTCTAAACTGATATTTTCAATGATTGAATGAAAAATAATGGTTTAAACAACCTGTTTGCATATTTCTGAAATGACCGAAAAATACCGAAAACAAGAAAACTTATGATTTTGTGCACTATAATGCAAAAGATTGAATTTTTATATATTAATGACACCAATAGTGGTCGATTCCTATGAATTTATATTCTAGAATGATTTTTGTTATGTTTACATGAAAAATCTTAGTTCAAACCATATTTTTACATATTTCTGAAATAGACGGAAAACACGAAAAAAAGGAGTATTTGGTTTTTACCTTAATGAATGCATTCGGCCTACATGAACAATTGTGTCCAAATGTTTATAAATTTTAAGTGATGTGTCTTGGTGATTGTTGACATATATGTATGTATAATAGATGATGAAATTGCATGTTAGTTGAAGGTATGATCCTAGATAAGCTTAAATGTATTATAGTATACTTAAGGTATACTTAAGATATCTTAACCTTGTATTGTGATTAGAATGCAAATGTGATTGAGGAAATTGGAACTAGGAGTTATGATGAATTGATGATGAACATATGATTATGAGTTAATGAAGTAAAAGGGATCATAAGAGTTAAGCACGATGTTTGAAGGATTAATTGTTGACATATATAGAAGTGTAAAGTGAACTAAGATAATTGACAAGTGAACTGATATTGAGGTAATGATAATGTGATGACCTTAAAAGGATATTAATATGATTGCAATGTGTTTTCATGTGAGCCTATAAGGCCTAAGTATGCAAGACTTTTAAGTCAACGAGCTATGTGCAAGTGATGAGTACACCTATGTGTGGACTCTAAGTGTGTGTGTATGCTATATGTACATGGGTAGTTATGGGATAGGAGCATCATGAGTAAATAAATACTAAGTATTAAATCAAATATTATGTTAGAGTTTGAGGAGCTTTAGAAGTGCAAAAGGGACTATGTGTAGTAGGAGCAAAGGAACCCCAAGGTGAGTAAATGCAATATTCTTGTTACAAATGTGAACAACATCATGTTGTGATATAAGAATGTGATATATTGATATGTGAACCTTTGTGATCTTTGAAACCCAAGTTCTTTCCATTTTTAATTTTATTATATGATTTCTTTGTCAAGCTTGGGTTGCCAAGGAACATTTGGTCCAAAACTATTTTGTTAATCCAATGAGAATTTCTTGTGAATTAAAACCCTAACTTGTATTCTTTCTGAAACTACACTTTCATTGTCTTATTGTTGAAAGCCAAACTATTATTGATATTGAATTACATGTTATTGTTGCCTTATGTGATATTGTTTATTGTGTTTACCATTAGCTCTAGCTATGGTACTTTTACCCTTTATGAAGAATTCTCGTGCCGATGCGGGTAATAATCGAAACCTATGCACATGGTTTTAATCCGATGGATAGGGGTAGTGTATCCACCTCAGCTAGAAGGGGCGGTTCTGGCCGTGGGGCCTGATCATCTTCATGCTTTCCACGTGATAGGAGTTGGAATTTGGCAAAGGTCACCTCTCCTCTATGTGTTTCGAGTGAATGAGCAATAGTCTTCACTCTCTATATGTTATAAGTGTGATTTCTGCAAACTTGCCCAATTGAACCCTTGCTAAATTACAACCTGATTCATGAGTTATAAACCATGAACTATGTGTATAAGCTATGTGTTTCCTTTCAAAGGAATATGTGATAATGTATGTGCCTTTTTGTTTACTCATTGAGATCATCTATCTCACCCCTTTTTCCTTGTGTGGTTCCAGGTGAGCAAATGTGAGGAGGCAAGGTGATGACTCAAGCATTCTACTTCGCTTGGGGAATTCTTTGTCCAAGTTATCAATAATACTATGTTTATGAAGTCTTGTCTTTAGATGCTCCGAGAATGTTGATTGATACTTATCGAGAATTGTGTTATTTTCTTTATGGATTTATATGTAATGATTTATTTTAAGTCTTCTGCAATTATGGTATTTATCTAAATGTTTTAAATGAGTTAATGAAAGAGATTCGGTAAGATCCTAGGCATGATTGTTATATGTTAATGGGTTTTACGGGCGTGAGTGACCTTATGTCTCCCTATGTTCTAGGATCGTCGTATCTTATAAGGTTGGGATGTGACATACATAAGAACAGGTTTCATATACAAACCTTAAAAAATGATAGAGTTGAACTAAATTTGAATACAAATTAAATTAAATATGCTCAAATTGTCAAAAGAAAGTCATTTTAGACGAAATGAAACCCTAACAGCATATCTAAATTACATAAAATAGTAATGAAGACTGATTAAAATAAAACTCTAAAAATTCAAAACATCTAAAATATTAAAATAAAAAACATAATAACTTTAAAACAACAATAAATATGAGACAAGAGACTCAGAACTCTTGTTTAACAGTCGATCATAAAATCACAAAAATAACAAATTAAAACAAATATTAAACAAAAAAGAAAAAATGGTAAAAAACTTATTATAGTTATAAGAAAAGAAGACTAATTCAATAAAGCAAAGAGAATAAACTGAGTGAAGTTACATTCATGAGTTGTAGAAGAGAAGAAACAAAAATAAAGAGAAGATAAAAGAAGAGAAGAGAAGAGAAGTTACAAACAAAAGTTATAAAAGAGAAGTTGAAACATGTGGCAATAGATTATCATTTTATTAGAGATCAAGTTCAAGGTGGTGCTTTAAGAGTGGCACATGTCTCTTCTCAAGATCGATTGGTTGATCTACTAACCAAGCCTCTTTCACACATTAGATTTTAGTCTTTGAAACACAAGATTGGAGTCTTTATAGGAGCTCCATCTTGAGGGGGCATGTTGGTGGACTTGCGTTGTACATATGTCATTTGTTAGTTTTTCTTTTTTTGATGAAAGATTAATTTTTATTAATTAAAATGAGGGAAAAACATGAAATTTGAGGCCAAACTATGCCCTAGCCAACAGGCGAGCCCCATACACCTAAAATAAAAACTTAGGCGCCAAATCTCATGTGAAAAAACCCTCAATACCTCAAGTATCAAAATAAGAATAAGGAGAAAATAGTAGCATAACCAAAAGGGATACAAATAGGCTGGCAAGAAAACAATCAAAAAGGTTCCACTACCTATGTTGCCTAGGAAGACTGATTATAGATGACATCTATGTTGGTGGAGTGGGTGTGATCAACCAAAATAAGGAGCACATAAAAATTACCATTAAGTAATGTTAGCAAATTGCAGCACAGATATATATCAGTCACAGCCAAGCCACAAATTCCAAC
The DNA here is from genome assembly GCA_947687605.1 of Reutealis trisperma. Lineage (NCBI taxonomy): Eukaryota > Viridiplantae > Streptophyta > Magnoliopsida > Malpighiales > Euphorbiaceae > Reutealis > Reutealis trisperma. The sequence goes on along the minus strand of CANTUT010000728.1, from coordinate 330,882 downwards.
AAATGCCTTACTCCTTGTTTAGCAAGAGAATCAGCGAAGAAGTTTTTCTCTCTGAAATCATGAATGAAGGAAACCTTTTTCAGTTGATTTGCTTGCATTTCTATTTCATGAAAAATAGATTGCCATCTCCAAGGTCTACCTTCCTCGTTGTTTTGATCCATGAAATTACCACAGCCAAATCAGATTTAATAATAAGCTCTTCACAGCTTAATTGAGAAGTTTGGGTAAATAAATTGAGTGCTTTTCTAATTGCCATTAGTTTAGCAAAATTTGAATCACAAACACCTATAGGTTCAGAAAATAGTCACATTATCAGACCATTACAATCGCGAAGAATCCCACTGATGCCTGCAGGACCTGGCTTCTCGGTTGAGGATCCATCTGTATTCATTTAAGGCAACCCGCTGGAGGGGGAAACTAGGTCATAAAGGGTCTAGTTTTTGGGGGAGGATGGAAATGTTTTATGGCCTCGACTGTAAGAAAAAGATCTTGAGCATGAAGAATGTATGACTTATCATGCGCCTTGAGCCAATATGAGGACCTGCAAATACATAGAAAGAACAAATTCTCCCAAGAAATAGGTTTCTAATTGAAAATTAGATCGTTTCTTTCAATCCAAATGGACCAAATAACTGTGTGAAACATAGTAGTCCAGACTTTTTGTTGAAAAACTCCATTAACTAACCCTTCCCATTGAAGATGCAGATCTTTTATGGAATTAGGAATGCACCAGGCAATACCCCACCAAGCAATAATTTTATACCATAGAGTAAATACCTTAGGACATGAAACAAGGAGATGATTAACCTCTTCTTCCTCGATCAGACAAAAAGGGCAAAAGGACGAAGCCGGCTCAATGATACCTTTCCTAACCAGTGAGGCTTTAGTGTTGCGTTTGTCGAGTAAGGCCATCCATGAGAAGATTTCGACTTTGGGAGGAACAAGTCCTTTCCAAACACCAGCAACAAAGGTTTCATGTGTTAATTCATAGCTATCTGCTACAATTGAAGTAGTCGACTTAACAGAAAAGGAGCCATTTATGTTTAAGCTCCAAACTTTTTTGTCTGATTTAGAGTGGGTTAGATTTATGCTATTCACCATATTACGAAGGATGTCAAGTTGCCTAGCTTCATTACTAGGAAGAGCTCTTTTCCAACGAAAGCACCAAAACCAGTTGAGGCCATCCCATACACCCATATCTTTAATGAGAGCATTAGCATCAAGGGAGAGGGAGTGTAGTCTTGGAAAATGATTCTTAAGAGAAGTTTCTCCCACCCATATATCATCCCAAATTTTGCAGCCATCTCCTTTGCCTACTGAAAATCTGATATACTCAATGAATTTAGGTTCCATTAGAGTCTCTAATATATCCCTCCAAATTGTGGTAATGTTTTGAGAAGAAGTTGATGGTTCCCAATTGTTTGGAGAGATGCCATACTTATCACACACAATAGCCTGCCATAAGCCATTAACTCCTTTATTGAGCCTCCAAAGCCATTTAAAGAGCAGAACCTTGTTTTTGTCAAGGAGAGATCCTACACCCAAACCTCCAAAGTTCTTTGATTTTTGGATAATACTCCAACTGACATTACATATTTTCTTTTTGTTTGGGGAGCTACCCCAAAAAAATCTCCTCATAATTAAAGCAATCTTCTTCGCCACACCTGCAGCCATTCGAAAAAGAGATAAAAAGTAGATTGGGAGGTTAGACAGGGAGGCTTTAATAAGTGTAAGTCTTCCTCCAAAAGACAAGTGTTTTCCTTTCCAGGTAGCTAATTTTTTCTGAAATTTTTCTCTCACCATTTTCCATGTGCTTTTTCGCCTTGGACTTGCCCCAAGTGGGAGGCCGAGGTATGTGATGGGAAGTGATGCTGTTTGACATCTGACTTGAGAGGCCAACTCCAAAAGATCTTCATTTGAGATGTTTACTCCAATTAACCAACTCTTTTGAAAATTAACGGTCAGGCCTGAAACCATAGCAAAGCAAATGAGGATCCTTTTTATATTCCCCAGTTCAACACCATCAGCCTTATAGAAAATTAATGTATCATCAGCATACTGCAAGTGTGAGATAGGCGCACCCCTTTTGGAAGGACATAAAACTGCAAACAGATTAATAGAGGTTGCTTTTTGAAGCATCAGTGATAAGCCTTCCACTGTGATTATAAATAAGAAGGGAGACAGTAGGTCTCCCTGGCGAAGACCACGTCTAAGAGCAAATTCCTCAGTTGGGGAGCCATTGACCAAGATTGATACCTTAGCAGTAGATATACAATTTTGAATCCATGTTCTCCATTTAGTCCCAAACTGCATTTGACTCATTATATCTAGCAGGAAATCCCATCTGACTAAGTCAAAAGCCTTATGAAAATCCAGTTTTAAAAGTGTATTGGTAGCCTCAGACTTCTTTGAATTGTGTATGATTTCATTTGGAACAAGGATACTATCAAGGATTTGTCTATCCTTAATGAACGCTGACTGAGAGTCTCCAATAACTTCTGAGATAATCGATTTAAGTTTGTTTGCCAATAGCTTTGCAATGATTTTATACACTGAACCAATAAGAGTAATGGATCTGAAGTCACTAAGGTTTGTGGCCCCGGGTTTCTTTGGTATCAATGAAATAAAGGAGGAGTTGCTGCCATGGGGGAGCTCCCCAATATCATAGAAAGATTGAACCCTCTTCCAAAGCCTCAATAGACTTATCCAAATTGCCAAAGACTTCTTTGTTCCACTTGATGAGATGACTCTTTAAAAGTCTCATTTTTCTACATATGTCGAATCTTCTATCAGGTATGCAAAATCTCCCAAAGTCTTGCCATTTCAGCCTTACCATTTCCATAAAACCAGCGCTCTCGAGCCAACAATTAAGAAATCTAAAAGGTTTCGGTCCCCAATCAGTTTTTTAAAATTCCAGTAACAGGGGACAATGATCAGATAGACCTCTGCAAAGACCCCGCCGCTTGGAGTCAGGGAAAGAAAGTAACTAGTCGCTGTTGATAAGATAGCAGTCAATCCTACTTATACTAAAAGAGTTGGCCCATATAAATTTGCGACCCAATAATGGCAGATCAATAAGCCCCATCTTGTGAATGAAATTTGCAAATTTTCTATCTATAGATGAAAGGGAAGCCATAATATTTTTGCGTTCATCACTCTGTAAAATTGCATTAAAGTCCCCTGCAACAAGCAAGCAAGAGTTGTAGCTAGAAATAATAACTGAAATTTCCTCCCATAGATCTGATTTGTTTAGAGGAGGTGGAAGGGGCGTAAATACACATTACCAGGCATCTAATATTTTTTCCACTTAAAATTCCTTCAATCGTGATCTAATGATTCCCTTGACTAGCTTTGTGAATAGAGATGAAGTCTTCCCTCCAAGAAATCAAAATACCACCAGAAAGACCTACTTCAGCAACATGTCTCCACCCAAATTTGACAGACCCCCATATTTGCTTAAGAATTATGTCATCAACTATTGTTAATTTTGTTTCTTGAATCAAGATGCACCCAACATGTTTCTTCCTAACTAGACTAGAAATTGCAGACCTTTTTATCTTGGAGCCCAATCCTCTAACATTCCAGTTGAGGATATTCATCCCAAGACCATGATCACTGACCAGAGCCCAAGTTCTCAGTGCAGAATATTTGGTTAACAATGTTCGGGTCTTCTTTTCCAAATTGAACACCAATTAAATTGCCAACCTCCACTATTTTTTGAGCTTCATCCTCCAAATTCACAATTGACAGATTAATTGATTCCTCCAAAAGGTTCTTATTCCTATTTTTGATGCACCCATCTGAGATGGACAAATCTGCACAGAGATTATTCGGGGAAATAGGGTTCTTCACCCAATCCTTTCCAAATTCGATCTCTGCAGAAAGGAGTTTCTTCTTGCCAGCACGTGAGCGGGGTCGAAATTTCTGGTAGTATCTAAGTTTGACAATTTTTGAAATAGGGAGAGAGCTAAGGGCAATGGATTTTTTTTTGGATTTTGGTTTTTTTGAGACTGAAGAGGATTTGAGAAAGGTGGCGTAAGATGGGTCATGAAGGGCCAAGCAAGGGTTAAGAGTAATGGGTAAAGCTGTGGGACATGTAAGCGAAGGATTAATGGGTTTAAAGGGAACAATGGGCCCAGCAGGGGAAGAGGCCTGTGAGTCAATATTAGTTTTAGAAGGTTGGGGAAGGTTGCAGAAGGTATCAGCATTTTGAATATCTGGGATAGCGGTGGTATCGGTATCTAAAGGGTTATCTAGAGCAGCCAAATTGTCATTAATATTGGGGGTCCCGAGAAACATCTCTGACAGCTATCCAATTTTGAAGTTGGGACAGGAGCTGAAACAAATCTTTCTTTTCCTGCCAAGGGAGATTCGATGATGTATGGAGATTGTGTGGTATGGTCTTATGATTCTTGAACTTGATTTGTACCAAGGATAGACATTTCTGGGGGATTATCCATTTGGCAAAGGTTGGGAGTGCAATTTGAAGTTTGATTCGATGGAGTATTTGGGAGGAATGGATGATGACATATATAGCCGCAACATGAAATGGGGGAGAAGTTTATTTGCTCCTCTGTGATTCTTATTGGAAATAATTCATTTGAAACTGTAACCTCAATATTTCCATCAATCCTATCCTTTAAGGAAGTGAGTATAAGAATTCTTGCTACGCCAAATCTCTCCTTGTTGCTTGTGGATTTGTCAGTGGTGATAAAACTACCCCAAAAGTGACCAATTGACTGAAAAAATCTTGGACGCCAAATATGGATTGGGATCCCTTCACATCTTAACCATGCAAAATGCTGAGAGCTGATCAGATTTTCATCCCATTTGCGTACTTCTTGGAACCAATTCATGAGCCTTTCACCACCATCCTGAATGGCAAGTTCCATACTTTCAGTGGACTTGAACGTCAGCAAGACTTGATTACCTCCTAGAGGTCTGCAAGTACAATCTAAGTGCCCATCCTTAGCAATTTTGTGACCAAGGGGTTTGAAGGCATTGAATGTCAGCTAAAGTTCCAGCGAGGCTTCTAGAAAGCCACTGATTTTCTTCATTTGTGCATTGAAAAATCAAAACACTTTTTCAAATGGGCAAATCCCATATATTATGTAATTTGATGGAGTTAGAGACTGAGTAGGTAACTTTAGATTTCTTATTGTATCTGTATATATTCATCTATTTGTTTTAAGAAATACAAGCCAATATTCTTATTGATTCTACAGAAGAGATTAAAGAGGAGCAATTTTCAATTTTTTTTTTAAATGAAAACCCGCACATAAGATTTAATAAAATAATTTTTTAATTAATTTAATTTAATTAATTAGATTAATAAAATGATGTGGACACTAAGTCCACAATGCTATATAAATTTAAGTACATAATATAATTTATCTTATTCGAAAATCAAATACCTTGAAAATCAATTTTCCAAAAGGAACATTTTTTTTTTTTTGATATATGAGATTATGAACTAGTGGAGTACACAAAAACCATAGCTAGAATTAACATAGCTAATTAATGAAATTGGTGAATCATCTTGTACAATATTGTCAAATGAAATGTATATTTGGCAAATTTAATAAGAGTATATGTACTATATTACAAAAACGACTATTACAGTGCTATATTGTTCGTTTTCTAACCGTATTATACTCTTATATATATATATATATATATATATATATATATATATATATATATATATATATGTATATATATATATATATACCAAATTTAAATACTTAAATGACTATTTATCCTAATAGATCCTTGGTGTGACTAAAATTAGGCTAACGAAATCGCCGGGTTGGCCAACCACCTTCATCATTGGGTGGTTCAACTGCACCTGGTTTCATAACACAATATCCAGTACTGGTTCTTGAACAAGAAGAACCCATTCTCCCTCTTTTACAAAGATTGTTCAGATGATCGCTACTGCAGGCCGCAAGCCTTCTCTCCATTTCATGTCTTTCCACTCTCCTCCTCAGATTTTGCCTCTTTATAATTGAGCTCAAAGTTTCCTTTTTACAACTACTTCTTTGTCTATTGCAACTATTGGTTGGCATTGGCATTGCGTCCAGACCCATCAATTTCGCTATCACCCCTGGTTTGCACCAAACCACACTTTCCCCTGCTAAAGTCGGTGGCAAAGTACAGCACGACGAGTTGCTGTGATCCAAAAATTTTTCCTGATGTCTGACTAATCCTCGTTCGCAACAAACAGATTTTCGACCAACAACCTCTTCCAAATTCCGGAACGAAGATCGATACATTGCATCTTTACCATCCAGAGAAAAGCGAGGATACTGATTCAACGCGTTTCTTGCAGATCTTAGTATATCAGAATTATTAACACATGACATTCTACGACCTCTCATAGTAACCAAATCATGATTAAGCTTAGCTTTTCTTGCAATTTCCTCTTCTAACTCCAGCTGCAATATCATCTCCTCTAATGTTGGTGGGGTTGCATTAGTGGTAGTAGTACTAGTCCGATGCTTGTAATAGGGAGAGTCGATCATAAGGTCATGATCATCAAGAACAACATGATCATTGAGTTTGTGTTGATTGAGAGTTGAAGTTGAGCCATCTCCATTGCAAAAATTTCGAATCCCTTTTTTCATTTTGGATCCAAGAGAGTTCTTGAGAAGAAAAAAAGAGAGATCTTTCATGTGTTAATTGGTAGCTGAGTGCATGTAAGGAGCTTTGGCTCTAACAGGTAGGGCAGAGACTTATTATTAGGTCGGGTAGTTGATGTTATATTGTTGAAATTCATATAGGAAACGTGAATGTACTGAAAGGGAGCTTTTAGCTAGTTAGCGGTGAATATTTAATTTCCGATAAGAAAAAGAGAGAGAGAGAGATTAACTGTAGTCTTAATAATTTATAGCATTCACAAGCTTCTTCACATTTTTCCTTAATTACCTGTAAACTCTTCTGAAAATTAATGCATTTTAATACGTTCCCGTGGCTTTATTTAATGATATCATTTTCACATTTATCGGCTGAATTTTATATATATATATATTCTGTGTGTATATGTTTGTGTTTTTGTATATATATATATATATATATATATATATATATATATATATATATATATATATATATATATATATATATATATATATATATATATATATATATATATCTGTGTGTGTATGTATATATATATATATGTGTGTGTGTGTGTGTGGGGTAAGGAGGGAGAAAAATCATATTTATCAATATATTCTTATTATTTTTGACTAATTGTTATTATAAATAAAGATTTGTTTGGTAATTTAATAATTAATAAATTAATTTATTAAATAATAATACTATTTTTTAGGATAGGTAATCATTATTTAATTAGGAAAGTATAATTAATATATCATATTTTAGGATTCGAAATTTATTGATTAATATATTGCCAATTGTCAATATACATGTCTTTTGAGATAATTGTTAAAGATTGAGCAACATTAAAAATTAAATATATTTTCTCCTTTTAAATAATAAGAAATTATTATTTTTATCAAAAGAAAAAAAATTTCCTTTTAAGTTTATTATAATTTATTTTCTTTATTTTCCATAATAAACTTTGTACATATTTAAATCAATTTTTACAAATATAGATATTAGATTATAAAATTAATTATTAAATTACTAAACTAACATTTATTTATAAAAATAATTAGTCAAAAAAAATAAAAATATCTTGGTAAATATTTTATAACAATTTATAAAATTTCCCTATTGGATTATTACATCTCCAATTAAAAAAAAATCAGAATATAATTTCAATATAATTATAATGTCACTCTTATATTTCATTAATTAACTTTTCATAAGATTTAAAATTGATCCCATTTTAAAATCAAACTCTTATATTTCATTAATTAACCTTTTATAAGATTTAAAATTTATCCTATTTTAAAACCATATTAGCATTAATGAAAACTTAATTGTGAAGTAATAAATAAAAAAAAAGCAATAAAAATTATTTATATTAATAATAAAAATAAACTAGTTTGTTCGTTTAAATATAATGTTAATTTTCAAAATAATAGTTAATTTGTTATTTTATAACGATATCTTATATTATGTTTCCTTATATTTTGATATTAAATATCAAAATTGCAAAAAACATAAGTTGTCATAATATAATAAATTAATATTTTTATTAATTTATATAGTTAGAATTAACAATCTGTTGTTAATATGTTTTACAATATTATGTTAATTAGCAATCTATTTTTTCAGAGAAAAGGACATGAGAAATTAGTAAATAATTTTGAAATTTTATTTTCAAACAAATTTATTATTTTATATTTTTAATGAGCAAACCCAATTGAATAAAAATAATATTAATAATAAATAAAATGTTTATTTTTTTACTTAGCCAAACAATATATTTTTTTTAATAAAAGAAAAAAGAAATTAGTATATTCACACTTGCTAAGATATGATTAGATTCAGCATTTTTTTCATGTTTTATAATAGCAAAAAATTAATCTATAGTTGCTTTTTAATTTTCTCTTTATTTGTTAAGCAAATAAGAACTATCCAAAATTTAAATTATTGAATCTTTTGAAAGAATAAAACTATTAAGAATTTTAAATTATTAAATTATCAGATAAATTTTAATTTATATTAGAGAAAATTTTAATTCAAAAAAGAAGAAGATAAAAGTATGATATTTAAAAATAAATGTAAATAAATAAATAAATTGAGTCCAAAATATCTAATGTAATATATAAAAATATGTAAGTAAATTTTTAATACGAATTGAAAAACATAAAAGTTAAGTTAAATTTTATATTTACTCTAAATCAAAAGATATTTTTATTTGATATTTATGTTAGATTAAATAATCAAAATATCATAAATTAATTTTTTTCTATTTTTTATTTATTTGATATTTATACCAGCGAACTCAACTTCTTATTTTAAGACAATCTATTGCAAGTATATTTATAATACTATGTTAATTAGCAATATATTTTTTCAGAGGAAAGGACATTTGAAATTAGTAAATAATTTTAAAATTTTATCTTTAAACAAAATTATTATTTTATATTTTTAATAAACAAATCTAACAGAATAAAAATAATATTAATAATAAACAAAAGATTTATTCTTTCGCTTAGCCGAATAATATAAAATTTCTCTTTCAATAAAAGAAAAAAGAAATCAGTAATTTTTACACTTGTTAAGATACAATTAAAGTCGACAGTTTTTTTTTTTTTATATTCTATAACAGCAAAAAATTAATTTATAGTTGCTCTTTAATTTTCTCTATATTTGCAAAGCAAATAGGAACTAATCCGAAGTTTAAATTATTGAATCTTTTGAGGGAATAAAACTATTAAAAATTTCAAATTATTATATTATCAGATAAATTTTAACTTATATTAGAGAAAATTTTTATTCAAAAAATAAAAGATAGAAGAATGACATTTAAAAATAAATGTAAATAAATAAATAAATTAAGTCCAAAATATCTAATATAATATATAAAAATAAGTAAATAAGTAAATATTTAATACGAATTGAAAAAGATAAAAGTTAAGTAAAATTTTATATTTACTTTGAATTAAAAGATGTCTTTAGTTGATATTTATTTTGTATTAAATAGTGAAATTCTCATAAATTAATTTTTTTTCTTATTTTTTATTCATTTTATTATTTGCTAATACTAAAGTTTACACTGATATACACAAGTATAAAATCTAAATACAATATATTACCAACGAACTCTACTGTTTATTTCAAGAATAATATATTTCTTTACACATAATTCAGTGTATTGCATGACTGTATATTTATAAAGAGTCAAATTAGATTTAAATATTTTATTTATAAAATTTATAAAAGCTCAATTTTTTCAAATTTGAAAATGTTTTATTTGAATTGATAAAGAGATCGAGAGAGAATATTGAATAATAATATCAAATATAACAATAAAAAGAAGATGTGGAATGCACCAATAAATAGTTTTTAAATACAATATTATTAAATAACTTACCATCTCACAAATTGAAAGTAAAAATTAATTATCCTATAATATTACTAAATTAAACAATGATAGCGTGTAAAAAATTTAATAGGAATGTTACACATGCTGAAATAACAGTAGGATAAAGTGCAGAAAAACAAGTTCTATTGCCAAGAATATATATATATATATGTGTGTGTGTGCGTGTGTGTGTGTATGTATATATATATATATATATGTGTGTGTGTGTGTGTGTGTGTGTGTGTATATATATATAGACCAAATATCACGGGCCTAGGCTTTGGCTAAGCCTATCTCTCATGTGGCCCCTAGACTTTCATGCATTTAGGCCAGCCTTTCTCTAAATGTCATGTGCAACATTACATACATGCCAAATGTTAATGCCAATAAAGGGACTTATCCGAGTATGACCGACCTGTAAGCCAATTGGAGAAGCCGTATGGCATAATCTCCCCATATATCATAACCTTCATGGTATGAGAGGTGCGCACTATGAGCATACCGCCTGCCCATAGTGTCTATAGAGCTCCTTCCCTATAGAGAGTTAAACTCCTCTTTCCTTATGTACGAAGCCTGCCTCCTAGTTTCCCACTAGGGTCGCTCACTTTAGCCTCAACACATAGCCAACTACTAGGCTCGGGGATGATGGAGAGCTGACACTATACTGTTCTCTCTTATATGTGCAATAAGAGCAAATTGGGCTGTACGGAGAGGAGAAACTCCTAGGTGTGAGGAGGAGAGTCCCCTATAACTTCTTCCAGATAACTTCGAATGACTCTAAATATGGTACGCGACAATCATTAGGGATCTAAAGGCCTCCCACAAAGTATTAAACTAAATGCATGGGTGGAACATAGAGAATTGACTAATGCCACACAAACGGGCCCAACCGCAAGCCCTATGGGCCAATTCTGCATATGTTGCCAATCATGACACTGTCGACCCATCAATATCTCTTATTGATGGAAATGCCATCCAAATGACATTCTTATTACAATAATACCCTATGGGGCCTGCACCATCACATTCACCCCACTCAACCTATCAATGCCCTCATCAATGTTCCCTATTGCTCCCTTACATTCTTGCTTCAGTTGCATAAAAGAAAAAAAATTGTTTCATATTTTCTCCATCATCACAAAGAAAATTTTCACAAATATTCTTCATAAAATTTCTTCTTCATGATCTTTCTTCATCATAATAACCCTATGAGCTTAACTATTTCATTTTCAGGTTGCACATTTAGGTACTTCTCTACACGTCCTATATATATATATATATATATATCACACACACACACACACATATATATATATATGTGTGTGTGTGTGTGATATATATATATATATATATATATATATATATATATATATATATATATATATATATATATATATATATATATATATATATATATATATATATATATATATATATATATATATATATTAAGAAAAGGTAACGAAGATAAAATACGAGCTAATTTTATAACAATAGTAATTAATCATTGTTTTAAACTCAATCTATTCACCCGCCTAGATAATATTTTTCCTTCTTCACTAATAAATCAACTTATTAAACTCATATTTCTATAATCAATTCGATCCCTCGATTGGACAGGTGAGTAATGCGTAAGAACCTGCCTTTAGGAGGGGAACAACAGCTGGAAACGACTGCTAATATCCCATAGGCTGAGGAGCAAAAGGAGGAATCCACTCGAGGAGGGGCTCGCATTTGATTTGCTAGTTGGTGAGGCAATAGCTTACCAAGGCGATGATTATATCTACACACACACACACACACACACACACACACACACACACACACACATATATATATATATATATATATATATATACATATGTGTATATATATATGTGTGTGTGTGTGTGTATATATATGTGTGTGTGTATACACACACACACACACACACACACACACACACACACACACACACATATATATATAATTTGACGCTGAAAAAAATAACTTTATTGCTTTTCAGTAGATAAAAGGCTCATAATACAAAGATGGGACAAATTCTCCCATATTTGTTGATCAAATGAAAAACTAACTTCACGAGCCAAACGATGGCCACGTTGTTCGCTGATCTCTTAACATAAACAATCTCATAAGAATTCAAAACTCTTAATAGAGATTTGCAATCATTAACAACCATGTCGAAAAAAGACCAATCTTCATGATGTCCTTAAAGGGCCTGAACCAAGACTAAACAATCAGTCTCCATGATCACTTGATTAAAATCCATATTTTTCTACTAGCTTAAAACTTCCCTAAATCTCAAGGATTCCGCTAGTTTAGATCACCTACACGGGAAAAGTCTTCATTTTTGTAGCAACACAATTACCAAATTTATCTCGGGTAACACACCCCATACCATAGAAATGTTAAATAATGATTCAAAGTTAGTTTTCATTGTTTAGGAATATGTGTTCTTGATTTTTTTCTAGTTAGTGGGGTGATTATATTTTCTATTTTTACTTGGTCAATTTAGCATGAGTTTTATTTCTTTTTAGCATGAGTTTTATTTCAGATTTTGAGTAATGGGGCATGATTTCCACTTACCCACTTTCACTCCTTATTTTTAGCTTCAATTAGCTCATTGTAAGTCTATTTAATAGGCCCTTTTGTTGCTTTCAATTAAATGGAAAAATGCTGTAACTTTAGCTATTCTCTTGAAAATTTTCAACATGGTATCAAAGCCTTTCATGATCAAGGGCTTGTGAGAGAAAACTAGTGAGAGTTCCTTAGATTAAGATGGCCATAAACTCTTTCCCATTAACCTCACCTCCAATTTTCATGGGAGAGAATTATTAGTTATGGCTATGAAAATGAAGTCCTATCTATAAGCCTTTCATATGTGGGAACTCGTCAAAGCTAATAAAGAAGTCCCACCATTGCTAGCACATCCAACCGCGACTTAAATCAAAAGTCATATCGAAGAGAAGGCTGAGAAGTTTAAAGTAAAGACCTATCTGCATTCTTTTGTTTCTGAGGTAATTTTCACTAGCATCATGGCTTGTGAAACTCCAAAAGAGATATGAGATTCACTCAAAGGTGAGTATTTAGGTAATGAGCAAACAAAGTTGATGCACGTTTTAAATTTTAAGAGAGAATTTGAAGGTCTAAAGATGAAGGAATCTAAAGCAATTAAGGATTATATTAACAAACTCATGTCAATTGTTAACAAAATTATATTACTTGGTGAAGACTTTCCAGATAATAGAATTGTTGAAAAAATTTTAGTGAGTTTGCTAGAAAAATTTGAGTCAAAGATTTCTTCACTTGAGGATTTGAAGGATCTCTCCAAGATTACTATCGTAGAGTTAACCAATGCTTTGTAAGCTGTGGAGTAATGAAGAGCATTTAGAGAAGAAAAATCAACAGAGGGAGCATTCATTGCTAAGACATCAAGCAAGTCGCCAAAGAATGGAAAATTTGCATCATGCAGCATATGCAAAAAAACCACCCATGAAGACAAGGATTGTTGGCATAAAGGTAAATTGCAATGCTTTAGTTGCAACAGATTTGGCCACTTGAAAAAAAATTGTAGGTTCAAGAAGGAGTAAGCAAATTTAGCACAAGAAGAAGAGCATCTCTTTTAAAAAAAATTGGAGAAAAGTGCTTCAAAAAATTAATGGTAAGAAGTGCACCAATAATTAGAGAGTTAATGAGAAGTGCATTAACAAAATGAAGGGTTGATGAGAAATGTATCAACACATTGAAGAGAAGTGCTTCAAAAAGAATATGATATTTCCATTTGGAAAGAGGTGCTCCAACACTAGCAATCATGTGTCCAACTTTGAATCATGGGAGAGTGTTGAATAATGATTCAAAGTTTGTTGTCATTGTCTAGGAATATGTGTTCTTGATTTTTTTTTTCTAGTTAGTGAGCTGATTATATATATATATATATATATATATATATATATATATATATATATATATATATATATATATATATATATATATATATATATATATATATATATATATATATATATATATATATATATATATATATATATGTTTTTTTTTACTTGGTCAATTTAGCATGAGTTATTTTTAGCAAGATTTTGAGTAGTGGGGCATGATCTCCACTTACCCACTTTTACTCCTTATTTTTAGTTTTAATTAGCTAATTGTAAGTCTATTTAATGGGTCCTTTTGTTGCTTTCAGTTAAATGGAAAAATGTAGTAACTTTGGCTATTCTCTTTAAAAATTTCAATAAGAAATCAATATTAGTAGGTAATGAGGCATCGACATTGTACTTAACCCAACTTGATGGAAACTTTTGCCATGTTATGGACCTTTCCCTCGAAATGTTAGTAGATGGACTAGAAACAATCACCTAAGCTTGCTGCCATTGGAACAAAAATGAGCTAATGGAAGAGATGAGGGAAGATGGTGAATTGAATTTTAGAAACCACATAATTCCTACAAGACCAAATACCCCAAGCAAGCATACACTAGTGAATTACTTTAGATTCCATCCCTTGCATAACAATGGAAGAAAACCATTGAATGAAAGTCATTTGATCAATTATAGGTACAAGCACAGACAAAAGGGACCAACACTCCTTTGCAAAAGGGCATATCATAACCAGATGCTAGATGGATTCATCTAACCAAATACAAGTAGGACATGCCACATCTACCTCAACTTTCCTCAATAACAGATTATCCTTTGTTGGGAAACAACATCTAGTCATTTGCCAAATGAAGTTCTCAATTTTGGGAGGCATTTAAGTGACCAAAGTCGCTTCCAAAATGAACTAGTAATTGAAGAGGAATTATTAAACAGTGATTATTCTCTATCAATTTTCTGTATCCTCTTTTAATAGTGTAAATTCCTTTCACATCCTAAGTCCATAGCCAGTAATCAAAAGCCTCGCCAAGACTTAAAAGAATTGATCAAATTAACTTTGTCATGATTATTGATAATGTCTTTCAAAATATCATCATCCCAAGAACTGCTACAATCAGAGAATTAATAGTTAGCGATTCTAAACCTATAGGAATGGGTGAAGTCACCCTTGGGCAAGCATAATCTGATAGCCACAGATCTACCTAAATATTTATGTTATTGCCCTTGCCCATGAGAATCCAACAATGGCTCTAAAGTAAAGCTTGAGAGCCTATCAAGCTTCCCTAAATATAACTGGAATTGCTCCCTAAAGTAGCCGTCAGGAATCGCCCTCTAGCATAATACCTTGCCTGATATACCTGAGCCATGAAAGATAGAGGCTTTGCTATTAATTGCCAGCCTTGCTTAGCTATCATAGCCAAGTTAAATTCATGCAAACATAGAAAACCCATTCCTCTAAGAGCTTTTAGAACATAAAGGTAGTAAAACCTTAGCCAATGAATACCCTGCCCTCCATCTTGACTATTACCCCACCAAAACACATTATAAGTCTTTTCAAAGTCATCACAAAGCTAAGAGGTAACAAGAAAAAACTCATTAAGTATGTTAGGATAGTCTGAATCAAAGTCTTTATTAAAATCTCTTTGCCAGCTCTCTATAGAAATTTTCGTTTCCACCCTTGTAATCTTTTCTAGACCTTATCTCTTATAAAATTGAAAGTATCCCTTTTGTTCCTACCCACAGCTGATGGTAGTCCATGATAGGAACCCAACACCTCAGTTCGTTGAACATTCAGGGTAGCATAAACCTCATCATTTATTTTAGTACTTGTGTTAGAACTAAAGTAAATGGTAGACTTTTGGTAATTTACTATCTAACCAAATGCATGTTTATAGAATTGAAGACATTGTTGAATGCATTGGCTTTCATTTGCAGTTGCTTTAAAGAAGACATAGCTGTCATTTGCAAAGAACAAATGATTAATCAAAGAAGCCCCTCATACGACTATGCAACTATGAATTAAACCCCATCTCCTTTTATTTTCTTATAAGTGTTGAGAGGCCTTCTGCACATATTATAAATAAGAAGGGACACCCCTACTTAGGATAGTTAGGCCAATAGTCCATCCATCATTAACAATAGTACAATGAACTGACTCGACATAAACCATACACCATCAAATCCAACGTTCTAAAAACCCAACTGATTTATCAAACCCTATAAGAATTGCCATTCCACACTATCATATGCTTTGCTCATGTTGAGCTTTAAAGTAGCCCATCCATTTTTCCCTTGTGTCTTCCTCTATAAATAATGAATGACTTTGAAGGCCACCATAGCATAATCAGTGATAAGTAGACCTGAGATGAAAGTACTTTGAGTCTCATTTTTCACAGTTGGCAAAACCTTTTTCAAACAGTTAGCAAACACCTTGGATACAATTTTGTATAATATGTTACAAAAAGAAATAGGCCTTAAATCATATAAGGTATTAGGTTTAGATTTCTTTGGAATAAGAACTGTGTTCCCTTGTACACTAAGAAGGTGGGTTAAATCAGTGGAAATTAAAATTTAGATGGAAAGAGATAAGGATAGAATGATCGATACAAACAATTTATAGTGGTTCGGATTATAACCAATCCTACATCTACTCGCCAATCCACAATTGGATATTTTCACTATTTATGGAGTTTTACCATGTTCAATCCAAACTTAATGTTTAGGCTCACACCAAACCTTATGTCACGACCCAATTTCTAGGTTGTTACGGTCCTAGAGTGTGACAACACACACTTACCCTAGGAGTTTAGTGAGAAATTGTAACAACCCACATCTGCCAAGGAATTTCCATGACCAAATTGCTTGAATTTAGAGTTATTATGACAAAATATGTGATTTTATGAAAAATCATGTGTGATGTGATTTATGAGTATGTGGTATATTAAATTAATTTTAATGTGCCTAATATGAATTATTATTGTGAAATAAATGATTTATATGATGTGCATTAGCATAAAATAATTTATTGTAAATAAAATGAATTTTCATGCAAAAAGACGATTTTTAAGCATAAAATAATTTTTATGAGCATTTTTAAAATATTTTTTAAATAAATGTTTTGGAAGAAATTTTTATGAAAATAATAAGAAAAGTATTTTATTTTAAATTACCTATAATTAGCCCCAAAATTAAATAAAAAGCCCAAATACCCAAAAGCCTACTACATCAAAACACTCCTAACCTAGCTAATTAAGGGTAATATTGGAAATTGCCCAAAACCCTACATATATTAATGCAAAATTCGGCCAGTCCTAGTGTTTCAGTAGCCACACTTTATTATTTCAATATTTTGATAGAAAAATTCTCCCAAAATTATTCTCTCTACCGAAATTCACAAAACACCTTCAAACTTTGCAATTTCTATACTGTATTCATAAGTTTTTCATTCCTTTCAATTTCTTATTTGCTTTCTATGAAATAAATTATGGAAAAATTATTTTAAACTAAGTGTTTATTGATTTCTATAGATTTAAATTAGTTTGGGTGAATTTTTGAAAAAGAAATTAATTTCTCTACCGAAAACACCAACCTTCCTATGCGATTTCTCCAAAGGTGAATCCTGTAACTCAAAATTAAAATTTTCATGCATAAACTCAATAAAGAGGGGGAAATTTCAGCATCATTGAATTCTAAACTGATTTTTGATATGTTTAGATGAAAAATATTGGATTAAATCATATTTCTGCATATTACTCTAATGATTGAAAAGTTTAAGAAAATAAGGAAATTCAAGGTTTTCGTCCTAGAACTTGAAAATTAGAAAATTCTATGATTACATATGCATGTGGCTACTGATTTGTGTATGATGGAATTCTAAACTAATATTTGTTTTGTTTAGATGAAAAATAATGATTTAGATAAGGTGTTTGCATATTTCTATAATGAACGGAAAGCACGGAAAGCTAGAAAACTCATGATTTTCACTCTAAAACCTTAAACTTGGAATTTTCATGCATAAGACATGTCAATGGCTGCCGATTTGTACATATGGATGTTCTAAATTGATAATTATTGTGATTAAATGAAAAATAATGGTTTAAATCACATGTTTACATATTGCTGTAATGACCGGAAAGTACTGAAAACAAAAAAACTCATGATTTTTCATCCTAGAACCTAAAGTTGGAAATTTTCATGCATATGGATTTATATATGAGCCCATAAGGGCTAAGTGTACTAAGACTTTTAAAGTCAACATATTGTGTGCAAGTGAATGAGGTGCACTTATATGTGCAACTCTAAGTATATGTGAATATTATATGTGCATGGGGTAGCTATGGGATAGGATAGCATGATGATTAAATAAATACTAAGTATTGAAATTGTCACATCCCATTTTCAGAGAGATGACAGTTCTAGAACATGGGGAGATATAAGATCACCCATATCCATTGAACCCACTTACACATATACAAATCATGCCTTGGATTATACCAAACCTTATACAATAACTCATTTAAAACATTATATGAAAACCTTTAATTGTGGAAGACAGTAATTAGACACTTCACATATAATCCATAAGGAAATAATATTCATAATTTACTCGAAAACCTTAATAAATAACATCTCAAAATAAACATAAAAAATAAATATTCTCGGAGCATCTGAGGATAACTCTTCATAACATATTAAACTAATTATCTTAGACAAGGAATTCCCCAAGTGAAATAGAACGCTTGAGCCATCACCTTGCCTCCTTACATTTGCTTACCTGGAACCACATAAGAAAGAAGGGGTGAGATAGATGATCTCAATGAGTGAATAATATAGCATAAATGATATCATATATCCCATTTTTAGGGAAAGCCCATTGCATATAACACATAGTTCATGATTTACAAATCATGGTTTCACAGTTTTCAATGTGGCAAGATTTTCACTTTAGTATGTTTGCAGAAATCACACTTAAAACACTTATTACCCAATCAGAGTAAATGACTATACTAGCTCATTCACTTAAGGGAGAGGTGGCCTTATACCAAATTCCAACTCCTAACCCATTACTTATAAAGTCGTAAAACTGATCAAGCTCCATGGCTAGAACTGCCTCTTCTAGCTGAGGTGGATACACAACCCCTATCCATCGGGTTAAGACCATGTGCACAGGTTCCGATGACTACCCACATCGGCACGAGGATTTCTATATAAAGGGTTAAAGGTATTATTGCTAGAGCTAATGGTAATCACAAATAACAATATCACATAAGGCAATAATAACAAGTATCCCAATAGCAATAGTGGTTTAACTTTCAAACAAAAGATACAATGATAGTGTAGTTCCAGAAAGAATATAAGTTAGGGTAATAATCACAAAAAGTATTTATCATTGGATAATCACAAATGGCTTTGGACCAAATGTCCTTTGGCAATCTAAGCTTAATAAAGAAATCACATAGTCAAATTTAAAATGGAAATGAACTTGGGTTTCAAGAATCTCAAAGGTTTGCATAACATAACCATGATAGCTTGAACTTCTAATAATAGCATAATATTTACTCACCTTGTGGTTCCTTCGCTCCTAATACACGTAGCCCTTAGACTTCTAAGATTCCTCAAGCTTTATCATAATATTTAATTCAATACTTAGTATTTATTTAATCATGATGCTATCCTATCTCATAACTACCTTATGCACATACAACATTCACATACACTTAGAGTTGCACATATAAGTGCACTCATCACTTGTATTTAGCATGTTAATTTTAAAAGTCTTGCCTATTTAGCCTTTATAGGCTCATATGAAAACACATTATAATTCATACCAAAACTTTTCTCAAGTCAAAAACAATGTCATAATCTTAATATCAATTCACTTTAATAATCATCTTAGTATATTTAACACTTCCATACATGTCAACTTCTTAATAGCTTTTCAAATGTCATGCCTATCTCTTATGCCCAATTCATTCAATCAATCTCTTTATCAATTCAAGATCATTAATTTATTATTGACTCATCATAAAACCTATTTTCATATTATCCAATCACATTCACATTCTAATCACAACATAAGGTTAAGATACCTTAAGTATACCATAGTGCCTCTAAGCTTGTCTAGTGTCTTCCCTTCAACCAACATGCAATTTAACTATTTATCATACATATATACATGTCAATAATCATTAGAACACATCACATAAAAATTATAGACATTGAAATAAAAATCCCTTGGTAGGCCGAATGCTCTATTAAAGGGAAACTAAAATTTTCTTACTTTTCGCACTTTCCATCTATTATAATAATATGTAAAAACATGGTTTGAATTAAGATTTTTCATGTAAATACAACAAAAATCATTTTAGAAAATTAATCTACATGAATTGGAAGCAATAGGTATATCTCATACATGAAAATTCAAATTTTGGATTTTAGGATGCAAAACCATGAGTTTTCTTATTTTCGGTATTTTCCTGTCATTACAGTAATATGTAAACAGGTGGTTTAAACCATTGTTTTTCATCTAATCATAGTAAATAATAGTTTGGAACATCTTCATGCATGATTCAGAAGCCTTAGATAATAATTATGCATAAAAATTCTAAAGTTTAAGGCTTAGGGTGAAAATCATTAGTTTTCGCGCTTTCCTTTCATTACATTAATATGCAAACACATGATCTAAATCATTCTTTTTCATCCAAAAAAAATAAGTGTCACTTTAGAATCCACGTATACACAAATCAGCAGCCTTATGTTCAAGAAATCATAGAATTTTCCAACTTCTAAGTTCTAGCACAAAAACCTTGAATTCCTTTGTTTTCTGAAAATTTTCGATCATTACAGTAATATGAAAAATTATGATTTAATTCAATATTTTTCATCTAAACATATCCAAAATCAATTTAGAATGCAATAATATAGAAATCTCCCCCCCTTGGTATGGTTTATGCATAAAAATTTTAATTTTGAGTTATAGGATTCACGTTTGGAGAAATCGTGTAGAGAGGTTGGTGTTTTCGGTAGAAAAATTAATTTTTCTCTCAAGGAATCACCTAGCCCAAATTTTATTAGTAAAATCAGTAAATATTCAGTTCAAAATAATTTTCCCAAGATTAGTTTCATAAAAATCAAATAGCAAATTGAAAGGAAAAGAAAAACTTATGAAATGGTCATGAAATCGCAAGTTTGAAAGGATTTTTATGAATTTCGGTAGAGAGAAATATTTTGAGAGAATTTTTCTGTCAAAATAATGAAAAAACAGAATGGTGGCTGCTGGAATGAGGGGCTGGCCAAATTTAGGGTATTTATATGCAGGGTTTTGGGCAATTTTTCCAATAATATCCTTAATGAGCTAGGTTAGAAGTATTTTAGTGTAGTGAGTTTTTAGGTATTTGGGCTTTTTATTTAAATTAGGGCTAATTATGAGTAATAAAAATAAAAATATTTTTCTTATTATTTTCATTTAAATTTCCCCCAAAGTATTTATTTAAAAATAATTTAAAAATACTCATAAAATCATTTTATGCTTAAAAATTGTCTTTTTACATGAAAATTTATTTTACGAAAAATAAATTATTTCATGCTAATGCATTTTATTCAAATCATTTTTTTCACAATAATAATTCATATTAGATATATTAAAATTAATTTAATATGTTTCAAACCCATATATCACGTCACACACAAACTTTCACATAGTCACGTAATTTATCACAATAACCCTAAATTCAAATAATTTGTCACTAAAACTCCTAGGGTAGATGTTGATTGTTACAAAAATAAATATTATGATAGAGCTTAAGGAGTTTTAGAAGTCCAAGGGCAATGAGTATTAGGAGTAAAGAAACCACCAAGTGAATAAACACTGTGTTCATGCTACAAGTGTGAGTAAACATTATGTTATTGTTACAAGTACAAGCTAACATGATATGTGAACCTTTGACATTCTTGAAGCCCAAGTTCTTTTCTATTTTCAAATGCAACTATATGATTTCTTTGTTAAGCTTGAGTTACCAAAGGACAATTGGTCCAAAACCATTTCGAATATCTAATGATAATAAAGATCCTTTATGAGTATTGCCTTAACTTATTTTCTTTCTCGAACTACATTGTTATTTATCTTTTATTTGATAAGTTAAACATTTATTGTTATTGTGTCACATGTGATTGCATTTCTTCAATGTTATTTTTTATAAGTGACCACCATTAGCTCTAACTATAGTACCCATAACCCTTTTTATGTAGAAATCCTTGTACTGATGCGAGTAATCATTGGCTATGTGATCCTGTGAGGCCTCACCTGAGCATTGGTCTGATCCGCTAAAGGGAATCGAAATGCTCATTTGGGAAAGAACTTACGAGGAAGTCCTCAGGCTTATCTTTGATAGATTTGAAAATTATTTCTTAGAGTCGCCACCTTAATTTATTTTTATTTGGGAAAATATAAGGAAAAAAACCCATTTGACTCCAATTATTACCCAAAGGAAAAAGATCATTAGCCTCGAAACCAAAGAAGATTCGAGGACTAGGTTTTTAGTTTAATTTAACAAAATAAGTTTGGCCAATTAATATAAGAGTGACTTAAAATATATTTCATGAACGATTAAAATGCATGGACAATTTACAAAATGCATGATCATTCAATTAGCAATAAAGTAAATACACAAGTAAAGGTTCAAAATAAGAGAAAGTTAACATTACAACAAAAAATCTCAAACTTAGGGGATACCTCCTCTAGCCCTTATGGGTTATAGGGAAGTTACACATTCCCCAAACTAGGTCTAATAACAAAGTAAAAAAAAACAAAATAATAGTAAATGAAGATGGTGATAGGGGGAGAGTTGATTAGTTTTAATTGGATTCAATGCCTGAACCCACGCAGTTCTCCCTTTGAATAGGATTCAGAACCTACGCAATTCTCCCTTCTTGTGAAGGGGTTAGTTTAGCCTAGCCACTTTATCATATTTTGATTGATTGATTATGTAACAACCCACACCCACCCTAGGAATTTTCATGATAAATTGCTTGATTTAGAACCTATAAGGTTAAGTGTGTGATTGTGTGAAAATTTGTGATCTAAGTGATTGATGAGTATGTGGCATATTAAATTAATTTTAATATGCATAACATGTGTTGCTATTGTGAAATAAATGATTTACATGAAGTGCATTTGCATAAAAGAATTTATTTTAAATAAATTGAATTTTCATGCATAAGACAATTTTTAAGCATAAAATAATTTTATGGGTATTTTTAAAATATTTTTAAATAAATATTTTTGAGGGAAATGTTCCAGAATTAATAAGAAAAATACTCTTTTTATTTTATTTTCATTCAGCAGAAATTTTTAAAGAGAAAGCCTAAATACCCAAAAACCCACTATACAAAAATTCTCCTAACTATTTCATTATGGGAAAAAGTGGAAATTCCACTCCAACCCTAATATATATTCTAATTTTGGGCCAAACAAGGGTTTCTAGCAGCCATTCTCTTATTCTTTCTATATTCTGGCTGAAAAACCTCTCAAAATATTTCTCTCTACTGAAATATTGAAAACACCTTTCCGTTTCGCAATTTCATGACCGTAATCATAAGTTTTTATTCTCTTTTGATTTCTAAACTGATTTCTATGAAATAAATTATGGTAAAATTATTTTGAACTATTTGATTACTAATTTCTACAGATTCAATTCTGTTTGAGTGAATTTTTGGAAGAGAAAATTTATTTTCTACCGAAAACACGATTCTTTCCGCAAGATTTCTCCAAAGGTGAATTCTATAACTTAAAATCACAATTTTATTGCATAAACATCATAAGGGGGGGGGGGGGGGGTGTGGTGATTTGTGTATGGATGTATTCTAAACTAATTTTTGATTTGTTTTGATGAAAAATATTGGATTAAATAATATTTTTGCATATTTCTGCGACGACCAAAAAGTTTCAAAAAACAAAGGAATTCAAGGTTTTCGTGTTAGAACTTGGAAGTTGGAAAATTTTATTCTTTTATGAATATATGTTTGCCAATTTGTATGTATAGGTGTTCCAATATGATATTTGTTTTGTTTAGATAAAAAATAATGATTTGAATCATGTGTCTGTTTATTGCTGAAATGAACGAAATGCGCGGAAACTCATGATTTTTCACCTAAGCCTTTGAACTTGGAATTTTTTTTGTATAAACGCTATCTATGGCTGCCAATTTATGAAGGAATGTGTTCTAAACTGATATTTTCTATGATTGAATGAAAAATAATGGTTTAAACAGCATGTCTACATATTTTTGAAATGACCGGAAAATACCAAAAACAAGAAAACTTATGGTTTTGTGTTCTATAGTGCAAAAGGTTGAATTTTTATATATTACTAACACCAGTAGTGGTCGATCTTATGGATTTAAGTTCTAAAATGATTTTTGTTATGTTTACATGAAAAATCTTGGTTCAAACCATGTTTTTACATATTTTTGAAATAGATGGAAAGCACGAAAAGAAGAAGAATTTGGTTTTTACATTAATGATACATTCGGCCTACATGAACAATTTTGTCCAAATGTTTATAAATTTTATGTGATGTATCTTAGTGATTGTTTACATGTATGTATGTATAATAAATGATAAAATTGCATGTTAGTTGAAGGTATGATTCTAGATAAGCTTAAATGTATTATGGTATACTTAAGGTATCTTAACCTTGTATTGTGATTAGGATGCAAATGTGATTGAGGAATTTGGAACTAGATGTCATGATGACTTGATGATGAATATATGGTTATGAGTTAATGAAGTGAAAGGGATCATAAGAGTTAAGCATGATGTTCGAAGGATTAATTATTAAGTTGACATATATGGAAGTGTTAAGTGAACTAAGATAATTGATAAGTGAATTGATATTGAGGTAATGATATTGTGATCACCTTAAAAAGGTATTGATATGATTGCAATGTGTTTTCATGTGAGCCTATAAGGCCTAAGTATGCAAGACTTTTAAAGCCAACGTGCTATGTGCAAGTGATGAGTACACCTATGTGTGGACTCTAAGTGTATGTGTATGCTATATGTACATGGGTAGTTATGGGATAGAAGCATCATGAGTAAATAAATACTAAGTATTAAATCAAATATTATGTTAGAGTTTAAGGAGCTTTAGAAGTGCAAAGGGGACTACGTGTATTAGGAGTAAAGGAACCTTAAGGTGAGTAAACACAATGTCCTTGTTACAAATGTGAACAACATCATGTTGTGTTACAAGAATGTGATATATTGTTATGTAAACCTTTATGATCTTTGAAACCCAAGTTCTTTCTATTTTAAATATTATTATATGATTTCTTTGTCAAGCTTGGGTTGCCAAAGGACATTTGGTCCAAAACTATTTTGTTATCCAATGAGAATTTTGTTGTGAATGAACACCCTAACTTATATTCTTTTTGGAACTACACTTTCATTGTATCATTATTGAAAGCCAAACTACTATTGATATTGAATTACATGTTATTGTTGCCTTATGTGATATTGTTAATTGTGTTTACCAATAGCTCTAGCTATGGTACCTTTACCCTTTATGCAGAATCCTCGTGCCAATACAGGTAATCATTGGAACCTGTGCACATGGTCTTAACCCGATGGATAGGGGTAGTGTATCCACCTCAGCTAGAAGGGGTGGTTCTAGCCATGGGGCCTAATCAGCTTCACGCTTTCTACATGATAGGAGTTGGAATTTGGTATAAGGCCACCTTTCCTCTATGTGTTCGAGTGATAGAGCAATAGCCTTCACTCTCTATGTGTTATAAGTGTGATTTCTGCAAACTTGCCTAATTGAACCCTTACTAAATTGCAACCTAATTCATGAGTTATAAACCATGAACTATGTGTATAAGCTATGTGTTTCCTTTCAAAGGAATATGTGATAA
This sequence comes from Reutealis trisperma, assembly GCA_947687605.1. Classification (NCBI taxonomy): domain Eukaryota; kingdom Viridiplantae; phylum Streptophyta; class Magnoliopsida; order Malpighiales; family Euphorbiaceae; genus Reutealis; species Reutealis trisperma. The sequence goes on along the minus strand of CANTUT010000728.1, from coordinate 305,077 downwards.
TGTATGTGCCTTTTCATTTACTTATTGAGATCATCTATCTCACCCCTTTTCCTTGTGTGGTTCTAGGTGAGCAAATGTGAGGAGGCAAGGTGATGGCTCAAGCATTCTACTTCGCTTGGGGAATTCCTTGTCCGAGTTATCAATAATACTATGTTTATGAAGTTTTGTCTTTAGATGCTCCGAGAACGTTGATTGATACTTATCGAGATTTATATTATGGATTTTATATGTAATGATTTATTTTAAGTCTTCTGCAATTATTGGTATTTATCTAAATGTTTTAAATGACTTTAATGAAAGAGGTTCGATAAGATCCTAGGCATGATTGTTATATGTTAATGGGTTTTATGGGTGTGGGTGATCTTATGTCTCCCCATGTTCTAGGACCGTCGTATCTCATAAGGTTGGGATGTGATAGATTAAAAGAGGGTTGAGTTAATTAATTAATTTAATTGATTATCGAGTTGATTAGGTAGCAACCAATATAAATCAATTTAATTAACTAACTAAAAGATGTAAAGAAATTGAGGGAAAATAAGCTTACCTCGAATGGCGGGCGGCGGCTGGCTTTAGATAGTAGGCGGCGGCTAGCTTTGGATGGCAGGCGACAGCTGGCCTTGGATGGTGGGTGGCAGCTAGCTTTAGTGGGCGGTAGCTAGCCTTGGATGGTAGGTGGCAGCTGGCCTTAGACGGTGGGTGGCGGCTAGTCTTGGGCGGCGGACATGAGCCTTGGGCAAGAAACTTGCCTCGAACAGGCGGGCGGCGAAAAGCCTTAAACTAGTCAGGTAGGAATCAAAGAGAAACCTTCCAACTCACTTTGCGAAGCAAGGAGCAAATGCAAAGCATTTCGCTTGAAGTAATGCTTTTCAAGCTATAGAAGTTGGTGCTTTTTAAGCCTCCAAGTTTGTGTGTCTTAAGAGTAGAGAGGCCACCTCTATATATAGGGGTAAGAATGAAGCATATAGATTGAATTTTCCAATATGGGAGCAAAAACACACCATCGGTGCCACACAAGCCTCTGTGGCACCGCAAGAGGCTCTGAGTCAATGTTGCAGATCTGTGCGGCAATGCCATAGATCTGGGCGGCAACGGGCTGTGATTTGCTCATTCTGCTCATTTTCCCCCGTTCCCGCTCGTTTCTTATCCGTTTTACATGATTCCAGTTGTGTTATACTCATTACTCAGTCTCAGATGATTTGATAATGATTTATGAGCCTTGATTGATTCCTTTCTTGACTGAATGGTTTATAATTCTGAGAGGTGCAGAATTAAGAGTTCACAGTTGCCCCCTCATCAGGATTGCTCTGTGGTAGGTAGTTTTGATGAGTGTGAACTTTAGAATGAAGAAGATGCTCTCAGTAAATTTGGAAGTAAAGAGGATGCCTCCGGTATATTTGGAAGTAGCAGAAAATTCTGATAGGTGTGAAATGAAGAGGATGCCCCTGGTATATTTGGAAGCAATAAGGAATTCTAATAGTGTGAAATGAAGAGGATGCTCTTGGTATATTTAGAAGTGAAGTAGATGCCCCTAATATATTTATAAGCGGTAAGGAAGCCCCTAGTATATTTGAAAGCGAAGTGGATGCCCCTGGTATATATGGGAGCGGTAGGAGGATGCCCCTGGTATATTTAGGAGCGGCAAGAAGTTCTGAAGAAGATGCTCTCAGTATATTTGAGAGCAGCAAGATGATGTCCCCAGTATATTTAGGAGTAGCAAGAGGATGCCCCCGATATATTTAGGACGGTTAGGAAGAAAATGGTAGTTCCTGTCTAGTAGGAATGAAAAGTGATGATCCTGTCTGGTAGGATCAAGAAGAGATGACCATCCTGTCTGGTAGGAATGGTAAAAGTAACTATCCTGTCTAGTAGGAATGAGAAGAGATGACCATCCTGTCTGGTAGGAATGGTAAAGATAATTTTCCTATCTAGTAGGAACAATAGTGGTCCTTTCTGGTAGGATTAAAGGCAACGATCCTGTCTGGTAAGAATCAACAAAGTGGTGATCTTGCCTGGTAGGAAAGAAGACGACCATGTTTGGTAGGAATTGATGAAGTGGTGATACTATATGGTAGGAATGATGATGATCTTGTCTGGTAGGAATTGACAAAGTGGTGATCTTATCTGGTAGGATCAAGAAGAGATGACCATCCTGTCTGGTAGGAATGGTAACTGTCCTATCTAGTAGGAATAGTAGTGGTCCTTTCTGGTAGGAATGAAAAGTGATGATCCTGTTCAATGCAAAAATGCTAGATGATTATGCAATGATCTAATACCTTAATGCTGCAAAGGGTCAGCCTGATATAAAAGTGCTGATCTTTAGAAGAAGGATGCCCCCATTTCGGAAAGGTGAATAATTAGAAGGGATGTGCCCCCACTTTAGAATGATAGAGGAAAGTGGTTTGCTCATTTGGTTTTTTGGTTGATTGCCTAGTTTAGAGGTGAAGTGGGCATGCTAGGTATGAGATTGGCTAGTTAATGGCTATTAGTTTGGCCTAGGAAGAAGTATGGTGTGGTCTTGGAAAAGATCGGGCTGTTCGGTTTAGATAGGTCTAACTTTGGTTTGAGGCCGAATTGGAGAGCTGGGTCAGGACGATCATGTTTTTAGAGATGATTAGATTGGAAGGTTTAGGGAAGGTCAGCTTTAGGCTTTAGGTCTGGCTTAGAGGACAGGTCAGGCTAGGAAATTAGTTTGGGAAGGCTTGGTCATATTTGGCTTTGGAGGAGATTATAATCTTTTGTGAATGGTGAAAGTGAGGCTTAGGCTTCTTGGTTTGGGCTTTATGGTAAAGGCTAGGCTTGGGCTTTATAGTTAAGGCTTTTAGGGAGTGGTTTTTATGGTGAAGGCTTTTGGGCTTAGGCTTTATGGTGAAGGCTTTTTGGTTTTGGGTTTCATAGTGAGGGCTTTTTGGTTTGGGCTTTATGGAGAAGGCTTAAAGGCTTTGGTTAAGGGTGCTTTGGGCCTTTTTGGAGGATGGTTGGCTTCATCTTAGGTATGGTGGTAAGGGTTTTGGTCACAGGTTCATGGATGAGGGTTTGCCCTTTTGTCATGGTTATATCAGATTTTCAATGCCCATCCAATGTTTGGCAGGCTTTGACTTAGTTGTAATTTGCCAAAGAGGCTTGGTCTTTTCAAGGATGATGAAATTTTGCCAATGAGACATGGAATGACTTGAGTGGTTCGAGCCCTTCTTAAGCTTTGTATGACTTGATTTCGGTTATGCTAGAGAAAGCTAGCTTTAAGGATGATGAGTCTTGAAAGACTTAGGATTTTTGGTTTTGCCCATGGGCTTGGCCCTTAAAAGATGATGAGAGGAAAGGGTGATATGATGCTTGAGCTTGAAAAGATGGAATGGTACATTTTGAAGTTGGGGAATGGTTCAAAGACAGGTTGGAAATTTAGAAAAAGATGAGGGAGGTTGTATGATTTTGCTATCTGTAGCATGATTCATGGAAAAGAACAAGCTAAGCTAACCTTATTGTTTTGAGATTGAAGAGACTTTTAGAGTGACACTTTATTGGCTTGAATGTAGATGATAGATTGGATGAAAGGAAGTGCCCTAAGAAGCAACTAAAGGACTGATGAAAAGAGACAACTTGGGGATCATGCTCTCAATGAGATATAGGAACATGACATACTAGCAATGTGAGAGATTATGTCTACGCTCTTTGAGCTAAGTGATGAGACAGAATAACAAAAGATGATGATGACCTAAAAGGATATGCCCCCATTGTGAGATAAGAGCGCAGAAGACAATATCACTTTAAAGAATGAGCCTCTAGTAAGGAAGGATGACTTTGAAGACATGAGACGAGATGGAAAGATGATTTGATATGAAGGAAAATGACTAGGATGAGCTTTATTTTTCTTTGCTTTTTTTTTTTGGCCTAAGCTACCCTTTTTGGGTTTTCAATTTAATGAGCTTGGATTAATGAAGTTTGGGAGAAAATATTCCACCATGGTTTGCTGCTTTCCTTCACTTTGAAGGGCTTTAACCTTTGAATTTTGTATTTGATGAATCTTATTGCCCTTTTGTTGAGGTGTATAGTTTGATTTTATGCTTTAATTATTTGATGAGAGGTCTAATTTTGGACCTTCTTTGGTTAGGAGCTAACAAAGTAATTATTGATGGCACTTCAATTCTGGTGGACTTGTTCATTTCTCCCTTTTCTCTCTTTTTTTTTTTAAAGCTTGTCAATGTTTAGACAAGTGCATAAATAATTAAAAAGATGTGAATGTTTTATTATAATAGAAAATTTTATTATAAGATACTAAAAAAGGAATCAACATGATTGACGAAAAATAAAAGAAATCAAGATGACAGACTCAGACTCAAATTTATACTCAGACTTTGGGATTTGGACTCAGACTCAAACTTAGACTTGGAGATTTAGACTTAGACTTGGAATTCAATCTTAGATAGGTTAGATTAGTTGAACTTGAATCCTTCCATGTCATGCTGCTTAGGGTTGAGGTAAGGCGGGGTTGAATTAGGTTCAGGTTCTTTATCATTGTCCAGGTTAGTGGTGAGGAATTCAGGTTGAAATGATGCACTTTGGGTGCAATTTCAACCTTTGATGCGGTTGCAATCAAAACCTTAAAAGTGGGTAGGTATTGGGTTAACAAGTGGGCTCGGTAGATTGGAAGTAGATTCTTGACAAGGATGTCAACTTGTTCTTGTTCAGTTAGTCTATTTACCATTTGAGCAGCTTTAGCCCTCCACCTTATAAGGAACATGGAGAAAGATTCTTCTGGAAGCTGCTTGATGGTTTCCAAGTCATGTCTAGTGACATCCATTTCACTATTATAATGATATTGTTCAATGAAGGCACAACAAATATCATCCCATATCCTTATCTTGCTCTTGTCTAGTGAAAGGAACCATCTCCTAGTAACATTGGTTAGTGATTGTTGGAACAGTTGAGCAAGGATCTCATCGTTAACTCCTAAAGGTTTCATTGCCCCCATATATACCTTCAGATGGGTCTTGGGGCAAGTGGTTCCATCAAATCTTTCTAGCTTAGGCATTTTGAACTTAGGAGGAAGCTTGGCATTAAGGAATAAGGTTAAACTGTCCACATCAATTAGATCATTGCAGTGTTTTAGGGATTTGATGGTTCTTTCCATGGCTTCAAGTTTCTCTATAAGTAATCTAGCATTTGGATAAGAGAACACTTCCCCACCTTGGTCTAGATATGAATTGGTTTGGCTAGGATTGGTCTAGTTCAAGATAAGGTTTGGGTTAGAATGGTTAAGGGTGGCCTGGTTAATCATAGCTCGAACTTCCTCAATGATGAATTGCCTTTGTTCCTTGAATTGGGTTTGTTGAGCAGCTAGGATAGCTTGGGAATGCTCTTCTTACTTCTTAAAGACTCTGGTCACAAATGTGGTAAAGGAAGCCATATCAAGTGGGTAGGCCATTAGTACCTTCAAACCAAAGCAACAAAGTAAGTGATGAGTATGAAACAGAAGAGGTGATAAAGGTATAGGCATGCAGATCCTAAGAGAAAGGCTTCTTTATTGTGTCATGGGCCAACCATTTTTTAGGCTTAAGGCATGATGGGGCAGATGTTTTGGGCTTAGGGTAGTAGACTAAACTAAGGGTATTGGGTTTAAGGTAGTGTGTTCGGCCAAAGTTATTGGGCTTAAGGGTAACAGACTGATTTTGAAAGGTGATGGGTCATAGGTGTTGGGCTTAAGTATATTATGTTAGGTCAAAGGTATTAAGCTTAGGGTAGTGTGTTAGGCTAAAGTTATTAGGCTTAGGGTAGGTCTTAATGATTTGGGGTATAGGCTATAGGCATCTGTCAATCTAGGGGGTAATGTTTTTGAAGGTAATGGGCTAAAGATGTTGGGCGATGGTGTCTTATGGCTAGGTTGGCAAGGTATGGGTAAGAGGAGGGTATAAATGTTTTTAGGTTACAATTTAGGGCAAAGACATTTTGGGTAAGGTTAAGGTAACAGTGTTTAAGGTTAGAGGTGTTTGAGGTCAGGGCTAAGGGAATGAGGTTTTAGGTTTAGGGCTAGGGTATTAGTGTTTAGGTTAAAGGTCAAGGTTTTAGGGTTAGGGTATTGGTGTTTAGGTTAAGGGCTAAGGTAAAGGGGTAAGGTTTAGGGTGATAGCTTAAGGTTTGTGGGGGGCAAAGGTGAATGGGATAGAGGTGAGAGTGTTTAAAGTTTAGAAATGAAGGTGTTGGGATAAAAGTGAGTATATGACCCTTTTTTTAGTTCAAGATATAACCTAGATTTAAGATGAATGCATGTTTTGTTATACAATATGAATGCATGAGATGCATGAGGAAAAGATTTCATGAAAATGCAAAGATACAAGGTTTTAATTATGGTACATACAACCTAAAGCTAGGATCTAAGTTCATTACATGAAAAGGTAATAGTGGCTAGATTTGGGTAGCCGTCACACTAGAGCAGCGATATACCTAACCACATGTGAGTCAAGAAGCCTCGCGTGGGTCCAACAGTACGTGCATACTCATTACACCTTTGAAAGAATCAAAGAATTCATCGTGGGATGGATGATTTCACTATCGGTGAATAGAACCAAGAAGGGTTACCCACTCGATGCTACTCACTATCCATTGTTTTCTTAGAACTAGCTTGGATGGCAAAGAGACTATGCAAGTGATGCATACAAAGTCACAATTCGATTAAAAGGCCAAACTCTTTTTAAACCAATTAGTAGTCCACTTATTTTTTCCTTTTATTAAAAGAAAGTTACTCCCCAATGGAGTTGCCAACTGTGAGGCCTCACCCAAGCACCAGTCTGATCCGCTAAAGGGAATCAAAATGCTCATTTGGAAAAAAAACTCACGAGCAAGCTCTCGAGCTTATCTTTGATAGATTTGAAAATTATTTCTTAGAGCTGCCACCTTAATTTATTTTTATTTAGGAAAAATTAAGGAAAAAAACCCATTTGACTCCAATTATTATCCAAAGGAAAAAGATCACTGGCCTCAAAACCAAAGAGGATTCGGGGACTAGGTTTACAATTTAATTTAACAAAATAAGTTTGGCCAATTAATATAAGAGTGACTTAAAATATATTTCATAAATGTATAAAATGTATGGACAGTTTATAATATGCATGGTCATTCAATTAATAATAAAGTAAATACACAAGTAAAGGTTCAAAATAAGAGAAAGTTAACATTACAACAAAAAATCTCAAACTTAGGGGATACCTCCTCTAGCCTTTATGGGTTCTAAGGAAGTCACACATTCCCCAAACTAGGTCTAATAACAAAGAAAAAAAAAACAAAATAATGGTAAATGAAGAAGGTGATAGGAGGAGAGTTGGTTAGTTTTAATTGGATTCAATGCCTGAACCAAGTATGCCTACCTATACCTTTGAATGGAAATCATATATGCCTACCTATACCTTTGAATGGAAATCAGAACCCACATAGTTCTCCCTTATTGCGAAGGGGTTGGTTTAACTTAGCCAATTTATCATGTTTTGATTGATTGATTAAAAGAGGGTTGAGTTAATTAATTAATTTAATTGATTATAGAGTTGATTAGCTAGCAACCTAGATAAATCAATTTAATTAACTAACTAAAAGATGTAAAGAAATTAGGGAAAAGAAGCTTACCTCGAATGGCAGGTGGCGGCTGGCTTTAGACGGTAGGCGGTAGCTAGCTTTGGATGGCAGGTGACAACTGTCCTTAGATGGCAGGCGACGACTAACTTTGGTAGGCGACAGCTAGCCTTGGATGGTAGGTGGTAGCTGGCCTCAGACGGTGGGCGGCGGCTAGCCTTAGGCAGTGGATATAAGCCTTGGGCAAGAGACTTGCCTCAAACAGGCGGGTGGCAGAAAGTCTTAAACTAGTCGGGTAGGAATCAAAGAGAAATCCCCCCAATTTGCTTTGCAAAGCAAGAAGCGAATGCAAAGCATTTCACTTTAAGTAATACTTTTTAAGTTATAGAAGTTGGTGCTTTTTGAGCCTTCAAGTCTGTGTGTCTTGAGAGTAGAGAGGCCACCTCTATATATAGGGGAAGAATGAAGCATAGAGACTGAATTTTCTAGTATGGGAGCAGAAACATGCCATCGGTGCCACATAAGCCTTTGCGGCACCGCAAGAGGCTCTGCAGCAATGCCACAGATCTGTACGGCAACGGGCTATGATTCGCTCATTCTGCCCATTTTAGCTTGTTCTCGCTTGTTTCTTGTCTGTTTTACATGATTCTAGTTTTGTTATACTCCCGGATGATTTGATGATGATTTACAAGCCTTAATTGATTCTTTTCCTTACTGAATGGTTTGTAATTCTGAGAGGTGCAAAATTAAGGGTTCACAGATCCTTATACCGATGTGAGTAATCATCGGCTATGTGATCCTTGTACCGATGTGAGTAATCATCAACTATGTGATTCTTGTGTCGATATAGGTAATCTTTGGCTATGTGCTCAAGTGATTATGGCAATAGTCTTCACTCTATGTGTTCGAGTGATTATGGCAGCAGCCTTCACTCTATATGTTATGTGTTATAAGTGTGATTTCTGTGAACCTTTCTAAATTGCAAATTATGAATCATGAACTATAAGTTATGAGCTATGAGCCCTTTCTAAGGGATATGTGTTATTGTATAAGCCCTATTGTTTACTCATTAAGATCATTTATCTCACCCCTTCTTCTTTGTTGCAAGTGAGCATTATGAGGAGGCAAGATGATCACTCAAGCTACCTACTCTGCTTGGGGAATTCTCTTGTCAAAGTTATAATAATATCATACTATGTTGAGTCCTTAAATGTTCTAAGAGTTATTATGGGATCTTTATTTTGGAATATTATGTTGGTGACTTTATTTAGGGTCTTATTATTATTTTCCTATAGATTTATATTAAAGTATATTTTAACTTCCGCAACTTAAGGTTTTTCCTTTATAAAAGTTTTTTTTTTAAGTTAATGCATGAGATTTGATCGACCCTAGGCAAGATTATTATATGCATGAGTGGCTTCTATGGGTGTGGGTAACCTTATGTCTCCCCATGTTCTAAGACTGTCATGTCTATAAAGTTGGGATATGACAAAGGTGGTATCAGAGTTGTAGTTTTAAAAAGTCTAGTTTAGACTTGTCTATGTATTGGGTTAAATAAGTATAATCCTGGAGCATAGGAATTTTCCTATCATGTCACTTGCTATCTATTACTAGTTTAGTTTCGCGAAATCCTAATAAGCTATCATTTCATGAAATCCTAATAAGCTATCATACTTTTTGTTATTGTTTGCTTTTGTGCCTCACGATTCCTTTACTAGATGACTAAGAAGATGACCCCTACTCGAGGACCGCAACCCAAAGCACCTCGTGTGACCTACTAATGGACTTGGCCAGAGATATTTGAGAAGGCCGTACTTGTGATCCACCAAAAGAGAGAAAAGACTCTTGATGAGGAGGAACCCATGGAGTGTCTAGGTTATAAATGGATTCAGAGTAAAATGTATAGGTTCTAAAGGGACTGCTCAGACTTGTTGAAGGAAAATCAATGTTTGAGGTCTTTAGTGCATGTTATGAGAAAAGATGTGGAGCAGATTAAGGCCAGAGATGTTGAACAGATGGGAGACCATGCATCCAATGTTCGTCCTAATGAGGGACACAGTTGAGGTTTGCATTGGTAGTGGATAAATATTGGCCTAGGCATATAAGACTCCTGCAATGCGAATGATGTTGATTGATTGCTTAGTGACTTAGTATGCATTGATTCTTTTTGCTTGTGATATGATTCACTTCTATATGATAAGGGAATTCATGATACTATAAGTTATATGTTACATGATTATTGCTATATGCTATGTGACATATGCTATATGATAACTAATATGTGATATGTATCTTGTGATATGATATGATGGGTACTTATGAAAATGCATAATAAGTATGATATTTTGATAGTGGGGTTAAATGGACTAGAAAGAGAAGTTGACTAAGTTTTGATCCAATTAAGATTAATGATTGATGGATATAATGTTATGAGGTATGGAATGCTTACATGTTACAATGGTTTGATATATGAACTATATGGAGTTGTTAAATGATAATTGTGATTGATGCTGTAAGGAGGGAAATGATATTTAGTAATGATCAATAGGAGAATGAAACAATTCAGTTACATTATATATATATATATATATATATATATATATATATATATATATATATATATATATATATATATATATATATATATATATATATATATATATATATATATATATATATATATATATATATATATATATATGAAGTAATTGAAGTATATGTTTAAGGACTGTGAGGTAAATATTGATGGATAAAAACTTCCTGTGGAGTTGTTAGAACTTGATATCCTAGGATTCGATGTGATTTTAGGAATGGATTGGCTATATGAGTATGAAGCATGTATTGACTGTAGAGAAAAGTAGGTAGAATCTCAAACTAAGGATGAGGAGAAATTTAAGTATCAAGGAGATACCTATGATTAAGGTCTACTAGCGTAATCATAAAATGGATGAGTATACTTAGGAAGCCGAGGAAGGGATATGGCAGAAACATCCCCAGTTTGTCAAGAACATATGAGTAAGTATTTAAATTGGAGGATGAATTTCTTTTAAAGAGGGGGAGACATAAAAGGATAAGTATTCTCAGACTTGTAATAATGATAAAAGGATAAGTATGATGCTAGTAGAGATTCTTTAGTGATGAGATTCCTTTGAGTATATAGGCTGCGATCAAAGTACAATGATTTGAATTTTTATAAAGTAATAGATGTTAAGGCCATATGAACTTTAAATTTGAGGATCCATGAGGACTTGATCTATGAGGGTATAAAATGATTTAATTCAAAATTTTAAATGATTATAAGATAAAATGTTCTAGATTTGATTTGATTATGTACTTATGTCCAGTGTGTCTATCTATATGCATTGAGTTTTGCTTTACGAAATCATACATCATCAATCATACATCATGAACCGCATCAAGCATTGCATTAAGATTGCATGTTACATGCAAGGATGAAAATGTTTTGATTCTTACAAATGATTCTACGCAGTTTTGAAAATTTAATAGTTTTGCATATACTTGAAAGGGATTTGAGTCCTCTAGATGAGAAATATTTTAAGGTGTTAGATACAATAATGGCCAATTAAGGTTACTAGAAATTTGGTAGTGATCTTTAGTACGGAAAGAATTTTTACTGAGATAACCTAGAATGGCATAGATTTGGAAAGATATAAGAGCTGCATAGAGATTTCATTGAATATCAATAGTAATAGAAGGTTTATTGTTTTAAAATGGATAAGTTAAATGATTAGGAATGTGAAATATAGCAAGATGTAAATGGAAAATCTAAAGTGAGATGATATTACGAGCTAAATGAATAAAAATTATGAGGCATTAGGTAATTAAGTCATGATAATGATGTATATATTATACAAAAAGACAGTAAGTCTAAGATAGTTATGAGAAGTTTATTTGGATTGTAAATTAACAGAATGCAAATTCATTTGGGATTTGATATATAGGAATGTTTCTTAAGTTTAAACATATTTTAATTGATAAATGATAGCAGCCTAGAAATTGTAATGTTAGTAAGATATTAAGTACAAAAATATTTATTAAGGTTATAATAGATTAAGTAATAATTATTAGTATGGAAAGAGAATTATCGAATATTAATTGGAGTTATTAATTTGGAATTATCTGTTAGATTCTTATATGACTAAGGTGATAAAGAATGAATGGAAGTGGTGATTAAGGTATTAGTATAGATGTTAATAATAATAGAGATATAAGGAAAAGAAATGCTTAGGATTATATTTGATTGAAGGTGAAATTAAAGGTTTTATTACTTTTGTTTAAGGTTAAGGGATACAAAAATTATTAAGGATTACTTTAAGATTTGTTTGAACAAGAGATTAACATAGGTGTAGCTTAAGCTGAAGGGTTATCAGTGTGATTTTGATATATTATGAGTATGTGCCTTATTGTATTTGATATGTTAATTATAGTTAGATATTGTGTTTGAGTGGTATAGCAAAAGTGTGGCAGAGAAGTTAAGTAGAGTTTGTTATGCTATTAGAATTAAAAATTTGAGGACAAATTTTGTTTAAGGGGGGAGAATGTAACAACCCACATCTACCCTAGGAGTTTTCATGACTAAATTGCTTGAATTTAGAGTTATTGTGAGAAAATATGTGAAGTGATTTATAAGTATGTGGCATGTTAAATTAATTTTAATGTGCCTCATATGAATTATTATTGTGAAATAAATGATTTATATAAAGTTCATTAGCATAAAATAATTTATTGTACATAAAATGAATTTTCATGCAAAAAAGCAATTTTTAAGCATAAAATACTTTTTATGAACATTTTAAAAATATTTTTTAAATAAATGTTTTGGGGGAAAATTTAATGAAAATAATAAAAAAAATATTTTATTTTAAATTACTTATATTCAGCCTTAAAATTAAATAAAAAGACCCAAATACCCAAAAGCCCGCTACACCAAAACACTCATAACCTAGCTCATTAAGGGTAATCTTGGAAATTACCCAAAACCCTACATATATTAAAGCAAATTTCAGCCATCCCTAGTGTTCTAGTAGCCACACTATGTTATTTTAGTATTTTGACAAAAAGATTCTTCCAAAATTATTATCTACACCGAAATTCACAAAACACCTTCAAACTTTGTGATTTCTTGACCATATTCGTAAGTTTTTCTTTTCTTTCAATTTTTTATTTGATTTCTATGAAATAAATTATGGAAAAATTATTTTGAAATGGGTATTACTAATTTCTACAGATTTAAATTAGTTTGAGTGAATTTTTGAAAGAGAAATTAATTTCTTTATTAAAAACACCAACCTTCCTATGTGATTTCTCCAAAGGTAAATCCTGTAACTTAAAATTAAAATTTTCATGCATAAACTCAATAAAAGGGGGCCGAGGGGGGGGGGGGGGGGTTGGGGGAGATTTCTAAATCATTGAATTCTAAATAGATTTTAAATGTGTTTAGATGAAAAATATTGGATTAAATCATATTTTTGCATATTACTGTAATGACCAAAAAGTTTCAGAAAATAAGAAAATTCAAGGTTTTCATCCTAGAACTTAAAAGTTAGAAAATTCTATGATTACATATGTATGTGGCTGCCGATTTGTGTATGATGGAATTCTAAACTGATATTTGTTTTTTTTGGATGAAAAATAATGATCTAAATAAGGTGTTTACATATTTCTATAATGAATGGAAAGCACGGAAAGCTAGAAAACTCATGGTTTTCACTCTAAAATCCTAAACTTGGAATTTTCACGCATAAGACATGTCAATGGCTGCCGATTTGTACATATGAATGTTCTAAATTGATAATTGTTGTGATTGAATGAAAAATAATGGTTTAAATCACATGTTTACATATTGCTATATGTGAAGCCTCACCCGAGCATCGGTCCGATCCGCCGAGGGATCGAAATGCTCTTCGGGAGAAACTCCACGATTGGAACTCGCTGTGAGTTTAGAAAATTGATTTTTGTAATGTGAAAGTTGAAAAGTGAGTCGCCACTTCAATTTATTTATTTTAATTGGGAAAATTAAAGAAAACCCAACGCGATTGACTCCAAAATTTGATTTTATCCCAATGGAAAAATGCACTAATCTACGAGGGACTAAGGAGGGCTTGGGGATCAGGTTTTGGTAATTACACAGTTTAAGAAAATGTTATTTTCTTTAGCTTGGCTTGAAATGCGAAATATCTCTTAAAATTGAATTTTTGTGTATGCATGAACAAAAAATATAATGAATGAACAGATATATAATATGATGTGATGGAATGACAATAATAAATAAATAGGCCAAATAAATCCTACTTAATTATTACAATATCAAAACAAATGGAATAAAGGGGATCTTTACTCTAGCCCTTATGGGTACTAGGGAAAGCACACATTCCCCAAACAAAATTTAAAACAAAATCACAAAATAAAGGATTAATGTAAATAAAAGGAAAACAATATTGATAAAAAGATTTTTTGGAGTTGATGCCCTTCAGAATGGCAGCCTGCGTATCCTATTGAATAGGAATCAAACCCCACGTAGTTCTCCCTTCTTGCAAAGGAGGGGTTTTAAAAATGTGTTGGTTTGCTTATTAACTTAATTCTGATTCTTAAATTAATAATTTTTAGATATTTTCAGTTTTAGACCTAAAGATAATTCTAAATCTGAATTTAGAATTTTAAGATAGGAAAGGAATTATACCTTTGCTTTCCTTGGCTTTTGGACGAATGGAACTAGTTTTGCTCTAGATCTCAACTCCACCTTCAATTCAAAGGAAGCTTGGAATCTGGATCTAGAAGTAGCAAATATGTAAGTATAAGAATGAAAATATGCTTTGAAATTGCTCTGATCGCTTTGAAATGCTTTAGAATCTCTTGGAAATTGTTGGAAGTCATCGAAAACTATGCCAAATGAGGCTGGAGGAGGCTCCTATTTATAGAGCTAATAGAGGAGGTGCCGGCGGTACGGACGGTGGCGCCGTCGCAGCGCCGGCGGTAGGGGCTGCACGGCCGACGCGCCGGCCATCTGGGCGGCACGCCAGACATGCCGTAGTACTGGCGGCATGAATTTGATGCTGCTCTAGTGGCATGGACTTTTACGGGCGGCATGGGATGCGTGTCGCCTATCATGCCTCCTAGCGCCACTCACGCGGTTCAATCTGTTTCTGTCCATTTTAGGCCCATTTCAGCTCCGATTCGAGCTCTACTTGATTTTGTGGATTCGTAACTGAAAGACGGTCGATTGAAGGTGAAAGATTTAGGAAATTTATTTTTCTATGGGTCACTACCCCGCACCCCACAAGGGGCGCTGGCCCCTTGACCCCTGCCCGCTAACCGGCTAGCGGGACCGCCGTATGCATAGCGCCCTATTCTCAGTAGGTGTCAAACTGCAGTCGGATTAGGAGGTGCAAATTTGAGGGTTCACACTATAATGACCGAAAAGTACCAGAAATAAGAAAACTCATGATCTTTCATCTTAGAACCTAAAGTTATAAATTTTCATGCATATGGATTTATATATGAGCTTATAAGGGCGAAGTGTACAAGACTTTTAAAGTCAACATGTTATGTGCAAGTAAATGAGGTGCACTTATATGTGCAACTCTAAGTATATGTGAATGTTATATGTGCATGGGGTAGTTATGGGATAGGATAGCACGATGATTAAATAAATACTAAGTATTGAAATAAATATTATGATAGAGCTTGAGGAGTTTTAAAGGTTCAAGGGTAACGAGTATTAGGAGCAAAGAAACCATCAGGTGAGTAAACACTTTATTCATGCTATAAGTGTGAGTAAACATTATGTTATTGTTACAAGTACAAGCTAACATGATATGTGAACCTTTGACATTCTTGAAGCCCAAGTTCTTTTCTATTTTCAAATGAATCTATATGATTTCTTTATTAAGCCTGGATTGCCAAAGGACAATTGGTCTAAAACCATTTTGAATATAATGATAATAAAGATCTTTTGTGATTATTGCCCTAACTTATTTTTTTTTTCTGAAACTACACTGTTATTTATCTTTTGTTTGATAAGTTAAACATCTATTATTATTGTGCCATATGTGATTGCATTTCTTCAATGTTATTTTTATAAGTGACCACCATTAGCTCTAGTTATGGTACCCATAACCCTTTTTATGCAGAAATTCTCATATCGATGCGAGTAATCATTGGCTATGTGATCCTCATACTGATGCGAGTAATCATTAACTATATAATCCTTATATCGATGCTGGTAATCATCGGCTATGTGTTCAAGTGATTATGGCAGCAACCTTCACTCTATGGTTATGTGTTATAAGTGTGATTTCTGCGAACCTTTATAAATTGCAAATTATGAATCATGAACTATAAGTTATGAGCTATAAGCCCTTTTTAAGGGATATGTGTTATTGTATAACCCCTATTATTTACTTATTTAGATCATCTATCTCACCCCTTCTTCCTTGTATGGTTCCAAGTGAGCATTATGAGGAGGCAAGGTGATCGCTCAAGCTACCTACTCCGCTTGGGGAATTCCCTTGTCAAAGTTATAATAATACCATACTATGTTGAGTCCTTAGATACTCCAAGAGTTATTATGGAAACTTTATTTTGGAATATTATATTGGTGACTTTATTTGGAGTCTTATTATTATTTTCCAATAGATTTGTATTAAAGTATATTTTTAGCTTTTGCAACTTAAGGTTTTTCCTTTATAAAAGTTTTTTTTTTGAAGTTAATGCATGAGGTTCAATATGACCCTAGGCAGGATTATTATATGTATGAGTGAGTTCTACGGACATGGGTGACCTTATATCTCTTCATGTTTTAGGACCGTCATGTCTCTAAAGTTGGGATGCTCATTTACTGGAGGGAACTAGGATGCTCATTTAGGTTTAGACACACGATGGAACCTTCAAGTTCAAATTTGGTTGATTTTTAAAAATGATTTTGGGAGTCACCATCCTAATTTATTTTAAATGGGAAAATTAAGGAAAAAACCCAATTGACTTCTATTCATTAATTTTCAATTAACTTACTCAAGGATAAAATCACTAGCCTCGAACCAGGTTGAGTTTGGAAACTAGGTTTTTTGGTTTTAAATAATCTAAATTTGACTCTTAAGTTTAATTGGACTTTAAACTAAGTTTTTTGGTTTTAAATAATCTAAATAATCTAAATTTGTGAACCCTTAATTTTGCACCATCCAGTATGCATTTAAACCTTAAAAGCACTTGGGCTCGGTAAAAGAATCTTTAGAAGCCAAAAACTCTCAAAATGGAAAAATCAAATTATTTCTTTTTGGCATTTAAACCCTTTTAGATAATCCATAACTGAGTAATGAGTACAACACAACTAGAATCATGAAAAACGGATGAGAAATGAGCAAGAATGGGCGGACCGGGCGAATTACAGTCCATTGCCGCACATCTCTACGGCATTGCTGCAGAGAACTCTGCGGTGCCGCAGAGGCTTGTGCGACACTCCAAGCATGTTTTTGAATCCCACATTGAAATTTGAAATTTTCTATGCTTCAAATCTCCTCGTATATCTAGAGGGTCTCCCCACACTTTAAAACACGAACTTCTAGAGCTTGAAAAGCATTACTTCAAGCAAAACACTTTGCATTTGCTCCTTGCTTCTCAAAGTGAGTTGGGGGGTTTCTCCTTGATTCCTAATTAACTAGTTTAAGGCTTTTCGCCCGCCTGTTGGAGGCAAGTCTCTTGCCTAAGGCTTGTATTCGTCGCCCAAGGCTAGCCATCGCCTACTGTTCGAGGCTGTCTGCCGCTCGTTGTTTGAGGCTATCTACTGCCTGCCATCCAAGGCTAGCCACTACCCACCATCCAAAGCTAGCTGCCACCTACTGTTTAAAGCCAGCCGCTGCCCGCCATTTAATGTAAGCTTCATTTCCCTTAATTTCATTGTCTCTTTTAGTTAGTTAATTAAATTGATTCATCTAGGTTGTTAGCTAATCAATTTGGTGATCAATTAAATTAATTAATTAACTCAACCCTATTTTAATCAATCAATCAAAACATGATAAAGTGGCTAGGCTAAACTAACCCCTTCATAAGATGGGAGAACTGCGTGGATTTTGATTCTCATTCAAAGGGATACGTAGGGATGCTTGGTTCAGGCATCGAATCCAATTTAAAACTAACCAACTCTCCCCCTTATCACCTTTTTCACTTACTTTTGTGTTTGTTTCTTTGCTTTATTATTAGGATTAGTTTAGGGAATGTGTGACTTCCCTAGAACCCATAAGGGCTAGAGGAGGTATCTCCTAAGTTTGGATTTCATTGTAATATTAACTCTCTTTTGTTTTGAATTCTAATTGTGTATAAACTTTGTGGATTAAATGATCATGCATATTATAAACTGTTCATTCATTTAGTCTATTCATGAAATATATTTTAAGTCACTCTTATATTAATTGGCCAAACATATTTTGTTAAAATAAACTGAAAACCTAGTCCCCAAATCCTCTTTGGTTTTCAGGCTAGCGATCCTTTTTCTTTTGAGTTATAATTGGAGTCAAATGGGTTTTTTTCTTATATTTTCCCAAATAAAAATAAATTAAGGTGGTAACTCCTAAAAACAATTTTCAAATAAATCAAAGATAAACCCAAGGGCTTCCTCGTGAGTTCTTTCCTAAATGACCATTTTGATTCCCTCTAGTGGATTGGACCGGTGCTCGGGCAAGGCATCACACATTTAGAAGATGATATTAAAGAAAATACATGAATATGGCATAACATGAATGCATGGTGTATGGGGGATTAGTAAAACAATTAAAATAAATATTCACAAATAACATTAATTAAAAAGGAGGAAGAAGATTGATTGGGATTTAGATTTGAAGTTTGGATTTAGATTCCAAACGTGCCTGTGTATTCCATTAAATAGGGATCAAAACCCATGTAGTTCATTTCAGATTAAGTGGAGGGGTTTAGGAATTGTTCATATTGATTGATTTGATTTGGGTTTGAGAGAAAAAGGCTGATACCTTGGCTTTTAGTGGACAAAGGGTTTTATTAGACCGAAGTTCCGTTTTATCGGAACCAGGTGATTGGATTTATTGGGAGATTAATTAATTAATTAAAATGATTAATTAACTAATTAATATGATGAAAAGGAATGATGGATTAATTAATTAAAATGATTAATTAATTAATTTGGATGGAGGGTGGATTAAAAAAAAGGTTAATTTGATTTTGGAAAAAAAAGTGATTAATTAATTAATTAAAAAGATTAATTAATTAATTAATTAAGTGGTTAATTTTAATTTAAAAAAAATTAGTTAATTAAAAAGATTAATTAACTTGATTAGGGTGAGGTAATTAATTAATTAATTAGAAAGTGATTGGAGGGAGAAGAAGTGAGGAATTAAAGGATAGCTATCAACTCTAACTCAAAGTGTGCTTGAAATGAGGAAATGAAAAGGCTATTTATAGGAAAATGAGGTGAGGGTGGTTTGGAAAGTGAAAATGTGAAAAGGCAAAAAGGATAGGGTTAAAAAATATTAAAAAAATGAAAAAGAAGGGCATTTTGGGAATTTGAACCCGGTGGGCGCTGCGGATGAGTGCCATGGGTGGTGCGGATCTACACCATTCTAACAAGGCAGCCGCGTTAAAGAGGTGCAGTTGGCCATGTAAAAGAGACGTGGCCTCTATGCATTGCGCCACCACAGATGCGGATCAGTGTCAGTTTCTGACGTAGCTATTTTTTTTTTTAGTAGGGATTGGTTGGTTTGTGGTTTAGGAAATTTAGATGTTTAGATAGCAATGTAATTAAGGCTAAAACACTGTAACGACTCCATATAATGTATTAAACTTAGCAGGTGCTAAGGTGCTGCTGGATGATGAGGGTGTAAAATTAAGGGTTCACTATTGCCCCCTCATCAGAATTGGCTTTGAACTAAAGGTAATACTTATGATGGTGAACATTGAGAAGAGGTGCCATGTCAGCTTCTGGGCTTATGTGTTCTTGTCAGGTCCTTTAGGAAGAGGCCGTCTAGGATAAATGAGATTTTATCAATGGGTATCAGTTCAACCTTAACGTTGGATATGAGAATGGTCTTGGTGAATTTCAATTAAGGCTATATGTTTAGCCCTAATGTTAAAGGTAAAGAATGATTTGGGCTAAATTTCAATCAAGGCTATCTGTCTGGCCTTAATGTTAGGGGTAAAGATGATTTAGGTAAATCTCAATCAAGGCTATCTGTCCGGCCTTAATGTTTGAGGTAAAGATGATTTGGGTAAATCTCAATCAAGGCTACTTGTTTAGCCCTAATGTTCGAGTTCAAGATGATTTGAGTAAATCTCAATCAAGGCTATCTGTCCAGTCTTAATTTTGGAGGTAAAGATGATTTGGGTAAATCTCAATTAAGGTTATCTGTCTTGTCTTAAATGTTGGAGGTAAAGTTGATTTGGGTAAATCTCAATCAAAGTTATCTGTCCTACCTTAATGTTTGAGGTAAAGTTGATTTGGGCAAATCTCAATCAAGGCTATCTGTCTAGCCTTAATGTTGGAGATAAAGATGATTTGGGTAAATCTCAATCAAGGCTATCTATCCAGCCTTAATGTTGGAGATAAAGATGATTTGGGTAAATCTCAATCAAGGCTATCTATCCGGCCTTAATGTTCGAGGTAAAGATGATTTGGGTAAATCTCAATCAAAGCTATCTATCCAACCTTAATGTTGGAAGTAAACATGATTTGGGTAAATCTCAATCAAGGCTATCTATCTGGCCTTAATGTTGGAGGTAAAGATGATTTGGGTAAATCTCAATTAAGGCTATCTGTCTTGCCTTAATGTTTGAGGTAAAGATGATTTGGATAAAAAAAGATGGAAAGTGGAACTATATACATGTCTAAGTGATCATTTCTAGACATTTATGGGTGAAATTGATGGATTTGGATAAAGGAGATGGTAAAAGGGACCACATAGATGTCTAGGTGATCATTTCTAGACATTTATGGGTGGAGTTGATGGATTTTGATAAAAGAGATGGCAAAAGAAACCACATTGATGTTTAGGTGATCGTTTTTAGACATTTATGGGTGGAGTTGATGGATTCTAATAAAAGAGATGGAAAGAGAACCACATGGATGTCTAGGTGACTGTTTCTAGACACTCATAGGTGGAAGATGACTTAGGACAAGATGATTTAGTGAAAGGAAAGCCTCGACCTATGGTGAGTTAGATTGAGAGATTCTGACAAGATTTTGGTAAAAGAAGAGCCTCGGCTTATGGCGAGTTGGCTCAAGAGATTCTAGAAAGATTCAGGTAGGAAAGCGTCGGCTTATGGCAAGTCGACTCAAGAGATTTTGATAAGATTTTGGTGGAGAGCCCCAGCTTATGGTGAGTCGGCTCAACATATTTTGAAAAGATTTTGATAAGAGGAGAGCCTCGACCTATGGTGAGTCAGCTCGATAGATTCTGATAAGATATTAGTAAAGACAGAGCCTCGGCTTATGGCGAGTCAGCTTAAGAGATTCTGATAAAATTTTGCTTATGCCCAAGAAACTTAGGCTTCTGAATGTGAGGGGTTGGGCCTTTTAGAAGGCTCAAAGGAACTTTTCTTGGAGTAAAGGGACTCTGGAAGTCACGCTTCATTGATTAAATTTGAAAAGGTATCATTTAGCTTCAAAGAGAAATTGATCAGCTTTAGGAGGTATCGATCAGCTTTGAGGAAGTACTGGTTAGCTTTAGGAGAGGCTAGTGAGGCTATTAGCTCAGCTTATGCATGATGGTGAATGGTTGCAGAAGATTAAGGAGGACAAAGGTTTAGGATGAAGTCTTTGGTTCTCTGCTTGATAGTCAGATACAAGCCTACTGATTGGAGTAATGCCAGTGGCAGATGAAGCAAAGGCATTTTTTTGTTGGAGCTGTGCTGACAAAGACACTGATGAGCCTTAACTGCTTTGTTTGGGATATAGAGAGATGAACTATCTTGCTAGTTATTCATCAAGTGAGAAATTTTGTCTATTCTTACCCTTTCTGGTGGGGGTGCTTTGTGGGTGTCTGTTTTAGGTTTTGGGTTATCTTAGAAGTGTAGCTGATGGATCATTTTTGGGTGGTGGCCCTTGCTTTCAGTATGCACATGCTTTATTTAGACTTTGTTAGAGATCGGATAGGATGGTTGCTTGCATCTTGCCCTTGGAGGACACATTTTTAGCATTGCCAATGGTAAAGGATTATATCTCCCATCACTGGGGGCCATGAATGTTGAGTGGTTTGCCTATTGGGCTTGGTTTGAATGACTTTCCACTAGGGGATAAAGGTCTTAAGGCAGATGAGGCAAACTCAGGATGTGCCCCCAGTTTTGCTTTCTTAGAGTCTGTACAGATCATAGCTCTTATTGCCAGAGCTATCAGGTGATGGTTGGCTGAGGAGTTATAAGGCTATTTATTTTAGGATTTCACTTGGGACTATAGAGAGGTATACTAGGTAATTGAGAAAGAGTACCAAGCTGCCCTATTGAGGGGAACAAAGGATGACATAGTTAAGGAAGGAGAGACTGTATGAGGAACCATTAGCGGTGAAAGGATTGTAACACAGACAAAGAGGTGACTTGATCTTTGAAGGAGACTCGGGGATCTACTGGAAGTGCGATGCCATAGATTGTAGTAGTGACTCAAACTGTGATGGTAGGGAGAAAGGAGATTGTGACTACATTGAGGACATAATGACATTACATTAGAGGTTCAGAGAAGGACTATTTTAGAGGAAGATTACATCTTCTAAATTATAGAGAAAGATTTTTGGAAGTGCAGTTTTAGAACTACTGATACTCAAGAAAGGTTTTCAGATAGTACTATGGTGAGTAGTTATAATTCTATTAGTACTTCTACTGATGCAGTAGAAGGAGCTATAGAGACTTGAAGGAGGGGTGTACCCTTTTGAGGAGATTATGGTAGACTCTGATTCTAATGAGGACACGAGAGATTTGCATCTCAGGAGGTAGAGGAGGACTAGCTATACCATGACTTTTGATATGAACCCCCCTCTTTTCTTTTTTTTTTTTTGCTTTTTTTTTCAAAATACTTGTAGGTTGACAGGACTACATGAAACAAGATAAGCTATAGATGACATTGAAAAGGCTATCCTTTTTGTCATAATGATGGGTTTATATTTTACAAGATTTGATCATCATTAAATGAGACATCTTTTATTTTTGCTATAATTTATGCTTAAGTTGCCCTTTTGAGTTTTCAACTTAGCGAGCATTTTTTTTGTCGGTTTAGGCAAATGAAGTGAATGAGAAAATGAGAATGTGATGCAAATAAAAAATTTTGTATTATAATTTGGACTGCACTAAAGACGGGCTACCTATGTATCCCTTACATTACTTTTTTGCCAGTCATTTCTTTTAGGGAGAATCAGGTCCATGTAGTTTTGATTACATATGTATGAAAAATAAAAATGAAATGCACATGTCATCTTTGGATGATGTATTATTTCAGCTGATCCAGGTTGCTATAATGGGAGAATTCATTTCAGTCCACGCTCGTGAAGATGGTGCGTCGTCAGATGGGATCTTCTTGTACTCTTCAACCTAGTTTAGTTTAAACTTCCTTTTGGATCATGAATAGGGGCTTTGGATTTCTTCCAAAACTAGATTTCTTTCTTGCGAACCCTTGTCTCTCACCTTGAAATGCTTGGCTAGTCTCTATTGATGATAGCCCTGAATTTCGCATAGAGTATCCATTCTTTTCTTCATTAATGGTATTCAATTGGTCATGATATCTTTCAATCTACAACTTCGCCTTAATATGTTTCTCGTGTGTGTAGGTCAAGATCTTATGAACTGTGATGCTTAGATCATCCTTATCTTGTTTTGTATAGAACAACTCATAAGCTTGCCCACTACTGCCATGCAAATGCAATGTATGTAATTTTTAATTCTTGTTCTTTATGACATAATTAATTAATCCTTTTTCCTTTTTCACTTTTTTTAATTTTTAATTTTTTTATTGCCCTTTTTTTTTAAAGATGTCCCATTTAAAGATAAATCAGAAAAATTAAAGCAAATCAAAAAGTTCTAACTTTTTTTTTTTTTATTACTGATAATGATTATGGGTTACATTAAAAGATAAGCCTAGAAAGTTAAATATAGACTCGAAAGGATAGGACTTGACATACTCAAACTTAGACATGGACTTAAAGGACTCAGATGTAGACCTGAAAGTCTTGGATAGAGGCACAGTAGTGCTAGTACTCTTCTCAAAATACCAGCTTATTGGTGAAGCTAGAGATGGTCGGGAGAGCTTAGTGGTTCAAAAAATGATTGGTGGTGCTGCTAGACTTTGGGTTCGGGAGCAATGATGTCTCTGTTATCAATGAGGTCTTAAATTTTATGCTTCAAAGCATTACATGCATCAGTTTTATGCCCCGGCCCTTGATGATAGTCATAGTACTCAGTAGCATTATAATCCTTGGGTAAGGGGTTTGGAGGAGGTCGTGGGTCTAAAAACTTAACCAAATTAGCCTCTAAGTCTTTCTTGTAAATGACGCTAAGGGGCATGCCTAGCTCAGAAAAAGTCCTCCTTTTTTCTAACTTAATTATTTGATGATAGGACACAACATTTACCTCTCCCTCTCTTTGGGTGGTAGAATTGGTGGTATTAGTGATGTAGTTAGTGTTCTTATGATACCTTGAACCAGAGGACTGATGCTTGAATTGTCTAGATTAGATCAACTTCTCGATCTTAGAGGCAATGGCAATGAGAGCTTTGAAGCTAGAGAGGTATTGAGTTTGTAGATGAGCCTAATATTGGGGGAGGAGGTTCTTGACAATGATGTCAATTTACTCTACTTTAGATGGATGATTCACCATTTGAGCCATTTTTGTCCTCCACCTTATAAGGAATGTGGTGAAGGATTATCTTTGCCTTTACTTAATGGTTTCTAGATCTCGATGGGTGACATCCACCTCAATGTTATAGTGGTATTGGTTGATAAAAGCATTGCAGATGTCATCCCAAGTTTTCTTATGATTTTGGTCTTGATCTAATAATCACTTAACAGCAACTCTAGTCAATGACTATTGGAATAATTGAGCAAGGAGATCATTATCCATACTAAAAGGTCTCATGGTGCCCATATACATTTTGAGGTGAGTTTTGGGACACATGGTGCCATTAAACTTGCCAATAACCAGCATTTTAAATTTTAGTGGAACCTAGCCATTTGGGAAGAGAGCTAAAGAGTCGACATCTATCATGTCTTCATGCTTCTTGAAGTTCTTGAGTGTTCTCTCCATGGCCTTAATTTTCTCCATCAATTTCTTAGCTTCGAGAAGGGTGGAGAAATCTCCACTTTGAAAAGGATTCACAGTGGGAGAGGAAATGGTTGCATTCAAGTCCACGACAGGAGAGGTTAGAGTTTCAAGTGCTTTCCTATTATTGGTGAGATTGATAATGGGAGGAGTAAAAGTAGGGGCATGGCTAGTCCCAGCTTGGGCAGATGCAAGCTCAACATGAGCAGGAGGAGGAGTGACAGTAGCATTGGTCATTTCTTTGACCTCATTGATGATCAACTAGCATTGGGAGTTGAGGGCATCAGTAAAGGTGGTAGACTAGGCATTGAGAGCATTGGTGAAAGTTTCATCTTAGGTTTTAAGACTGGTGGTGAGTGCAACTTGAAAAGTTTCCTCTTATTTCTTAAGGAGATTAGTGAAAAAGGTGCTCATTGCGTCTTATTCAAAGGGACTGGAGGTGTTGGCCATCGGTACTTTTAAAAAAGAAAATAGAAAAACCGGTAAGAATACAAAATTGTGAAGAAAAAAAAAAAGGAAAAGTGTGTTAGGAAAAGGATATATTGACAGGATGAGTGTGAGAGGTATTTTGGGGTAATGAACCACCGGTTTAGGTCTTTGACATGTTTGAGGGTTATCTTGTTGAGTTTCTCTTATAATATATGCATGGCAATGTCATGATGCGTGCCAAAAAAGGATTCATGGTTATAAGCATAAATATTTGTATTATTATGGTGCATGGAATCTAGGGTCAATGCTAGGGTAGTTACATACACCAGGATGAAGGGTGGTTTAATTAAGGGTCCCTGTCCTACTAGAGCATCAATATACCTAACCACATATGAGGCAAAGAGCCTTATATGAGTCTGACGGTACTGATTGCTCATTACACCACCAAAATGATTAGGGATTCATCGTGTGGTGGAATGCTTTCTTTATCTCCCAACATACTTAATAAGAGTTGTCTAGCCAAAGCTACTCACCATCTAAAAGTTTTCCTAAAACTAAGGTTAGACAAGGAGCCTTTATTATGCAAAGTGATGTATGAAAGTCAAATTATACTTAATGAGCCAAATGGAGATTATTTTGGAAAATTTTTTTTGTTAACCAAATAGTAATCCTCTTAGTTTTCATTTTATTTAAAAAAAGGTGGCAACTAGTCCCCAGTGGAATCACCAGCTATAAGGCCTAACTCAAGCATCGACCCAGTCTACTGGAGGGAACCGGGATACTCATTTTGGTTTAGACACACAATGGAACCCTTAGGTTTGGATTTGGTTGATTTTTAAAAATGATTTTAGGAGTCGCCACCCTAATTTATTTTAAATAGGAAAATTAAGGGTAAAACCCAGTTGACTCCAATTCATTAATTTTCAATTAACTTACTCAAGGATAAAATCACTAGCCTCAAACCAGGTTGAGTTCGAGAACTAGGTTTTTGGGTTTTAAATAATCTAAATTTGGCTCTTAAGTTTAATTTGACTTTAGAAAAATTGATTTCATGAATGACATTTATAAGATGATATTAAAGAAAATACATGAATATAGCATAATATGAATGCAAGGTGTATGGGGGATTAATAAAACAATTAAAGTAAATATTCACAAATTATATTAATTTAAAAGGGGAAAGAAGATTGATTGGGATTTGGATTTATGGTTTGGATTTAGATTACAAACATGCCTATGTACCTTATTGAATAGGGATCAAAACCCACGTAGTTCATTCTACGATTAAGTGGAGGGGTTTAGGAGTTGTTCAGATTGATTGATTTGATTTGGGTTTGAGAGGAAAAGACTGATACTTGGCTTTTGGTGGATAGATGGTTTTACCGAACCTAAGTTCCTTTTTATTGGGACCGGGTGATTGAATTGATTGGGAGATTAATTAATTAATTAAAATGATTAATTAACTAATTAATATGATGAAAAGGAATGAAGATTAATTAATTAAAATGATTAATTAATTAATTAATTAGTTAATTAAAAAGATTAATTAATTAATTAATTGAGTGATTAATTTTAATTTTAAAAAAAGTTTTAGTTAATTAAAAAGATTAATTAACTTGGTTAGAGTGAGATAATTAATTAATTAAAAAGATTAATTAATTAATTAAAGAATGGTTGGAGAAAGAAGAAGAGAGGAATTAGAGGATAGCTGTAAACTCTAACTCAAAGTGTATTTGAAATGAGGAAATGGAAGGGCTATCTATAAGAAAATTAGATAAGAGTGATTTGGGAAGTGAAAATATGAAAAGACAAAAAGGATAGGGCTAAAAAAATATTAAAAAAATGAAAAAGAAGGGCATTTTGGGAATTTGAGCCCATCGCCATCCTAATGTGGCAGCCATGTTAAGGAGGTGCAGCTGGCCATGTAAAAGAGACATGGCCGCCGCACATGGGTGGCATGTCAGTTTCTGATGCAACATTTTTTTTTTTTTTAAGGATTGGTTGGTTTGGGGTTTAGAAAATTTAGATGTCTGGATAGAAATGTAATTAAGGCTAAAATGCCATAATGATTTCATGTAATGCGTTAAGCTTAGTACGACGGGATGATGATGGTGCAAAATTAAGGGTTCACAATTATAAGTTCACGAGTGGGTTCTACGGGTGTGGGTGACCTTATATCTCCCCATGTTCTAGGACCATCATATCTCTAAAGTCAAGTTATGACATAGAGCTTAGGAAGACATAAAATCACCTAAACCCATGGAACTCCATTGAGCTTATTATCATTTAGTACAATCCATTTTACAACTTATCCCAAAATCCATTCACTCTTTACCATTTCCATTGTTACTTTAATACCATTTCATAACCATTGATTAGCATATCATTCATCAGTATTAATAAATACTATCCATACATTCTTATCATAAATATGTATATATAACAACTATTATCATTTGTTTATAATACTTCCAAACACAATACATTTTAATACTAAACCTTTAGATACCAAGGAGCTCTAGATAGATTATCCTCGGGATGACACAAGTAAAACATAAAACACAACATTTAAGTAGAGTAAGTCCTGAGCGGAAAAGCATAGTTCAAAATTTATCTTGCTAATGAATTACCTTGACTTGAAAAATTTTGAACAACTATGGAATGAGACAAGCTCAGTGAGTATAAAATAATATAATATAATATGAAGGCATTATGAAATATCACTTGGATAGGTTCATGATGGCAATGGAATGATGTTAATCATAATTGGTCATTTTGAACTTTAGAACATGTTTAGCAGAAATAATAATGCCTTGGAAGCAAAAGGCTTCCCACACATGAATATTAACGAGTGGTGGCCTAAGCCTTGCTCACTCATATGTATCACACTGCGCGAGGCTGATCTAGCCTTATGGTTAGGTGTTCTCCCCTAACAGAGGTTGGATACTCTCACCTTACCCATAGGCTTATACGAAGTGTACAAGGTCTGATGTATTTTCTCACACCAAAGAGGATTTCTGCATAATCATGGGTATCAATGAAAGACATACCCAAGGTCTATAATAGGAATTCAATGAAAAATAGTTTGGCATATTAATCATTCTCATCATTGAGCACAACATAGGACCAATGTAAGAGGCTCATCATGGTCAAATATCATATGAGAAAGATATGGATTTCCAAAACCTCAACAATCAATGGGCAACCACACATCGAATTTCATTTCAAGTACATGTTAAGGGATGATAATTGAAGTAATGGCTGCAAGCAATAAGGCATAATTACATCATATTATTAAGTACTCACCTTGAACTCCTTTGCTCCTATTAATGTTCGCTCTTGGTTAACTTAGTGTCCTTCATGATATTGAGCAAATTCTTTGCCCTTGCCTTGATGTTCTACACCCATATCATTTTAATTACATATCAATTAGTAACTAATGATGTTAATAATTATAACTTATCTATCTTACATTTATTTTATTATTTTAACTTACAATATGTAATACCCAAGTCTTTCATAGCTTATTCTAGTTAATAATAAAGAATGTTAGTAATAAAGAAGTTACTAATGATGCTAAAAGACTAGATGTTTGAATGTTAGTGTAGTATAGAAATGAAAAAAAAAAAAAAATTCAGCTAGGAACCCTTTGATACTCTTTGAATTATTTGCCTAGTATATGATCTTGTTATGACTAATTGTGTTATAATGATTTAAATATAGTTCATATGGTAACTAATGATGTATGTAAAGAAGTTAGAGAACATAAATTTCAAAGTTATAGTGGAAGGAAAGAAAAGAATTTAAAAGGAAAACTTCCAAGCTTGTTAATAGGACTTGAAGTAACAAAGGCCTTAGCCCAATAAAAGGAGGCCGACCTATTAGGCCAAAGAGTTATAAAACATCAAATACTTATAAGCAAAAATGTTTGGCCTAAGAAAATAAACTAAATATGTTGTAGAGAGTGAGTCATAAGAATTTGGCTAACTAGCCACAAAAATTGATTAAGTCAAAATCCTAAACCAAGTTAAACTCTAACTTTTTTAAAATATGAGTTTAAGTTCACTTTGAGCAATCCAACAGCTCATGATGATCATCACCATTGTAAGCGAATCCTAGCCATCCAACTTGATTTAATCTTAGCCATTCTTTAAATTTAAATCTTAACCATTAGATCTAGTTTAATAAAATCTTCACCATTCAACACATCATATATATATATATGTAAATTTATGTTATGAAACAATACTTTGCCTATCTCTACACCAAAGTCTCACACAAAGGAAAGAATTTCTCTCTATACCAATTTCAATAAGTGCTTTAGCAAATCAAAGCTAACCAAGGTGAGGAATTATGTTCATCTTTTCTTTTATATGTTTTAAGGTTGATTTTAGTGATTTGATTGTCTAAAAATCTCTTTTACACCATATGAAGAATTCAGCCAACTTAGTGTGATTATACATAAGATGTAGTCTTGAATAATTTTAGATGAAATATGGAGATTTGACTAGAGAATTAAAGGATTAATTGAAAGATAGGAAGAGAAAACATGAAATGTACCTAAATAACACTAAAGGAAAATTCAGCCCATGTTAGTAAATGACCAAGAAAGTGTTTTAAATTTTGATTGAGTACATCTATGGCTATTTTAGATGAAGAAAAATGATTTAGAAGTCTTAGAATGACTTTTGAGAACATGATTCAAGACTTGGAAATCTTAGAGGCATAAATATAGTTAAAAGAAGAATTTGGTGCTCTAATATTATATGGTGCTAATTAAGTGATCATATATGTTGTATGTTATGTTAATTTCATATTTCTACAAGTAATTTGAAGATTTGATGAGGAATTATGAGTTTTCCCCAAATTTGATATAAGTGGGACAAGTTAGGGTTCATATGAATAAGAGTAAATTAACTCAAATTAATTAGTAGGAATTGATTGCCTAGGTGTTAATTTGATGAATCTATGGTTAATTTGAGATTTGAAAGTGAAATTGATAGTTGTCCCCAAATTCCAAGGTTTATGGCATAATTTGGGAATTTTGAGATTTAGACTTGAAATCATAAAATTGAAAGAGCGATTTAGCTTGGAAATAATTAGAAACAAGAATAAGCATGTGTATGACATAATTAATACATCTCTATTATAAGTTGAAGTAATAAACAAGTAAAAGATATAATTAGTAACACCACTAGCAACTAATTGTTATGTAATTGAAATTGTAACAACCCATACAAACCCTAAAAATTTTTATGACAATTTGCTTGATCTAGAACTATTAAAGGTTAAGTGTGTGCTCTTATGGGAATTTATGTTTTATGTGATTGATGAGCATATAGCATATTAAATTAATTTTTAAATATGCATAATATGAGTTATTATGGTGGAATAAAGGATTTATATGAAGTGCATTAGCATAAAATAATTTATTTTAAATAAATTGAGTTTTCATGCATAAAGGCAATTTTAAGCATAAAATGATTTTATGAATATTTTAAAATAATTTTTAAATAAATGTTTTGGGGGAAATATTATAGAAATAATAAGAAAAATATTTTTATTTTAATTACTTATAATCAACCCTTAATTTAAATAAAAAGCCTAAATACCTAAAAGCCCACTACCCAAAAACTCTCATAACCTAGCTCATTAAGGGTATCAGTGAAAATTGTCTAAAATCCTACATTTAAAAACCTAATTTTTGGCCAGCCCTAATCTTCTAGTAGCCATCACTCTAATTTTCTATATTCTGATAGAAAAATTCTCTCTATCAAAATTAAGAAAACACCTTTCAATTTCATGATTTTTTGACCATAATAATAAGTTTTTCTTCTCTTTCAATTCCTTAACTGATTCTATGAATTAAATTATGAGAAAATTATTTTGAATTGATTGTTTACTAATTTTTATAGATTTAATTTTTTTTGAGTGAGTTTTTGAAATAAAAATTTAATTCTCTATTGAAAACACAAATCTTTTCGCGCGATTTCTCCAAAGGTGAATCCTGTAACTTAAAATTAAAATTTTTATGCATAAACACTACAAGGGGCGGGGGGGGGGGGGGGGGGGGGGGGTTCCTGCATGATGATTTCTAAATTGATTTTTGATGTGTTTTGATAAAAAATATTGGATTAAATTATATTTTTGCATATTTTTGTAATGATCAAAAAGTTTTAGAAAAATAAAGGAATTCAAGGTTTTTGTGCTAGAACTTAGAAGTTGGAAAATTTTATTATTATTTAAACATGTGGCCACCAATTTGTATGTGAATGGATTATAATATGATATTTGTTTTGTTTGGATGAAAAATGATGATTTAAATAATGTGTTTGCATATTACTGAAATGAACGGAAAGCGCGGAAAGTGCAAAAACTCATGATTTTCATCCTAAGCCTTAAACTTTGGAATTTTCATGTACATGGCACACATATGGCTACTGATTCATGTGAATTAATGTTCTAAAATGATTTTTGTGGTGTTTACATGAAAAATTTTAGTTCAAACCATATTTTTACATATTACTGTAATAGACGAAAAGTGCGAAAAGTAAGAAAAATTCAATTTTTCCTTTGATGATGCATTCGGCCTACTATGGGATTTTTATCTCAATGTTTATAATTTTTATGCAATGTATTTTGATGATTATTGAAATGTATGTATGTATAATAAATGATAAAATTGCATGTTAGTTGAAGGTATGACCCTAGATAAGCCTAGAGGCACTTTGGTATACTTAAAGTATGCTTAAGGTATCTTAACCTTATGTTGTGATTAGAATGTGAATATGATTGCATAATATGGAAATGAATTTTATGATGAATTAATGATCTTGAATTAATGAAGTGATTAATTGAAGGAATTGGTCATAAGAGATAAGCATAATACTTGAAAGGCTATTGATAAGTTGACATATATGGAAGTGTTATAAGATGATTGTTAGAGTCAATTGATATTAAGATAATAATATTGTGTTGACCTTAGAAGGTATAGACATGATTTATAATGTGATTTCATATGGGCCTATTAAGGCTAAGTGTGTAAGACTTTTAAAGTCAACATGTTATGTGCAAGTGATGAGGTGCACTTATATATGCAACTCTAAGCGTATGTGAATGTTATACGTGCATGGAGTAGTTATGGGATAGGATAGTATCATGATTAAATAAATACTAAGTATTAAATTAAATATCATAATAGAGTTTGAGGAGCTTTAGAGTTTTAAAGGGGCTACATGAAATAGGAGCGAAGGAACCACAAGGTGAGTAAACCCTATATTCATGCTACAAGTGTGAGTAAACATTGTATTCATTCTACAAGTGTGAGTAACATTATGTTATGTTACAAGTATGTGATATCTTGTTATGTGAGCCTTTGTGATCTTTGAAACCCAAGTTCTTTTTATCTTAAAATATGATTAAGTGATTTCTTTATAAAGCTTTGGTTGCCAAAGGACAATTGGTCCAAAAACCATTTTTGTTTATACAATAATAATTTCTTGTGATTATTGCCTTAACTTATATTCTTTTTGGAACTACACTATTCTCATATTTGTTGTTCAAAAAGTTAAACTACTATTGATATTGTGATACATGTTTTGTTACCTTAAATGTTATTGTCATATGTGATTACCATTAGCTCTAGCTATGGTACCTCTAACCCTTTATACATAAGTCCTCATGCTGATACAGATAATCATCAGAACCTATGCACATGGTCTTAACCCGATGATAGGGGTAGTGTATCCACCTCAGGTAGAAAGGGGCGGTTTTAACCGTGAGGCCTGATCAGCTTCATGCCTTCTATATGATAGGAGTTGGAATTTGGTTTAAGGCTATCTCTCCTCTATAAGTTTGAGTGCTAGAGTAATAGCCTCCATTCTCAATGTGTTATAAGTGTGATTTCTACAAACTTGTTAAATTGAACCCTTACTAAAATGCAACATGATTCATGAATTGTAAATCATGAACTATGTGTATAAGCTATAAGTTTGCTTTTCAAAGAAATATGTGTTAAATATATGTGTTTTATTGTTTACTCATTGAGATCATCTATCTCACTCCCTTTCTTTTTCCTTGCGTGGTTCTAGGTGAGCAGTATGAGGAGGCAAGGTGATAGCTCAAGCATTCTACTCCACTTAGGGAATTCCTTCTCTAAAGTCTTTAATAATACTGTGATATGAAGGGTTATCGTTAGACGCTTCGGGAGTAATTATTTTGATTTTTATTTGAAATGTTTTATTAAGATTTCAATTAGATTATAAATACCATTTTCTTATGGATTATATGTGAAGTATCTAATTATTGTCTTCTGCAACTAAAGGTTTTCACATATATGTTTTAAATGAGTTATTGTAAGAGGTTTGGTATGATCCTAGGCATGATTTGTATATATGTAAGTGGGTTCTAGAGGCATGGGGGACCTTATGTCTCCCTGTGTTCTAATACCATCATATCTCTAAAGTTGAGATGTGACAGAAATATGATGGGAGTATAACTTCAAGGCATGGGCAAAGAAATTGCTCAAGACCATGAAGAACATTAAAATAATCAAAGAATAAACAAACAATAGGAGCAAGGAGTTAAGGTGAGTACTTAATAATATGATGTAATCATGCCTTATTACTTGCAACCATTGCTTGAATTACCATTCCTTGACATGTACTTAAAATGAAATTTGATATATGGTTGCCTATTGATTGTTGAACCCTTTGGAAATCCATATCTTCCTTATATGATATTGACCATTATGAGCCTTTTTCTTTGGTCTTATGTTTTGCTTAATGATGAGAATGATTAATATGCCAAACTATTTTCCAGTGAATTCCTATTGTAGGCTTTGGATATTTCTTTCATTGAAACCCACGAATAAGTAGAAATCCTCTCTGATATGTGGAATTACAATAGACCTTATGCACTTGGTATAAACCCATGAGTAGAGTAAGTGTAACTAACCTCTGTTAGGGGGTTCGACCAGTCTTGCGTAATGTGATGCATGTGAGTGAGCAAGGCTTAGGCCGCCACTCTTTAATATTTATATGTGGGAAGCTTTCCACTTCCTAGATATTATTATTTTTGCTAAAATGCATTCTAAAAGTCCAATATGACCAATTTTGATTAACCTCACTCCATTGCTACTTTGAATTAATCCAAGTGATGACCTTTATATTGTCTTTATGTTATGTTATATTATTGTGTGCTCACTGAGCATGTCTTATCCTGTGTTTATAATCTTCTAGGTCAAGGTGAATTGTTAGCAAGATAAATTCTAGGTTACGCTTCTTCACTTAGGACTTACTAAAAGTGCTATGGTTTGTGTTGCTTGAATCCTTTTAAGGATAATTTATTAGAGCTCTATGGTGTTTAAAGGTTTAGAATTAAAATGTGTTGTGTTGGAGAGTAATGTAAACAATTAATAATATTTGTTATGTATACGTACCTTTATCAATAAGAAAGAATGCATGGATAGTATTTGTTAATATTTATGAGTGATATTTTATTTATAGTCATGAAATGACATTAAAGTGTGATGGTTATAAATGAACGGTTAAAGCAATAAAAGGAAAGAATAAGAAATGAATGTGGTTTCAGTCTTGGGGAAAATGACCTAACAGAATATGAAAAATAATAATAAGATCAATGGTGTTGTATAGGTTTAGGTGACCTTATGTCTCCCTAAACTCTAGGACAGTCACAACCTAGAAATTAGGCCATGATAGAGTTGGTATAAGAGCTAAAAGTTTAAGTCTTACACAGGATTAATTACTATATGAACTATAGGTTAAACCATGGAGCATAGGAATTCTTGTCATTGTTGAATTGAATTGCTAAGCAAGATCTGCATTAATAATACATGTTAGTTATTACCTCATCTTTAGGAATCATGTGTGCATTGTTGTATTGCTATGTTATACTATTTGATTATGGATGTAGATGCTACAAATTCGTAACCCTGTTAGAGAAAAGGAAGTATTGGATGCCATTTTAGCCGCTCCGCTTGAGCTTGAAGAAACAGATCTAAAAGAGGATCTTGATCCAGTTTGGGTAGTAAGGGTGAAAGCACAATATGAAGAAGCAATGAAGTAACTTCATATGTTAAGGAAGTATGAAATTTGAGAAATATTGATAACTCTATATTCTTAAGAGTTATTTTATTTGTTTAAACTCAAATTTTAGCTTGGTTCTCGAGAATACAATAATATTATTACTTATTTTTAAAAATAAATAGTTCTACAATTTATAAATAAATTATAATGTGTTTTTAGTATTTTTGTTTTATTTTTGTAAATCAAAATGATGTCACAATGATGCAATAATGTCATGACTAAGGAGATGATGTCATTTTATAAATGATGCAGGTGATAATGTCATGAAATAAAAGATGTAGACAATGGTGTCATGAAAATAATGATGCAATCAATGATGCAACATGGTTGAAAACGAAGATGGAATTTGCCTATAAATCGGCATTACCTCTCTTCTCCAAAAACACAACTCAAAGTAGCAAAAAAATAGATGTAGAGAGAGTTATATATACTTTCTTAGAGTAGATTTCTTTTATTGTTATTTTAATCAAGAGGAGGAGATTTTGGAGCTCGAGTTTATGAAAGATTGTATCTCAAAATAAGTTCTTCCTAAACTTTATTCTTGAATTTAATTATAAGTTGTTATTATATTTGTTATTTTGATTGTTAATTTAATTATTTCTTCCTTCTCAATTATGATTAGCTAATTTTATTTTCAAAGATTTAGATGTAATCTTTTGATTTGCATATGATTATTTATATTTAATTGATTGAATTTGATTGTTGGAATTAATTTTTTATCTTAGAATTTAATGCTCATAATTAACTGGCCATTAATTACATGATTTATGATATTGTGTGAAGTAGCAAGAGTGGAAACACAATATTAGTCCATTAGGATAATTGACCTAAGGAATGTATTGCTTAGAGATAAGAATATTGCTTTTTGATTTTTAAAAGGATTTCCATAAAACTTAATGGGTTTGTATTAATTGCTTATGATCATGAGAGTAGATGTAAGGTTAATATGAACACATATGTTGTATCTTGAAAGAGAACATCATATAATTTAGGTAAATCTAATAATTAATTCCAGCAAAAATAATCCATTTAGAGATTATAAAGAAATCATATGTGATCAATTGATGAATTCTAAATCTTAGACCTTTAATCTTATTTCATATTTATCATCATTTATTTATTTGAATTTCACTTTAGCTTAAAATATGAATTCTCATAGTTGATTTTCTAAATAATAGAGTAATCTTAATTTTGGTACTTGTCAACCCCTCCCTATGGATTCGACACTCTATTCACACACTATTATTTGGCACGGCCTGTACATTTGCAGAAATTGCGCAACAAGTTTTTGGCGCCATTGCCGGGGAAGGCAATTTTTGATAATATCAATATAATTGATATATTCTATTACTTTAGATACATTAATTTATTCTTAAAACTGAATTTTTATCTTGTTTATTGTACAGTTCATATAGGTGTTTATGAGAAACGGTCATGAAGCAATTTTAGAGGAATTGGATCCCAAAATCGAGTGAAGGTGTAAGGCTTTAACGGAAGCCAAAAAGGAGAGACTTAGAAAAGAAAAAGCAGACAAGGCCAACAAGTAAGAGGCTTTGGAAGTAGGAGCAAAATTTGAGCAAGAAACTTTTGAGGAAGGACTCAAAGGAGCAAAGGAAGAAATGGCAGACAATGGAGCTAATAGGGCACTGCTGCGAATTTGCCATGCCAAACTCGGTTATGTGATCCAGCTTAGAAAGGCCCACTGTTGCAGCCAACAATTTTGAATCAAATCTTCACTCATTCATATGGTTTAGCAATCTCAGTTCGGAGGAGGAGTCATGGAAGATGCCAATGCTCATTTGGCAAATTTTTTAGAAATTTGTGATACAATTAAGATGAATGGCATTACTGAAGATGCCATTAGACTAAGGCTTTTCCCATTTTCTGTTAGGGATAAAGTGAAAACTTGGCTGATATCCCAAGCTTTAGGATCAATCACTATATGGTTTCAACTCACAAGTGCTTTTCTTGCAAAATATTTCCCCCTAGAAAGACTGCTAAGCTAACGAATGATATTACTAGTTTCATTCAATTTGATGGGGAGACACTATATGAAGCATGCGAAAGGTTCAAAGATTTGCAAAAAAAGTGTCCTCATTATGGTATCCTAGATTGGTTGATAGTGCAAACTTTTTACAATGGTCTTTCAAATCAAATAAGGAGCATGATTGATGCAGCAGTGTGAGGCCTTGCCCGAGCACCCGTCCGATCCGCCGAGGGATTGAAATGCTCTTCGGGAGAAACTCCACGATTGGAACTCGCTATGAGTTCAAAAAATTGATTTTTGTATTTTTGAGGGTTGAGAAGTGAGTCGCCACTTTAATTTACTTATTTTAATTGGGAAAATTAAAGAAAACCCCAAATTGATTGACTCCAAAATTTGATTTTATCCTAATGGAAAAGTGCACCAATCCACGAGTGACCAAGGAGGGCCCGGGGATCAGGTTTTGGTAATTACACAGCTAAGAAAATGTTATTTTCTTTAGTTTGGCTTGAAATGCAAAATAACTCTTAAAATTGAATTTTTGTGTATGCATGAACAAAAAATATAATGATGAATGAACATATATGTATATATATGATGTGATGGAATGACAATAATAAATAAATAGGAAAGATAAATCCTACTTAATTATTACAATATCAAAACAAATGAAATAAAAGGGATCTTTCCTCTAACCCTTATGGGTACTAGGAAAAGCCCGCATTCCCCAAAATAAACTAAAAATAAAATCACAAAATAAAGGATCAATGCAAATAAAATCAAAGCAAAAAAAGAAAACAATATTGATAAAAAGATTTTGGAGTTGATGCCCTTCGGAATGGCAGCCTGCGTATCCTATTGAATAGGAATCAAACCCCACACAGTTCTCCCTTCTTGCGAAGGCGGGGTTTTAAAAATATGTTGGTTTGCTTATTAACTTAATTCTGATCCTTAAATTAATAAGTTATTTAGATCTTTTCAGTTTTAGACCTAAAGAAAATTCTAGATCTGAATTTAGAATTTTAAAATAAGAAAGGGATTATACCTTTGCTTTTCTTGGTTTTTGAACGAATGGAATTAGTTTGGCTCCGGATCTCAACTCCACCTTGAATTCAAAGGAAGCTTGGAATCTGGATCTAGAAACGGCAAATACGTGAGTATAAGAACGAAAGTATGCTTCGAAATTGCTCCGATTGCTTTGAAATGCTCTAGAATGCTTTAGAATCTCTTGATAATTGTTGGAAGTTGTCGAAAACTGTGCCAAATGAGGCTGGAGGAGGCTCCTATTTATAGAGCTGACAAAGGAGGTGCTGGCGATACAGACGGCGGCGTCGGCGGTAGGGGCGGCATGGCTGACACGCCGGCCGTCCGGGCGGCACGCCAGACGTGCCGCCATACCGGTAGCATGATTTTGATGCTGCACCGGTGGCACGGAATGCGTGCCGCCTCCTGGGCGGCACTGGATGCGTGCCTCCTAGCGCTACTCGCGCGGCTCAATTTGTTTCTATTCGTTTCGGGCTTATTTCAGCTCCGATTCGAGCTCTGCTTGATTATATGGGTTTGTGACTAAAAAGCAGTCGACTAGAGGAGAAAAGATTCAGGAAATTTATTTTTTCGACGGGGCACTGCCCCCTTGACCCCTGCCCGCTAACCGGCTAGCGGGACCGCCATATGCACAGCGCCCTATTCTTAGTAGGTGTCAAGCTACAGCCGAATCAAGAGGTGCAAATTTGAGGGTTCATAGCTGCCCCCTCATCAGAATTGGCTTTTAAGCAAAAGGCAATTCTGATGATAGTGAACCTTGGGAAGAGATGCCATGTCAGACTCTAGGCTTGTGATATCTGCTTGTGCTTATCATGCATGAGGACATTCATGGTTTGTGCAAACTGAACCTCATAAAGAAGGACAAACCTGGTATGAACCTTTTAGGAGAGAGCCCATAGGATAAATGAGGTTTTGCCAATGGCTATTGGTTTGACCATGGCATTAGATGTGAAAATGGTCATGGTGATCTTCAATTAAGGCTATATGTCCAGCCTAATTGTTGGAGGTAAAGATGATTTGGTGAATTTTAATCACGGCTATTTGTTTTTCCTAGACTTTGAAAGATTTGGAGATTTGATCCACCTAGGGAATTCAAATTGGTTTAGCAAGGCCATATGTTCGACCCTACTATTGGGGAGATTATGATCAAAGTTATCTGTTTGACTTCGATGTTTGGGAAGATTGGGATCAAAGCTATCTGTTTGGCTTTGGTGGTTGGGAAAGTTGGGACCAAAGCTATATGTTTGGCCTTGACGGTTGGGAGGATTATGGTCAAAGCTATCTGTTTGGCTTTGTTGGTTGGGAAAGTTGGGATCAAAGCTATTTATTTGGCTTTGTTGGTTAGGAAAGTTGGGATCAAAGCTATCTGTTTGGCTTTGGTGGTTGGGAGGATTATGGTTAAAGCTATCTGTTTGGCTTTATTGGTTTAGAAAGTTGGGATCAAAGCTATCTGTTTGGCCTTGATGGTTGGGAGGATTATGGTCAAAGCTATCTGTTTGGCTTTGCTGTTAGATTTAGAAAAGGTTATGTCTCTGAAAGACGAGGGATGTGGGAATTCTGATATGGGTGGCTTGACCTGGTTTGCCCATTGAAAGTTATGGTTAAGGAGGGAAAGTCTGGTGAAGGAAATCCATTTGAAAGGCTTAATTCTGATTTTGCCTTAAAGGAGATCATAGGCTTCATAAATGAAGGCCTTTTGGGAGTGGGCTTCATGGTGAAGGCTTTTTGGGAGTGGGCTTCATGGTGAAGGCTTTTTGGGTTTAAGTTTCATGGCGAAGGCTTTTTTGGGAGTGGGCTTCACGGGGAAGGTTTTTTTGGGAGTGGGCTTTATGGCAAAGGCTTTTTGGGAATGGGCTTCATGGTGAAGGCTTTTTGGGAATGGGCTTCCTGGTGAAGGCTTCTGGATTTGGGCTTTTTGACGAAGGCTTTTTTGAGAGATATGCCTCGACTTCTGATTTTGCCAAGGAAACTAAATTTAAGGATGATAAGCCCTGATAGACTTGGGAATTTTGGTTCTACTCATTTTGAGATTATGCCAAGGAATGGGTGGTATGTGGTATGATTTGCCAATGAGGCTTGGGATGGAACAATATGATTTCATAAAGTTCGAGAATGGTTTTGAAGGTAGGTTGAAACTTCTGAAAAGAATCATGGAGGTTGTATGATTTTGCTTTTTGTAGCATGAATCATGGAAAAGAACAAATGAAGCTTTTCTTGTTGTTTGAGATTGAAGAGACTCTTAGAGTGACACTTAATTATAGATTGCACTAGTTGACACAAAGAGCCCTTAGGAATGGCTAAAGGGCTAGTGGAAGAAGATAAATTAGAGATCATACCTCCAAATGAGGGATAAGGATGTGATAGACTAGAGATTGTGTGAGGGATTGTGCCGAAGCTCTTTGAGCCAAGCACTAAGACAGATTGACAGATGATGACATTGGAAGATATGCCCCCATTGTAGGATAAGGGCATAGAAGATTGTATATCCTTAAATAAAAAGCCTTTGGTTAGGAAGGATGACATGAGATGAGACAAATTGATTGGAGATGATTTGACAACTTTGGACATGAGGGAAGAAGACTTGGATGAGCTTTCTCTCTTTCTCTCTCTCATCTTTAACTTTTGCCTAAGCCGCCCTTTTTGGGTTTTCAACTTAGCGAACTTGCATTTAGGAGAAAACATTCCACCATGATTTAGGCTGCTGCTTTGAGGGCCTCTGGCCTTTGAATTCTAGATTTGACAAAGGTCTTTTATGAACTTGTTCACCTTTGTTGAGGTGCATTGTTTGATTACCTAATGTGCAATAGGTAATTCCATTTGATTTGCTCTTTATGCTTTAACTATTTGACCTTCTTTGATTAGGTGCAATTGTTGATGGCACCCCATGTGCTAATAGTGGTGGATTTGACTGTTTGTTCATTTCTCTCTTTTTTCCTCTTTTTCTTTTTCTCTTTTTTTTTTAATTTTTATTTTTATGGCTCATCCATGCTGGACTAAATAAGGAAGACAAAAAGAAAATGTATATTCATTACTACCAAGAAAACTTTATTGCAAGATGACAAAAGAAACCGCTATAGTCTACGTGAATAAAGAAAAATAAGACGACAGACTCCGACTCAAATTTGGACTCAGACTTGAACTCAGGTTTAGACTTGGAATTCAATCTCAGATAGGTCAGATTAGCTGAACTTGAACTTACTCCATGACATGCCTTGTAGGGCTGAGGTAAGGTGGGGTTGAGTTAGGACTAGATTCCTCATCACTGTTCAGGTTGGTGGTGGGGAATTCGGCTTGAAATGATTGACTTTGGATGCAATCTTCAACTTTTGATGCAGTTGCAACCAAGCTTTGAAGGTGGGTAGGTATTGTGTTAACAAGTGGGCTCTGTAGGCCGGAAGTAGATTATTGACAATGATATCCACTTGTTCTTGCTCGGTTGGCCTATTTACCGTTTGAGCAGCTTTAGCCCTCCATCTAGTAAGGAACATGGAGAAGGACTCATCAGGAAGTTGCTTTGTGATTTCTAAGTCCCTTCTTGTGATGTCCATTTCACTATTATAGTGGTACTGTTCCACAAATGCCTTGCAAATGTCCTCCCAAGTCTGTTTTTGGGTGTCATTTAAGTTAATGAACCATCTTAGGGCAACATCAGTAAGAGTTTGATGAAAGAGTTGAGCAAGGAGCTCATTGTTGATACCAAAGGGATGCATTGCCCCCACATACATCTTTAAATGGATCTTGGGGCAAGTAGTACCATCAAATTTGTCCATATTTGGCATCTTGAACTTTGGTGGAACTCTTGCATTGGGAAATAAGCTCAGGGAGCCTGTATCAACTAGGTTTTCTTTCTTCTTCAGATTCTTCATCATTTTTTCCATGTGCTTCACTTTTTCCATGAAGGCTTTGATTTCAGGGTTAACTCCCTTCCTTTGGAAAGGATTTGCGGGTCGG
The DNA here is from genome assembly GCA_947687605.1 of Reutealis trisperma. Lineage (NCBI taxonomy): Eukaryota > Viridiplantae > Streptophyta > Magnoliopsida > Malpighiales > Euphorbiaceae > Reutealis > Reutealis trisperma. The sequence continues at coordinate 262,735 of CANTUT010000728.1, read as the reverse complement.
GAAGTAGGGGTGAAATTTGGTGGTTGAACTATCACGGGTTGATAGAGTGAGTTGTTTTTGAGGAATTCAAGTGATGAAATAGGTAGTGGTGGAATGATGTCAGTGTTTGCAGGTTCTTTGTCTTTGGATTCAACTCTGGAAGTGGATCCATAAATAGGATAAAAGGCAGGTTTTGGGTCAGCTTTGAATGGTTTTGGGTCAGTTAGGTTTTGAACCAGGGAGGCCTGTTCTAGTATGATACGGATATGCTCCATGATAGCCCTCCTTTGGGCTTTGAGCATGTTTTGGAAAAGGGCTTCTTGCCTTTTCATTATAGTTTCCTAGTGTTCAAAGAGCTTAGTAAGAAGCTCGTCAAAAATTTCATCAGCTCTGGTAGCGGTGATCTCATCTCTGGCAATAGACATCTTGTCAACCTTTGCAAGGGAAAAGGAACTGGGTTAGTATCTAGCTTTGGAAAAAAGGGTTATGGGGAGGTGTGACAAACCAAAAGACAGTGGATGACAGTGTCTTATGGTTAGGTTGACTGTGTATGGGTAAAGATGAGGGTAGAGTTGTATGATGTTAGCTAGGTATGTATTTAACTAAGGGAGCTAGGTCAGGTTTTAGCTTTGGGTGGCTAGATCAGATTTTAACTTTGGGTGGCTAGGTTCAAATTTAGCTTGGGATGGCTAGGTCAGATTTTAGCTTTGAGTGGCTAGATCAGAATTTAGCTTTGGGTGATTGGGATTGTGATTTATGAATGGTTTACCATAGGCTTAAGGATATGGGTTTTGTGATTGGGTATGGATGTACCATGGATTTGGATGTTGGGTGGACCATGGGTTTGGTGATAATGGGTTAGACTAGATCATGGGCTTAGATGGGCCATGGGTTTGGATAGTGATGAAGGACATGAAATCTAGTCAACATGTAGTTTGGGTAAGGATAAGGGTGATGCTAAGTCAGTATTTAGCTTTGGTAAGGATGGTTGTGGATAATGCTATATTAGTGTTTAGCTTGGGTAAGGACTATGAAAGATGAAAGCTAGATTAGTGTTTAGCTTGGGTAAGAGTTGTGAAAGATGAAAGCTAGATTAGTATTTAGCTTCGGTAAGAACTATGAAAGATAAAGCTATGTCAGTGTTTAGCTTAGGCTAGGTTAGTGTTTAGCTTGGATAAGAATTATGGAAAAGGACGAGGGTACCATAAACGGGTTTATTTTTACCATGAGTTTGACATGGGTTTGGATAGGACTGGACTATGGGTTTTGGGTGAACCATGAGTTTTGGGTTTTGACCATGGGTTGGGTTTTGGGTGTTGACCATGGGTTTAGGTGAACCATGGGTTTTAGGTTTTGACCATGGGTTTAGGTGGACCATGGGCTTTTGGGTTTTGACCATGGGTTTAGGTGGACCATGGGTTTTGGGTATTGACCATGGGTTTAGGTGAACCATGGGTTTTAGGCTTTGACCATGGGCTTTGGGGGTTTTGACCATGGGTTTAGGTGGACCATGGGCTTTGGGTGTTGACCATGGGTTTAGTTGAACCATGGGTTTTAGGCTTTGACCATGGGTTTAGGTGGACCATGGGTTTTGGGTGTGAAGGTGTTTAGATAGGTTTTTGACTCTTCACAAGGTTCAAGCTATGCATGCATGTATGCATGAATGAAAAGGTTTCATGATATACCAAGTTCAGTATTATGGTACATACAATCCTAAAGGAAGGTTCTATGAGTCATTACATGAAAGGGTTAGGGTGGTTTAAAGGGAACCCATCACACTAGAGATGCGATATACCTAACCACATGTAAGACAAGGAGCCTTGCGTGGGTCTAATGGTATGTGCATACTCATTACACCTCTAAAAGGATTAGAGGATACGTTGTGGGCTAGATGATTTCACTATCGGCAAGCAGACCTAAGGAAGGTTGCCCACTCGATGTTACTTTCTATCCTTTGTTTTCCTAAAAGCTAGGCTTTTGTGGACTAGGAGTCTGATGTAGTGATGCATGATAGAGTTATTTTGTATTGAAAGCCTAACTTGGTATTTTACCAAAAGTAATCCACTTTATCTTTTATTTGAAAAAGATTTTTAGTCCCCAGTGGAGTTGCCAACTGTGAGGCCTCGCCCGAGCACCGGTCCGATCCGCCGAGGGATCGAAATGCTCCTCGGGAGAAACTCCACTATTGGAACTTGCTGTGAGTCCGAAAAATTGATTTTTGTATTTTTGAGGGTTAAGAAGTGAGTCGCCACTTTAATTTACTTATTTTAATTGGGAAAATTAAAGAAAACCCCAAATTGATTGACTCCAAAATTTGATTTTATCCTAATGGAAAAGTGCACCAATCCATGAGTGACCAAGGAGGGCTTGGGGATCAGGTTTTGGTAATTACACAGTTAAGAAAATGTTATTTTCTTTAGTTTGGCTTGAAATGCAAAATAACTCTTAAAATTGAATTTTTGTGTATGCATGAACAAAAAATATAATGATGAATGAACATATATGTATATATATGATGTGATGGAATGACAATAATAAATAAATAGGAAAGATAAATCCTACTTAATTATTACAATATCAAAACAAATGAAATGAAGGGGATCTTTCCTCTAACCCTTATGGGTACTAGGAAAAGCACACATTCCCCAAAATAAACTAAAAATAAAATCACAAAATAAAGGATCAATGCAAATAAAATCAAAACAAAAAAAGAAAACAATATTGATAAAAAGATTTTAGAGTTGATGCCCTTCGGAATGGCAGCCTGCGTATCCTATTGAATAGGAATCAAACCCCATGCCGTTCTCCCTTCTTGCAAAGGAGGGGTTTTAAAAATGTGTTGGTTTGCTTATTAACTTAATTCTGATCCTTAAATTAATAAGTTATTTTGATCTTTTCAGTTTTAGACCTAAAGAAAATTCTAGATCTGAATTTAGAATTTTAAAATAGGAAAGGGATTATACCTTTGCTTTTCTTGGTTTTCGAACGAATGGAATTAGTTTGGCTCTGGATCTCAACTCCACCTTGAATTCAAAGGAAGCTTGGAATCTGGGTCTAGAAACGGCAAATACGTGAGTATAAGAACGAAAGTATGCTTCGAAATTGCTCCGATTGCTTTGAAATGCTCTAGAATGCTTTAGAATCTCTTGATAATTGTTGGAAGTTGTCAGAAACTGTGCCAAATGAGGCTGGAGGAGGCTCCTATTTATAGAGCTGACAGACGAGGTACCGACGGTACGGACAGCGGCGTTGGCGCGGTGCCGGCGGTAGGGGCGGCACGGCTGACACGCCGGCCGTCGGCGGCATGATTTTGATGCCGCACCGGCGGCACGGCCTTTTTTCGGTGGCACGAAATGCGTGCCGCCTCCTGGGAGGCACTGGATGCGTGCCTCCCAGCGCCACTCGCGCGGCTCAATCTGTTTCTGTTGGTTTCGGGCTCGTTTCAGCTCCGATTCGAGCTCTGCTTGATTATGTGGGTTCTTGACTAAAATGCAGTCAAATAAAGGAGAAAAGATTCAGGAAATTTATTTTTTCGATGGGGCGCTGCCCCCTTGACCCCTGCCCGCTAACCGGCTAGCGGGACTGCCATATGCGCAGCGCCCTATTCTTAGTTGGTGTCAAGCTACAGCCGAATCAAGAGGTGCAAATTTGAGGGTTCACAAGCAGCTGAAGGAGCTCTTACGAACAAAAGTACCATCGAGGCTCATAATCTTCTTGAGTAAATGGCGACTAACAACTACCATTGGTCTAATGAAAAGACTACAACAATGAGGGTTGCAAGTGTTCAACAGGATGATGGGTATTGTCTTCTTACAACAAAAGTTGGTGCAATTGCCAAGCCATTAGAGAGGGTAAACATTAATGCTCCATCTAGTAGTCATCTAATTGTTTGTGACTCGTGTAGGGGTAATCATTATAATTTTAAATGCCATGGAGTAGAGTAAGTCTAATTTGGCTCTAACCCCAATAGCCAACAAAATAATCCCTACTCGAACACTTACAATCTAGGATGGAGGAATCACTTGAACTTAGCTTGGGGAAATCAAGGAAACCAAGGAAGCAATCCAAGGCCACTATACTAACCCAACTTTCAAGGGAGAAATCAAATTCCATCCCAAACACTATAAGAAATTAAGCCTTCCTATGAAACTACTTTGGAGAAATTCATAGGAGCCGCTTATGAAAGGTTTGACAAGTTGGAGAAACACTATAACAAGTTAGAAGCCAAAGTCAATCAAATTGCTAGCCAAAACAAAAATTTAGAGTTTCAAATGGGGCAAATGACTAACTCTTTTAATGTAAGACCTCAAGGTACATTGCCTAGCAAAACTGAAATTAATCCTAGAGAACAATGCAAGGCAATTACTTTGAGAAGTGGCAAGCAACTTGAAGAAGTGGTATCAAAGAAAACAAGTGAATATAGTGGTGAAGTTTCAAAAGAAGATACACTAATAGATCAAGCTAAAGAAGAAAAATGAGAGAAGGTATCTAACCCTTCACAAGTCAAGCCTTATGTACCACCCATTCCTTATCCTTAAAGATTGAAGCAGCAGAAGTTAGACAAACAATATGAGAAATTTCTGAAAATTTTAAAGTAGCTTCACATAAGCATGCTGTTTGTTAAAGTCTTGGCATAAATGCCATCCTATGTGAAGTTCCTTAAAGATTTACTGTCTAATAAGAGGAAGATTGAGGAGCATGTTGTGGTAGCACTTACTAAGGAGTGCAGTGTAATTATTCAGAACAAACTTCCATAAAAGCTCAAAGATCCAGGTAACTTTTCTATCCCTTGTCTAATTGGTACCACTGAATTTAAAAAGGCTTTATGTGATTTAGGAGCTAGTGTTAATCTTATGACTTTATCTATTTGTAAGACATTAGGGTTAGGTGAGCTAACCCCAACCATAATGACCTTGTAATTAGCTGACCATTCTGTTAAGTATCCAATATGTGTCATTGAAAATGTCTTGTTAAAAATTGGTAAGTTTTATATACCTGTGGACTTTGTGGTTTTGGATATGGATAAGGATGTTGAGATCCTGTTGATTCTTGAAAGACCATTTTTAGCAACAGCAGGAGCCTTAATTGATGTAAAACATTGCAAGTTGACTTTGAGGGTAGGTGATGAGGAGATTGAGCTTGAAATTGCTAAAGCAGAAAAGCAACCTACCATCATGGATTGTTGCTTTCAAATTGATGTCATTGACGAGGAAGTTCAAGAAGTCTTAGAGGAAAAATATTTTGTGGACCCCTTAGAAACATGCTTTTTTGCTACAGCAACTAGCAAGAATGAAAATCATGAGGTTGCCATAATTGCTAGTCTTTTTGAGGGGAGCTCACCTATGCCTTTCTGTAGAAGACAACAGTTTGAAGAATTGGAAAAAGGTAAGTCACTTCCTCCACCATCAATTGAGCAAGCACCAGTTCTTGAGTTAAAGCCACTTCCTGCACATCTTAGGTATGCATTCCTTGGTCCCAATGATACTTTGCCTGTGATTGTGAATGCAAACTTGAATGATGTTCAACTTGAGAAAAAATTGAGAATTTTGAGGGAAATTAAATTAGCAGTGGGTTGGAATATTTCTGACATTAAAGAGATTAGTCTAATTATTTGCATGCATAGAATTTTGATGGAGAATAACCATAAGACTGTAATTGAACATCAACATAGGTTGAATCCAAACATGAAAGAAGTAGTTAGGGCCGAGATTACTAAATTATTAGATGTAGGAATAATTTATCCTATTTCTGATAGCTCTTAGGTTAGTCTTATGCATGTAGTGCCTAAGAAAGGTGGGATGACTATTATGAAAAATGATAATCATGAATTGATTCCCACTAAGACTGTAACAGGTTAGAGAATGTGCATTGACTATAGGAAACTGAATAATGCTACCCGAAAGAATCACTTTCGTTTACCTTTAATGGATCAAATGTTAGAAAGGCTTGTAGGTAATGCATATTTTTATTTTCTAAATGGTTATTCAACGTATTTTCAAATTCCTATTGCTCCTGAAGATCAGTAAAAGACCACTTTTACACATCCCTATGGTACTTTTGCATGTAGAAGAATGCCCTTTGGTTTGTGCAATGCCCCTGCTACTTTTCAAAGTTGCATAGTGTTTATTTTCTCTGATTTTGTTGAGAAGTCCATTGAGGTCTTCATGGATGATTTTACTATGTATGGTTCTTCTTTTAATGCATGCTTAGAAAACTTGAGAAAAGTTTTGCAATGTTGTGTTGAGTGCAATTTAGTGCTAAATTGGGAGAAGTGCCATTTTATGGTACAAGAGGGAATTGTTTTGGGGTATAAAATTTCTGAAGTAGGAATTGAGGTAGATAAGGCAAAGGTGGAGACTACTGAAAAATTACCTTCACCTACCAATGTAAAAGGGATAAGAAGTTTTCTTAGCCATGCTGGTTTTTATCGTCAGTTTATCAAAGATTTTTCTAAAATTGCTAAGCCTCTTTGTGATTTGCTTAATAAAGATGCTACTTTTGTTTTTAACTAGGAATACTTGAGTGCTTTTGATAGGCTAAAGAAATCTTTGATTTCAGCTCCTATTATTGCATCGCTTGATTAGAGTTTGCCATTTAAAATCATGTGCAACACAAGTGACTTTGCAATTGGAGCTGTCTTAAGCCAAAGAAAGGATAAAAAGGTGCATATGATATACTACACCAGCAAGATCTTAAATGATGCATAGAAAAATTATGCAACTACTAAAAAGGAGATGTTGGTGATGGTAGTGGCCATAGACAAATTTTGCTCCTACTTGGTTGGGTTAAAAGTTATAGTCTTCGTAGACCATGCTGCAATTAGGTACCTAATGTCCAAGAAAGATGCCAAACCTAGATTGATCATATGGGTACTTTTGCTTCAAGAGTTTGACTTAGAAATCAAGGATAAGAAAAGAGTAGAGAATGTTGTTACTGACCATTTGTCTAGATTGGAAAGAGAGTGAACAGCTGAAGATGATGAGCCGTTAACGATTATTTTCCAGAGGAGCAGTTATGGGTAGTGAAGAGATGAACTCTATGGTTTGCTGATTTTGTCAATTACTTGGTGAGTAGTATCATTCCTAGTGATTTTTCTTATCAGCAAAAAAAGAAATTTCTTGCAGATGTCAAGTATTATTTCTAGGATGAACCATTACTTTTCAAGTATTGTGGAGATGGGATGATCAAAAGATATGTGTTAGAAGAGGAAATTCCAAGCATTTTGGAGCATTGTCACTATAAGGAAAGTGGAGGAAGAGTCTATGCACTTAATCAACAAGATACTTGCATGTCCCACAATGTTGTGACAGGTACCATCTTCATCCAGTCTACTAATTCTCGATGTTTGTTTGATTCTGGTGTAACACATTCATTTATTTCACTATGTTTTGCTAAGAAATTAAATAAGAATAAGGAGATGATGAATGAACCTTTGATTATTACCATACCTTTGGGAGAAATTGTAGAGGAAAAACAAGTATATAAGAATGCAAGGATAGTATTTGTTAATATTTATAAGTGATGTTTTATTTATAGTTATGAAATGGCACTAAAATGTCATAGTTATAAATGAATGGTTAAAGCAATAAAAGGAAAGAATAAGAAACGAATGTGGTTTCGGTCTTAGGGAAAATGACCTAATGGAATATGAAAAATAATAATAGGATCATTAGTGTTCTACAGGTTTAGGTGACCTTATATCTCCTTAAACTCTAGGATAGTGACAGCCTAGAAATTGGGTCATGACACAATAAGGCTATATTAATAGTGTCATATTCATACTTATACTTATTTTTATTTCTAATTATTTCCAAGCTAAATTCCTAATATATTTCATGAATTCAAGTTTAAATCTCAAAATTCTCAAATTATTCCATAAACCTTAGAATTTAGGGAAAACTATCAATTTCCCTTTCAAACCTCAAATTAGCCATAGATTCATCAAATTAACACCTTGGTAATCAATTCCCACTAATTATTTTGAGTTAATTCACTTTTATTCATATGATCCCCAACTTGTCCCACTTAGGTCAAATTTGGGGAAAACTTATAATTCCTCATTAAATCTTCAAATTAGTTGTAGAAATGTGAAATTAATATGACATAAAACATATATGATCATTCAATTATCAAATCTAGTATTAGAATACCAAGTTCCTCTTTATGCCACTAAGATTTCCTATTCTTGAATCAAGTTCCCAAAATTCATTTTAACACTTCTAAATCATTTTTCTTCATCTAAAATAACCATAGATGTATTCAATTAGAATTTAGAACATTTTCTTGTTCTTTTCCTAATGTTGGACAAATTCCCCTTTAGTGACACTTAGGTATTTTTCATGCTTTGTTTATCTATCTTCACAAAAATCCTTTAATTTTCTAATCAAATCTCCTTATTTCAACTAGAACATCAAAACTACATCTTATATAAATACTCCTATATGATCAAATTTCGTATATATGGTGTAGGAGAAATTTATGCAACTTGAATACTAAAATTATACTTAGAACATATAAAAGAAAAGATGAACATAATTTCTCACCTTAGGAGATTTTAGCTTGATAAGTTCTTATTGCAATTAGTGTAGAGAGAATTTCTTTTCTTATTGTGAGACTTTGGTGTAGAGATAGGCAAAATGATGTTCATAATATAAATTTTCTTATATATATATAATGGGTTGAATGGTGAGGATTTTCTCTACAATTGTGATTTTCATCATGATGGTATGGGAATGCTAAAAATGCACCTAGACTCATATGTAGAGAAGATTAGAGTTCAACTTGTTTAAGATTTTGACTTGGTCAATTTTTGTGGCTAGCTTGGTCAAATTTTGCGACTCCCTCTACAACATCATTTTCTATTATCTTGGGCCAACTATTTTAGCTCACAAGTTTGATGTTCACTCACTTTTGGGCCTATGGGCCAACCACCTCCTATTGGGCTTGGGCCTTTGATGTTCCAAGGTCCACTAACAAGCCCATAAGCCCATTAAAATACATAGAAATTTTCCTTTTAACTTCCTTTCATTCCTTTCTCTATAACTTCCAAATTTATGTTGTCTAACTTCTTTATATACATCACTAGTTATCAAATGAACTCTATATAATTCATTAGAGCACAATTAGACATGATAAAATCATAAACTAGGCAAACATTGCATATTAAGTCACAAGATTCCTACCTGATTCCTTATCATTTCTATACTATACTAACATTCAAAAATCTAATCCTCTAGCATTATTAGTAATTAGAATGAGCTATAAAATCCTTGGGTATTATACCTTACAAGAGTTTTCCCAAGGCTCATTATTAAACCTAAATAAGAGTTTTAAGAAGGCTAACACTAAAACCCAACCAAGTATTTTTCAAAGGCTTACATTTAGACTTAAACAAGAGTTTTCTACAGCTCACTCCCTAACCTATATAAGTGTTTCAATGGCTAATACTCAACCAACTAATACAAAATGTGAATTACAAAGGTTTTAGGTTTAAGAAATGAAATTACAATTGTTTGGACACTTGATAAACTATTCTCTTATGTCTAAGGCCTTTAGAAGGGGTATTTATAACTTACATCCTCCAAAGAGCTGTTACAAATAAGTACAAAAGAAAAAAACTCAATTCCAAAATAGCTTGTAAAAAGTTATTTATCAAAGGCGGAATTGTGGTTGTGAAATTTAAATCACAATCATGATATTCATATCTCCAATAGCTAGCGATATGTGGCATCTAATCATTGGCTGCTTGACTATCCATTAGAGAGATCTTTATCAAATGCATGTTTCATGGTTGTGACACAAAGATCATGGTAACAAATACTGTTTCACGTCCATAATTATAGTCGCGATCTTGATCACGACCTCTATTGTCTCTTTAGTCTTCTTTGCCTTAATTTAATCATGGTCACAGTATAACTGTTGCAATCTCAAAATACTGATGGCGGGTGCGACTTAGCTGTCATAAGTGCGATTTATAGGTCAGTTTTCTACACTTAGGGAATTTGCAATTTCTTGAATATTTAATCTTTTCTAAGTATATTTCCTATAAGATAGACACTAATTACAAAACATTAGATTATTTCAATTTAATTGACAAGATCAAAATATAGATTGACCAAGTTATAAACCAACTTAGGTCAATAATCTTCCTCTTTTTGATTTTGACAATTAAATTGAATTTGAAAAATAATTAAGTAAAATTTACAAATTTGCAATAATTCACAAGGTAAAAATTTCAAATTTCAAAGTTACAAAGATAGCAAAGATTGTAATACTCTCTCTTAGTTCATGCAATAAATAACTCCCCCTTAAAAAATGAATTCATGCGAAATTGTTGAATTTGTGAGTTTTACTTTAAATAAGCAATCTCAAATTCCTTCTCCTCCTTTCTCAAGGTCAAAAAGAGGGTGAGAATAGAATAAGCAAAATTTGCAAAGGGAAGTTAAACATATAATGAATTAAAAAGTTTAATGAAATTCAATTAACACAACCAAGAAGTTAGAATTCAATCGAAATAATAAAATTGTATTCATTTCAAATTACAAAGAATATTTGATTTTCTAGATGATGTGCCAAAATGAGAATGTAAATTTAAAATAATAAAGAAAAATAAAATAAAAATAGAAAAGAAGAAAATATAAAAAGAAAGAAGAAGTCTAAAAAAAATTAAGATTCATTTTCATCTCCATCTCTATGATCATCTTCCTCTTGTTGCTTTTCCTCATCTCCACTAAACTCTAAATCTTGTAAATTGTAATGATAAAGACCCATGTGACCTTGAATGTCATAAATGTCATGGTAAAGGTGACATAAGAGATTGAGTCTCCTCAAGATTTTGTGAAGGAGCATATTGATCTCATTTTGAGTTTGAGGTTGAAGAGGTTGTTGGATCATTTGTCCTCTAGAAGGTTCTTCTTCTATAGGTTGGCTTCCTTCTCCTTGGACACTCACCCTTGTCCTCTTTCTTAGGGTCTCTTAAACACTAAATTTACGAAAAATGTATTCATATTCATTATTTTCTCCCTCAAACATTAGAGGAGAGTTTCTTTGTGAAGAACTAATGTTGCCAAAAACTCCTTAGTTGGTTCTTCATCTCCTACTTCTTCCACAAAAATAAAATCTCTCCATTGAAGATTGTCAAGATACATAAGGATATCTTTTTCAATTCCCATCTCTCTCAAGGCAAATAAGTTAGGCACCTTATTTATTTGAATCATCTTATCCTTCAATTTTAGCCAATTTGCCTTCTCTTCATCACTTATATCTTTCATAAGATCAAGAGTTAAGGGATAAGGAACTTGGGACACCACAGATTCATTTCCTTTTGAAGGTTCTGGGGTTCTAGTTTTCGGAGCCATTTTTTTTTATAGAAAAATAGTAGAAAGGTAGAAGGTATGAAGAAATAGATGAAGAAAATGAGAGTGAATAGATGAAAACTTGAAATAATTTGAGCAAATATGAGAGTTAAAAGATTTAGGAGAGTTTAGTTGAGTGTAAAATATGTTTTAGGAGATAAAAGGTGTATATCTAGCCATAAAATGTACATAAAATGGGTAGAAAATGGTTGTATTTGCATCAAATTCAAAATATGATCATTTTGCAACTGCCAAATTTTTTTTCTGTTAGAGTTGTAAATTGTGCACGTGAGATCAAATCGTTACCGCTATTTATATATTCTAAACAATGGTTAAAAAATTTTAAATTTGCACTTGCTAAATAGAAATAATGATCGCAATTTAGAGGGTTTTTAGAATTTTATGAGGAAACATTGAAAACTCTTATGTAATGCAGATAGCATTTACTTGCAAGATCAAAATAGATCGAAATAGTTAACTATATCACATAAACATACAAAATTCATGCAAATATGAATTAATCACTAACCATTCTCAATTATCAATATAAGATTCAACAAGCATTCAAGTCAATCCATCATTATTTTCAATTGGGGATCTTACACTCTTATCAACATTGCCATTGCTAATACCAATTGCCTTACCCTTGGCATTGTTTGTAAGTATAGTACCCCATCAAAGTTTTCTTTGAACTTTTATTCCCAATTATGTGTCTTGAGCATCCACTATCTTCATATCATTAACTCTTCATTCTTAGTGGATTTGATAGACCTATAAGAAAAGTAATTCATCTTTGCTTTGGTACCAAAGCATATTTAGGTCTTTGGAGGTTAGTAATGGAAGGATCCTCAACCTTTAATTGAGCCTCCCTTATATATATATATAGAAAAAACACATTAATATGACCATTTTTCATACAATAATTAAGGTTTGACTTAAAAGTCTTCTTAGGCTAAGCCATTTTGTTATGAAATTTTAGTTTTTTCACAACATTATTACAAAAATGCATACAAGAGCAAGTGCTATGTTGTAATTTAATACATGAATGCATAGTTAACTCTTTGAGGCTTAGCTCTTGAGTCTTATGGACCTTTTCCAATCCTTAAGGATTACCTTAATACTAGATGTTTGAGGAGTAGAACCTTTGACAAATGGTGGAGGAGAGAATGTGGAAGTGGGATAACCATCAAAGCCAAGACCATCCCTTACTAAAGGTGGTCTTTGAGATACAATTAGTGCATACAAAGCTTCATTCCCTTTATGAAATTTAAAAATTGAGGCACTTAACTCTTCAACCTCTAATTCTAAAAAAACATTTTCTTTATTTAAAGCTTTAAATGAGGAGGTTTTTGTGGAAATTTCTTCCAATGAGTCTTTGAGACTAGCATTGGATGTTTTCAAACTTAAAACAAGTTTTTCCAATTTTTTGAAATTCCTTTTAAGTTATGAACATTTTTTTTTTTTATAAAATTTCATTTTAGAAAGATATTTTTGGCATTTCAAGGCCATAGCTTTCATAAGTTCATCCTCATCATCCACATCTTGTAAATTAGCACAATCATCATCACATGAATGGGATATGAAGCAAACAATATCAACATCATTAGAATAAGCAGTGGAACATACCTCATTTGTAGGTTCCTCCAAAGCCATGAAGCAAAGGTTGGATACATCCTCATTCTTCTCTTCACTTGAAGAGCTATTATCCTAAGTAGCCTTGAATCTTTTCTTCTTCTTATTGTCTCATTTCATCTTTTTCTTATTCTTGGGACAATTGGGCTTTAAATGGCCTTGCTTTCCACATCTAAAGCAAGTTACTTCATTCTTCTTTTTCTTATTGCATTTGATGATCTCTTGCATTCTTCTAATGTCTCTTTTTAGCTCCTTATCTTCATTATCATTTGAAGAGTCACTTGAATTACTCTTACTATCAATTTCATCTTTTGAGGACTTGAGAGTTGGTGACTTCTTTTTCTCCTTTTCTTGATGTTCTTCTTTCTTTATCACTAGAGGCATCTTTTTATTTTACTAATTAGAACATCAGTAGGACCTTCCTAAGATCCTTATTGGCTTTTTTAATGCTAGCCACTCTAACTCTACAATCTTTCTTTGGACGTGTTTAGAGAATCTTATGATTGACATTAACCAAGTTGTATACTTTGCTCAATTTCTTCTTGTTTGTGACAATGGTTAGGAGCCTATTTTTCATGTTGGTGATGCTTTTATTAGGCTTCATTCTGAAAAGCTATGAGCAATTGAATCTTCTTGGCTTTAACTTGTTTGGTTCCTTTATGGTAATTCTCTAAAGCTCTCCAAATGCTAAAAGTGCTTGAACAATATTGAACTCTACCGCATTCTTCTCTTAAAAGAGAACTAAGGAGGATTGCCATGGCTCTTTATTTTTGCTATTAGCTTTCCTTTGAATATGAACCCATTCCTTTCTAGGAATTAGTTCTTCAACACCATCAACCATTTTTTATAGAGGCTTCCGTTCTTTAATTATGACATCACTATCAAGATACACCTCCATTTTATACTTCCAATAGGCATAATTGGTCTTGTTGAAGCGTGGCTTGAGATGATGCATCCTTTCATTGGCTATTTTGATATTTTATCATGTAATTAAGCTTAAGGATGAGACCAATGCTCTGATACCACTTGTTTGCCCTGATGCACAAAGAAGGGGGTTGAATTAGTGGGAAATTGAAATTTACAGAGATAGGGTTAGAAAGATAGACATAAGCAATTTATAATGGTTTGGATTATAACCAATCCTACATCCATTCCCTAATCCATAATTGGGTATTTCCACTATCTATGGAATTTTACTAAGTTCACTTCAAACTTAGTGTTTAGACTCATACCAAGCTTTACAAGAGTTTTCTCAAGGCTCACTCTTTAACCCAAACAAGAGTTTTGAGAATGCTAACTTTAAAACCCAAGAAAGTGTTTTACAAAGGCTTACACTCAAACCTAAACAAGAGTTTTCTAAGGTTCACTTTCCAACCTATTGATATGATGCAAATATGTATATCTAAACTAATCAATTAATAATTAATTTCGTGTTTGTATGCATATATTTTATCTTTAAAGTGGTGATTTTAATCTTATTTTTAAGTGTTCTTTAAGTTACCTAGGTAACTATCAAAGGTTCAAGGGTTCTATGCTTGAGAAGGAAGAAGTTTTGCAAGGATTGGCCAAGACAAGCCTGTATCGACTCATGCCCATAGGTGCCAAGTCGTGACAGAATGTCATGGTGCCGACTCATGCCTTATGGTGCTGACTCATGCCAAAACGACATGGTGCCGACTCATCCCAGCTTGTCACGAGTAGTTATGGAGCCTTTTCACCAAAACACTTCACAAAAGGCTCCTTTTTGCAATGGACATGACTTGGGACACCTAGAAACCTATAAATAAGAGTGTTTTATAGAATTTTAGACATGTGATGTTAGTATTATTCATATATTAAGTTAGTAATTAAGAGTGTAATTCAAGTGTTCAAAGTTAAAACAAGATTGAAGAGTTACCAAGGCATTCAAGCAAGTATTCAACGACACTTCTTCAAAGTAAATTTCTGGAGTAAGGAATGAAGAAAACATCATCAAAGTTTCCTTTCCCTTGTCTTTTTATCTTTGTTCCTTGATGTTCATATTGTCTTCTTGTCTAAACTTTATCATTTACACTATGAATATACACTAGTTTGGTTTCTTTGAATTACAATAAAGTATTGGTTTTAATCATTCTATTTCTTATACGTTTTGCATGATTTAGTTTTAATTGTGTGCTTAATTAATATTGTATGTGCTTGATCACCATGTATAACATGTTAGTCAAATTATTCACAATGAGAGTTGGGATAAATTGATGGAAAAATAATTAAAATTACTTAGAGAATAGGATAAGCACTTGGAGATAAGCAAATGCACTCTAAGGGGAATTATAGTATTGGCATGAATATTTATGGTTCTGTTCTATCTCTATGATGACATGAGAATGCTCATAGACTCTAGATCAAACACTTCTAATTAACAACGAGAGTCGCTTTTAGGAATTATAGACCATACTCTCAATCATTACATGCATGTAACACATCTAATTAAAATCAGTTCTGACTTGTAATTCAATCTAATCAACATCCTTAAATCATAATATTAGATAGTATAGTAGCATATAGTTAGAATTAAATCTTTTATCTAATATCTTTGCCTATCCATCCTAGTAACTATCCAATTAATACAAAATTCCCAAATTCCCTAGAGTTTGACACCCTACTCATCCTATACTAATCCTTTTAGATTTGGGTCACCTATAGTAGGCCTAACAAATTTTTGGCACTGTTGCCGGGGAATTTGTTTGTAATTTTTATTAATTTAGAAGAGTGAAAAGTTGTTTTAGGTTTTTGCTGTTTTATATTTTTTTGTTTTAATTTGTTTGTTTTTTTAGTTAAACATGTGACAAAGTAGAAGCTCTAACGATCTTCTATTTGATCCTAAAATTGATAGAACTTATCGTGCTTTGCGTAGGAATCAAAGACAAAGAGAAG
Organism: Reutealis trisperma; assembly: GCA_947687605.1. Taxonomy (NCBI): domain Eukaryota; kingdom Viridiplantae; phylum Streptophyta; class Magnoliopsida; order Malpighiales; family Euphorbiaceae; genus Reutealis; species Reutealis trisperma. Next base: position 246,857 of record CANTUT010000728.1, on the reverse strand, counting down.
AAGATCAACACAACTTAAGAGTAATGGCAGGAGAAAGATGAACGTTAGGCGACTTTGCCATGCTCGACATCACAAGTAGTATGGGGGGAATAATGGCTCCTTCCATTGCAAACGACAACTTTGAAATCAAACCTAGCATCATTCAAATGGTGCAAAATAATCAGTTTGGTGGTTTGCAAAGGGAGGATCCATATGCACACATCTTGACATTCTTGAACATATGTGCAACATTTAAAATAAATGAAGTGTCAAATGATGCAATTCGGTTGAGGCTTTTCCCATTTTCAGTCAAAGAGAAGCTCAAATATGGTTGGCAAGTTTACTAAGTGAATCAATCACCACTTGGAATCAATTGAAGCAAGCCTTCCTACAAAAGTACTTCCCTCCACATAAGACTGCAAAGTTCCACAATGAGATCACCACCTTCAAGCAAAATCCAAATGAGACAATTTATACTTCTTGGGAAAAATTTAAGGAACTCCAAAGATAATGCCCACATCATGGATTGCTTGATTGGATAATTCCTCAAATTTTCTATAACGGATTGACAAATGAGAATCACAACATAGTCAATGCTACATCTGGAGGTAAATGGATGGATAAGACAGCAAGAGAGGCTATCACTTTACTTGAAGAACTTGCATCCCAAGGATACATGGGAGATGAGACAACCATGGCAAAAGCAAAAGGGATCTTGGAACTTGACACTATTAACCTGCTAACAGCAAAGGTAGATGAACTCACAAAAATGGTAAGTAAAACTCAAATTAATTCTATTGAAAATACTGATGTTGTTTGTGAACCATGTGAAGGTCCTCATCCTTATTCCTAATGTAGTTCAAATGAGGATGTAAATTATGTCCAAAGGGGGTATAACCAAAGAATGGGTATGAACTCAAACACATACAACCCTCAATGGAAGAACCATCCTAGTTTTTCTTGGTCTAACCCATCCTCCCAATTGAACCCACCTATTAACCAAAATTTCAAACCAAATAACCCACCAGGTTTTCCTATGAAGCAACCCTTGTGAACCCTCAAAAATGTACCTCCAGCAGACCGTCTTTTAGTTAAGAATCCATAGAATAAAATAGAGCTCGAATCGGAGCTAAAACGGGCTTGAAACGGATAGAAACGAATCAAACCGTGCGAGTGGCCTGGGAGGCACGTTTGCCGTGCTGCCCAGAAGGCGGCACGCATTTTGTGCCTCTAGACTTATAGCCGTGCCACCGTGCGTGGCACTAAGAGCATGCTGGCGGTATGGCGGCACTCTAGGCGTGCCACCCATATGGCCGGCGCATCGGCTGTACCACCTATGCTGTCGGCGCTGCGCCCATGTCGCCGTTCGTACCATTGGCTCCTCCTCTGGCAGCTCTATAAATAGGAGCTTCCTCTAGCCTCATTTGGCATAAATTTCAAAGCATTCTAAAGCAAATCAAGAAGTTTTCAAAGCAATTGAGGCATATTTCAAAGCATATTTTCGTTCTTATACTAACATACTTGTTGTTTCTAGGTCCAGATTCTAAATTTCCTTCAAATTCAAGGTGGAGTTGAGATCTGGGGCAAAACTAGTTGCATTCGTTCGAAAGCTAAGAAAAGCAAAGGTATAATTCCTTCCTATTTTAAAATTCTAAATTTAGATCTAGAATTCTCTTTAGGTCTAAAACTGTAAAGATCTAAAAACTTATTAATTTAAGAATCAGAATTAAGTTAATAAGCAAATCAACACCTTTTTTATAACCCCTCCTTTGCAAGAAAGGAGAACTGCGTGGGGTTTGATTCCTATTCGATAGGATACGCAGGCTGCCATTCTGAAGGGCATCAACTCCAAAAATCTTTTTATCAATATTTAGTCCTTTTTTTTATTTTAATTTATTTACATTAATCTTTCATTTATGATTTTATTTTGAGGAATGTGTGCTTTTCCTAGTACCCATAAGGGCTAGAGGAAAGATCCTCTTTATTTCATTTGTTTTGACATTGTAATAATTAAGTAAGGTTTATCTTGCCTACTTATTATTATCATTCCATCACATCATACATATATATATATATATATATATATATCTATTCATTCATCATAATATTCTTGTTCATGCATACACAAAAATTCATTTTTTTTAAGAGTTATTTTGCACTTTTAGCCAAACTAAAGAAAAATCATATTTTTCTTAATTGTGTAAATACCAAAACCTGATCCGCGAGCACTCCTTGATCACTCGTGGATTGATGCATTTTCTATTGGGATAAATCAAATTTTGGAGTCAATCATATTGGGTTTTCTTTAATTTTTCTAAATAAAATAAATAAATTAAAGTGGCAACTCACTTTTCAATTGTCATATTATAAAAATCAAATTTCTAAACTCACAGTGAGTTCCAATTGTGGAGTTTCTTCTGAAGAGCATTTTGATCCCTCGGCAGATCGGACCAGTGCGTGGGCGAGGCCTCACAGTTGGCGACTCCACTGGGGACAATTTAAAGTCTTTTTCAAAATAAAATGGATTACTTTTGGTATAATAACAAGTTTGGCTTTAAAAGCAAAATAACTCTTCCATGCATCACTACATCGGACTCCTTGTCCAAAAAAAAAACCCTAGCTTCCTAGGAAAACAAAGGATAGAAAGTAACATCGAGTGGGCAACCTTCCTTAGGTCTACTTGTCGATAGTGAAATCATCCAGCCTATGATATATCCTCTAATCCTTTTAGAGGTGTAACGAGTATGCACGTACCATTGAACCCACGCGAGGCTTCTTGTCTCACATATGGTTAGGTATATCTCATCTCTAGTGTGATGGGTTCCCTTCAAACCACCCTAACCGTTTTATGTAATGATCATAGAACCTTCCTTTAGGGTTGTATGTACCATAATACTGAAACTTGGTATGACATTATCATAAAATGTTTTTTATTCATGCATACATGCATGCATGCATAAACCTTACAAAGTTGGAGAGTCTTAATTCCACTTAAACACTGATAGTCCCAAACCCATGTCAACCCATGGCCCCAGTCAAAATCTGATATACTCCATGATCTTTATCCCATACCTAAGCTAGAAACTGACCTAGCTTTATTTCTTTATTCCAAAGGTTGAAAAGATGTCTATTGCCAGAGAAGAGACTTCTACCACCAGAGCTGATGAGATTTTTAATGAGCTATTTTCCAAACTCTCTGAACATCAAGAGACCATCATGAAAAGGCAGGAGGCCCTTTTCTAACACATGCTGAGGGCCCAAAGGAGGGCTATCATAGAGGATGTCTGTACCATGCTGGAACAGACCTCTCTGGCCCAAAACCCCACTGAGCCAAAATCATTCAAATCTAACCCGAAACCCACCTTTTATCCTGTCTATGGATCCACTTCTAGAGTTGAATCCAAAGACAAAGAAACTGCAAACACTGATGCCATTCCACCACTACCAATCCCATCACCAAAATTCCTCAAAAATAACTCACCAACAACAAATATCACTTCTGCCTCCACCTCCCAAGCCGCGGATCCTTTCTAAAGGAAGGAGGTTAATCCTGAGATTAAAGCCTGCATGGAAAAGATGGAGCGTATGGAGAAGATGCTATTAGGGATGAAGAAGAAAGAGGATTTGATTGATACAGAATCCTTAAGCTTGTTCCTTGATGCAAAGGTTCCTCCCAAATTCAGGATGCCTAAGTTTGACAAATTTGATGGGACTACCTGCCCCAAGACCCACCTCAAAGTCTATGTGGGAGCTATGCAGCCATTGGGTGTGGATAATGAACTTCTAACCTAATTATTTCAACAATCACTGACCGGAATAGCTGTGAAGTGGTTTATGGATTTGGATGTCACCAAGAAATGGACCTGGGATGACATCTGTAATATTTTTGTTCAATAGTATCACTATAATATCAAGGTTGATGTAACCAGAAGAGACCTCAAGACCACCAAGCAATATGCTAAGGAATCCTTCTCCTCGTTCCTTACGAGGTGGAGGAAGAAGGCTTCTCAGATGGTAAACTGACCTCCTGAAAATGAGCAAATTGACATAATTGTCAAGAATCTCTTGCCAGTTTACCAAGAAAGGCTATAGACTCAGTACTTGCCTTCCTTCAAAGCCCTAATTGCCACTGCTTCAAAAATTGAAGATTTGATTCAGAGTGGTCAGATCAAAGAAGACACTGCATCAGGGTCAAGGTATAAGAAGCCCACTCACCAGGGTAATGTCACTTCCTCAACGAATTAGAAAGGGGGGGAAGTTAATACTATGACTATTAAGAAGCCTATATGGATTGAAAGGAGGCAGTTTTTTGACCTTGGGGGTGTGCCTATGAGTATCATCTTAAAGAAGCTGCTTGAGGGAAATATGGTAAAACTTCTAGAGCCAAAACCAGTCCCCAATCCACTTCCCAAAAATTACAACCCACATGAGAGGTGCGATTATCATCAAGGACCTGGGCACAAAATAGATGCATGCAAGGCCCTTAGACACAGAATTTAGGACCTCATTGACTCCAATGACCTGATTCCCCTAAAAGCCTGACCCAACATCAACACCAACCCCTTGCCTAACCACACAGTTAATGCTATAGATAATCATGAGGGAGTTGACCCCGTCTTCTTGATAAAGTCAAATCCCAGCAATTACTGTGTCTTGGACCTCTCTAACCTAGTTGAGGAGATAAATGCGATCACCAGAAGTGGCAGAGTTATCTAGAACCAACCAACCCCAAACACTCAACTTACCCAACCCATTTCTGCACCTGCTGACAAATTGAAAGGGATTCTTGAACCAGATGAAGATCCCATTCTTAAAAAACTCAAGAAAACATAGGCCAACATCTCAATTTGGAGTTTGATCCAATCCTCATATCCACACCGCCAAGCTCTTTGCAAGGCACTGAATCAATGCCAAACTCCAATTGACATTACACCATAAAATCTAGTGGCTTCTATTACCTCTGCTGCTAAGCGGGTGTCTATCACTTTTAGAGAAACTGACATTCCAGAAGGAGATCCTAACCACAACAATGCCCTCTACATCATAGTGGTTACATGAGGAAAGACTATGCCAATGGTTCTTATTGATAATGGTTCAGCTCTAAATGTGTGCCCTTTGAAAGTGGCAAGCTGCCTAGGATTGGAGGTTACTGATTTTACCCCTTCATATCAAATTGTAAGGGCGTATGATAATACCAAGAGGGTGGTCCTCGGAGTAGCCACTATTGATGTAACTATTGGGCTATCATCTTTCACCATACCATTCCAAGTGATTGATGTACCTTCTTGCTTTAACTTATTACTGGGGAGGCCCTGGATCCACCAAGCAAAGGCTATCCCTTCTTCCCTACACCAGAAGGTTAAGTTCCCTTTCAAAAATGGGGTTGTGACTATAAAAGGGGACATGCATAAAAGACCAGACATTCTAAGCTCTGTTCTTATTCTCGAGATTCAGCCTGAGCTATCCTCCTATCCACTTTCGGGTTTCTCCTTCATACAGTACATTGAGGGTGATGAGGGTAAAGAATTCGTTCCCTTTGATTTTAACCCCTTTGGGAATATTGCTATTGCTAACATGCTCCGCAAAATGAATTATTTTCCTGGTCTAGGTTTGGGAAGAAGCCAACAAGGCTTGAAGTCTTTCCTGGACTATCTAGTGGCAACACCACCATTTGGGCTAGGATATGAGCCCACTGATGTAGATTTGGAAGAAATGGAAAAATGGGCCAAAGACTGAATAGGAGCCCTTAAGAGAGGAGAGGTTTATGACTGGCCCATGTGCCCTTACTTCAAAACTCTAAATGGCTACTTTGTAAAGGAAGGTGACACAATTCCTTACTGTAACTTTCCTGAGCCTTGGGTCTGCCCTATTACCGGAAAACTGATTATTGGATTTGAAATTTTTTCTGATGTCAGGCTGGAGATAGAGGATTATGAACCAATCTACATGCTCAGTCAAGATTGGGAAGAGAACATGGAGGCTAGTCTCTTTGATGAAGTATCCATGCTCACTGTTAAGAAGGAGAAAACTGACCCTTGCACCTTAATCCAGCCCACTGAGACCGAGCTGCAAAATTGGTCCTTTGAGGAGAGCTCCTTCTATCCATCCAAACTAGAGTCTGAACTAGAATCCATATCTGAGTCAGAGTCCCAGTCTGAGATAGACTCGTCTTTTGAATATGAGTCTATCTCTTCTATTTCTTCTGTTGATGATGTAACTGACCTTGAGGGTCTCACTTTTTGGTTTGATGTAAATTGGGACATATCCCCACTTGAAATCAATAAAAATCAAACTCTTTTCTCTTATGATTATGTGTCTCCATTTTTCTTTGATGTTCCAACTTTTAAATCTGACTTAAATGAGACATCAAGTAAAAATGAAATAAATGAAATAAAAGATGACACAATTAAAGAGCCCATCAATGCTGGCACTCATTACATACAAAAAATTACATACATTGCATCTGCATGCATAGACAGGGATCACATTGAAAGGATGATCAGAGAATTTCAAGACTGTTTTGCATGGCAACCGAAGGACATGACAGGATTAGATCCAAACATAGCAGTTCACAAAATTCTAGTTTATCCAGGGGCTAAACCCATCAAGCAGAAATTGAGAAGACTCAAGACAGAATGGTTTATTCCAATCAAAGAAGAAATTGCCAAGCTACTGGATCACAACTTCATTGAGCCCATCAACTATCTATCCTGGCCGGCTAACATTGTGCTGGTTCCTAAGAAGGATGGTAAAGTCAGAATGTGTGTGGATTACAAGGATCTGAATAAAGCCTGTCCCAAGGATGATTTTCTCTTGCCTCACATTAATTTATTGGTAGACCGCATGGCAGGTTCTGAATTGGTTTCCTTAACCGACTTGGCTGCAGGGTATAATCAGATCATGGTTCATCCTCCTGACAAAGAGAAGACAACATTCATTACCGAATGGGGCACCTATTGCTACCGGGTCATGCCATTTGGGCTTAAAAATGCTGGAGCAACCTACCAGAGGATGGCAACAACCATTTTCCATGACATGATGCATAAAGAAATTGAAGTTTATGTGGATGACATGGTAATCAAAGGCACCACTATTGAAAAACATTCAGAGGCATTAAGGCGATTCTTCCTTAGACTTCGCCAGTACAATCTCAAGCTCAATCCTACCAAATGTGTCTTTAGAGCCCCATCTGGAGTATTCCTAAGTCATATGGTCAGCAAGAAGGGTATAGAAGTGGACCCTGCTAAATCGAAGGCAATTCTGGAAATGCCGCCTCCAAAAACAGAAAAGGAGATTAGAGGTTTCCTTGGACGGCTACAATACATTAGTCGATTCATCAATCAATTGGCTGATGTATGTGTTCCCATCTTCAAACTACTCAGAAAAGGAGCCTCTAAGCAGTGGAATGATGACTGTCAGAAAGCTTTTGACCAAATCAAGCAGTACTTGCTAAACCCACCAGTGCTACAGCCACTAAGGTTTGGAATGCCCTTGTTGCTTTATCTATCAGTAACCGATGAAGCAATAGGGGCAATGCTTGCCCAAAATGCTCCTGACTCTAACAAGGAGAATGCTATCTATTACCTGAGCAAAAGGATGCTATCTCATGAGCTCAAGTACAGTTTTACAGAAAAACTGTGTCTTGCTTTGGTGTGGGTCTGCCACAAGCTGCAACACTACCTGTGCTCCTTCACAACTCATGTTCTTGCTGACAAGAGCCCTTTGAAATTCCTTATGGAGAAGCTGGTTCTTGACAGTAAGATGGCAAGGTGGATGGCTGTATTAGTTGCATATGATCTGAAATATATGCAGCGAAAAGCAGTAAAGGGTAGCATAGTAGCTGATTAGTTAGTTGTAGCTCCAGTGGATGATCATTGGGTTGAGCCTGAATTTCCCGATGAAGACATCCTGGCAATTGACACTGAAGTATGGAAGCTCTACTTTGATGGGGCATCTAACAACAAAGGGTATGGTGCCGGCATCGTGTTCATTACACCAAATGGAGAAAACTTACCCATTGCCATCAAGTTGAACTTTGAGGTGACAAATAATGAAGCATAGTATGAGGCATGCATTTGTGGTCTTGAGGTAGCAAGAAGGCTCATAATTAAATGCCTTGAGATTTATGGGGATTCGAATCTAATAGTCTCCCAAGCCTTAGGAAAGTGGAAGATCAGAGAAGAGCGTTTGGTTCCTTACCATAAACACCTAAATGAACTAGCAGCTAGTTTTCATGAACTGTCTTTCCACTATCTTCCAAGAACGAAGAACATATTTGCTAATGCTTTGGCAACACTTGCTTCAATGCTTGATATAAGTGACGGCTTCATAATTAGACCGGTTACAATTGAAGTTAAGCATGAGTCAGGCTATGTAGCCCATTGTCTGAATATCCAAACAGCTGATAGTAAACCATGGTTTTGGGACATCTTCAACTACATCAAGAATGGACTCTATCCTGAAGGAGCCTCTAAAACAGAAAAGTGGACTTTAAGACAGTTGTCCAAGAGTTTCATTCCAAATGGGGAAGTACTCTACAAGCGGACCTGGGATAACATCCATTTGAGATGTGTCACTGAAATAGAAGCCTAACAGATCATGGAACAGATGCATGGTGGCAACGAAGGCCCGCATATGAACAGAATTGCTCTAACTCGCAAGATCATGAATCAGGGTTACTTCTGGCTTACCATGAATCAAGATTGCGCGAGATATGTACAAAAGTGTCATAAATGTCAGATCTACACTAAACTTCAGAAAAAGCCTCCTGTACCTCTATCTCCTATCACCACACCTTGGCCATTTGCAACTTAGGGCCTAGACGTCATTGGCAAGATAAGCCCGAAGTCTTCTAGCAAACATGAGTTCATTCTAGTGGCTATCGACTACTTCTCTAAATGGGTTGAAGTTGCACCTTATCAAGTATTGGACTCCAAATGAGTAGCCCAGTTTATTTGTACCAACATCCTTTGTAGGTACGGGGTCCCTTTTGAGATCATTACTGACAATGGATCTCACTTCCAAAAGGAGGTTGCTCTGCTTTTAAAAAAGGAGAAAATTCATCACCATAAGTCTTCTCCGTACAGACCTCAAACAAACGGCGCAGTTGAAGCCGCAAACAAGACTCTGAAAAGTATGCTGCAAAAGATGGTTGACAACCATAAGGATTGGCACCTGCATTTTCCATATGCCTTATAGGGATACAGAACAACAGTACGTACTCCAACCGATGCTACACCTTACTCTTTGGTGTATGGAATGGAAGTTGTCCTACCAATCGAGGTAGAAATCAAGTTAGCTCGCATTATGAGGGAGAGCCAGTTGGACAAAGTGGAATGGGCAAAAGGTTACCATAACTAACTTCTAGCCATCAATGAAAAGAGAATGGATGCCTTGTATCAATTGCAAGGTTATCAACAGAAACTGGCTCGACATTCTGATAAGAGAGTCAGAGACAGAGGATTGTAAGAGGGTCACCTTATTTTGAAAGAAATAAGGGCACCTGTTCATGATCCAAGGGGAAAATTTAGACCAAATTGGAGTGGTTTGTTTCTGATCAAGAAGATCTTATCCGGAGGAGCGGTAATCCTGACAGACTTGGATGGCATAGAATTTGCCAGCCCATGCAACCTGGATCAACTCAAGAGATACTTTGCATAAAGCATCCTTATAACTCATGCATAGCATTTGCAAACATTGTAAAATCATGATCAACATTCACATTCTTTTCCTCAAAGTCAGAACTACGTGGACCTAATTCTCCATAAAGAGGAAAAAAGAATAAAAATCATAAATCATTGTAAGGAGATACGTAGGCAGCCCATATGGATTCGGTCCAATTCATCAATAAAATTTTCATCTCACAATCATTCGGCTCTTAATTGTGTTACAGAAAAATGAAATAAAAAAAAAAAGCTCGCTAAGTTGAAAACTCGAAAGGGCGGCTTAGGCAAAAGTTAGAGCAACAAAAGAGATAAGAAATGAATGATGTCTTATTTTATCTCATTTAAACTTTGGAACATTTAAAAGACAATACAGTCATGGTAAAAAATTTGTCCTAAACTAAAAAAGTAATCATGGCTCGTCTTTTATCTCCTCAAGAATAGCAGCTCTTTTAGCTTTCTCTGATTTCCACGAGTTGGCTATCCACCAATCAATATACTGCATGGATTTACCGCCTTGATCAGCAGGGCGAACAGCATGAAAACCCCTTACCCATCCATTTCTAACAGCTTAGGCAATAGTCTTAGTAATCAAAATATACTCAAACACGCCGACGCCGCCGTCCATACTGTCGGCTCCTCCTCTGGCAGCTCTATAAATAAGAGCTTCCTCCAGCCTCATTTGGCATGAATTTCAAAGCATTCTAAAGCAAATCAAGAAGTTTTCAAAGCAATTGAGGCATATTTCAAAGCATATTTTTGTTCTTATACTAACATACTTGTTGTTTCTAGGTCCAGATTCCAAATTTCCTTCAAATTCAAGGTGGAGTTGAGATCTGGGGCAAAACTAGTTCCATTTGTTCGAAAGCCAAGAAAAGCAAAGGTATAATCCCTTCCTATTTTAAAATTATAAATTCAGATCTAGAATTCTCTTTAGGTCTAAAACTGAAAAGATCTAAAATCTTATTAATTTAAGAATCAGAATTAAGTTAATAAGCAAATCAATACCTTTTTTATAACCCCTCCTTCGCAAAAAGGGAGAACTACGTGGGGTTTGATTCCTATTCGATAGGATACACAGGCTGCCATTCTAAAGGGCATCAACTCTAAAAATCTTTTTATCAATATTTAGTCCTTTTTTTATTTTAATTTATTTACATTAATCTTTCATTTATGATTTTATTTTGAGGAATGTGTGCTTTTCCTAGTACCCATAAGGGCTAGAGGAAAGATCCTCTTTATTTCATTTGTTTTGACATTGTAATAATTAAGTAAGGTTTATCTTGCCTACTTATTATTATCATTCCATCACATCATACATATATATATATATATATATCTGTTCATTCATCATAATATTCCTATTCATGCATACACAAAAATTCATTTTTTTTAAGAGTTATTTTGCACTTTTAGCCAAACTAAAGAAAAATCATATTTTTCTTAATTGTGTAAATACCAAAACCTGATCCCTGAGCCCTCCTTGATCACTCGTGGATTGGTGCATTTTCCATTGGGATAAATCAAATTTTGGAGTCAATCATGTTGGGTTTTCTTTAATTTTCCCAAATAAAATAAATAAATTAAAGTGGCGACTCACTTTTCAACTGTCACATTACAAAAATCAATTTTCTAAACTCATAGCGAGTTCCAATCGTGGAGTTTCTCCCGAAGAGCATTTTGATCCCTCGGCAGATCAGACCGGTGCTCGGGTGAGGCCTCACAATCCTATATTCTTACACCACCTAAATCTAATTTAGAGACCCTCCTTGAGCAATTTGTAGGAACATAAATATCCATTAATAAACAAAGTGAGGAGCAATTTAAACAACTTAACTCCAAAATTGATCAACTTGCTACTCACAAAAGAATTTTAGAAACTCAAATTGCCCAACAAGCCTCTTCCTTAACCCTAAACTGGTAGGTAAGTTACTTAGTCAACTGAAATTTGTTCAAAGAGAGACCTACCAAGCAATTACTTTAGGAAGTGGTAAGATGCTTGAAAATACTGCTAATAAGAATAAAAATGATATAGTAGGTGATGGGGAAGTAAACTTAGAAAGTAATCAAGGGAGTAGGGTTAAAGGTAATAATAAAAATGAAAGTGTCATACCACTTAAGGTCAATGATCCTAAAGTAGACCTTAAGACCATGCCCTTTCCTCAAAGGTTCATAAGAAGGAACCTAGATAAGCAATTTGGCAAATTCCTAAAGTACCTTAAAGATATTACTATTACTATTCCATTCTTAAATGCTATAAGGGATATGTCAGCTTGGGGTAAATTTTTAAAAGACATGGTCTCCCATAAAAGCAAACTAGAAGACTATGGTCTAGTATCTTTAGTAGAAAAGTCAAAGGCCATGTTTTCTGAGTCCCCTCCTAAGCAAAAAGATCCTGGATGTTTCACTGTCCCATACATGATTGAAGGAAAGTATTTTGATAAAGCTTTATGTGATATTGGTGCTAGTGTTAGTTAATGCCTTATTCTATCTATTTAAGACTTAATTTGGGTGAACTTAAGCCTACTAACATGTGTCTCTTGATGGCTAACAAGACTATTACCTATCCAATTGGCATTCTTAAGAATGTGCTAATAAAAGTAGGTAAATTTATAGTTCCTACAGATTTTGTTATCCTAGACATAGAGGAAGACCTTGAGATCCCTATCTTGTTTGGAAGACTATTCTTGGTAACGGTAGGTGCTATTATTGACATGAAGAAAGGTAAAATCACATTTGAGGTAAACAATGAATTCACGGAGTTTGACGTGTTTAAAATGATAAAATCCTCTCCTATGGAAGGAGTATGTAGAATTGATTCTATTGATTTAATTGATAAGAGTATAGATGAAGTTAAATATGATTGTATGAGTCAAGATCCTATTCACCTTTACCAAAGGCAAGAAGAAGAAGAAATAAATCAAATATCAAATCATAACTCTCTTAGACCTTCTAGGTTTGAAACTTTAGACAGAGATGATAATGGAAGTTCTTCTTCTTCTAAAGAAATGAATCTAGAACTCAAGCCTTTACCATCTAATTTGAAATATGCATTCCTTGATTCTGAATCTAAATTCCCTTTTATTGTGAATTCATCCTTGTCTTTAGAAAATATCAATCTTTTGTCCAATGTGTTGCTTAAACAAAGAGATTCCATTGGTTATTCTTTGAATGACCTAAAAGGTATTGGCCCTAATATTTGCATGCATAGGATAATCTTAGAAGATAATGCTAAGCCTTCCATTGAAGGTCAAAGGAGACTCAATCCAACTCTTAAAGAAGTGGTAAGAAAAGAGGTCATAAAATTAGTTGATAATGGTATCATATACTCAATTTGTGATAGTATGTGGGTAAGTCCTGTCTAAGTTGTCCCTAAAAAGGGTGGCTTGACTATTATTAAGAATGAATCAAATGATTTAATCCCTACTAGGATTGTGACTGGATGTTGTATGTGTATAGACTATAGAAAGTTGAATAACGCAACTAAAAAAGATCATTTTCTACTACCATTTCTTGACCAAGTGTTAGAAAAGTTAGCAAATTATTCTTATTTTTGTTACTCAGATGGTCTTAGTGGTTTTTATCAAACACCTATCTACCCTGAAGACTAATCAAAAACTACTTTTACATGTCCCTATGGTACTTTTGCATTTAGACGCATACTATTTAGTTTATGCAATGCACCTGCAACATTTCAAAGATGCATGTTTTCTATCTTTAGTGACTTGATAGATGACTGTGTTGAAGTTTTTATGGACAATTTTAGTGTTTATGGAACTAACTTTGAAAATTGTCTAGAAAATCTTTCTAAAGTTCTTGACAGGTGTAAGGAGCATGGACTAGTACTTAATTGGGGAAAGTGTCATTTTATGGCACAAGAAGGAATAGTACTAAGGCATATGGTATCCAAAAGGGGTATTGAAGTGGATAGAGCCAAGGTTGAAGTGATCACAAATTTGCCACCACCTAAGTGTGTTAAGGACATTCAAAGTTTCTTAGGACATGCTAGGTTCTATAGACAGTTTATCAAGGATTTTTCCAAAATCGCCATGCCATCGTGCAATTGCTTGCAAAGGAAGCTACCTTTGAGTTTGATAAAGCATGTCATGAAGCTTTTGAGACCCTAAAAAAAGCTCTTACATCCGTACCGATTTTGCAGCCACCTAATTGGGAGCAACCTTTTGAAATTATGTGTGATACTAGTCATTTTGCGATTGGAGCAGTCCAAAATCGCCAAGCCATTGTGCAAATTGCTTGCAAAGGAAGCTACCTTTGAGTTCGATGAAGCATATCATGAAGCTTTTGAGACCCTAAAGAAAGCTCTTACATCTGCACCGATTATGCAGCCACCTAATTGGGAGCAACCTTTTGAAATTATGTGCGATGCTAGTCATTTTGTGGTTGGAGCAGTCTTTAGGCATAGGAAGGAAGGTAAGCCTTATGTAATTTACTATGCAAGTAAGCTACTTGATGATGCCTAAATCAACTATACAACTATGGAGAAGGAACTACTAGCCATAGTTTATGCATTTGATAAATTTAGAGCATACTTGGTAGGTCAAAAGGTAATTGTATATTTTGACCATGCTGCTCTAAAGTACCTTTTAAGTAATAAGGACGCTAAGCCTAGGCTACTAAGGTGGATTCTTATGCTCCAAGAGTTTGATTAGGAAGTAAGGGACAAGAAAGGAAGTGAAAACCTTGTGGCGGACCATCTCTCTAGACTTAATCAAGAAGGTTTGAGGAAGCTTGATAATGGAGTACCAATACATGAGACCTTCCAAGGTGAGCATTTGTTTAATGTTGTATCGCAAGAAATTTCATGGTATGCTGACATTGCTAACTTTCTTGTAAGTGGTATTCTTCCTTATGGTTTAGATTATAGGCAAAGAAAGAAATTTTTGCATGATACTAAATTTTATTATTAGGAAGAACCTTTGTTTTATAAAAGATGTGCAGATGGGCTAACAAAGAGATGCATTCCTCAAGGTGAGATTCAAGATGTTTTGAAACATTGTCATTCCTTAGATGTGGGTGGACACTTTGGTGTAACAAAAATAGCTTCTAAGGTATTACAATATGGTTTTTGGTGGCCTACTTTATTCAAAGATGCTAGAGAATTTGTCCTTACATGTGATAGATGTCAAACAATGGGTAATATATCTAGGAGAAATGAGATGCCTTTAAATGGCATTCTTGAGGTAGAACTTTTTGATGTATGGGGTATGGACTTTATGGGCCCTTTCCCTAGTTCTTTAGGCTATAAATACATCTTAGTTATAGTAGACTATGTGTCTAAATGGGTTGAAGCAATACCTACTATTACTAATGATGCTAAGGTAGTCAAGAAAATGCTTAAAAAAGTAATCTTTCCTAGGTTTGGCACTCCAAGAGCTTTGATAAGTGATAAAGGTTCCCATTTCTATAATAATATCACAAAAAATCTGCTTAAAAAGTATGGAGTTACTCATAAAATAGCTACTCCTTACCATCCACAAACAAGTGGACAAGTTGAGGTAAGCAATAGGGAAATAAAGTGGATTCTAGAGAAGACTGTTTCTTCTTCTAGGAAAGATTAGGCATTAAAGCTAGATGATGCCTTATGGGCATATAGAACTACTTTTGAAACTCCCATTGGCCTTACCCTATATTATTTAGTTTATGGTAAATCTTGTCATTTGCCCGTTGAACTTGAACATAAAGTGTATTGGGCAACTAGGGCTTTGAACTTTGATATGGACAAAGTAGGTAAGAAAAGACTTTTGCAACTCAATGAACTAGAAGAACTAAGGTTAAATGCATATGAAAATGCAAAGTTATATAAAGATCATACTAAGTTATAGCACAATAAGAACATTCTTAATAGGGATTTCCAAGAAGGTGAGCTTGTTTTATTCTATAATTCTAGGTTAAGACTATTTCTTGGAAAACTAAAATTAAAATGGTCTGGACCTTTTAAAATTATTAAAGTCCATCCATATGGAACTATTGAGATTGCTAATGACAAAGGCGAATCTTTCAAGGTAAATGACCATCGTCTTAAACCTTACTTTGTTGGTGCACCATTAGAACAATCAAGGTCGGTAACCCTCTCTATTTAATAATATGTTCATCTACTACATAGTTTGTTTATTTATTTTAAAGTTTTATGTTTGTTTATTTTGAATTTCACATTTATTTAATATAATGTTTAAGTTTTGATGTTTAATTTTAATTTTATTTTGATTTTACAACACATACACATGGTACATATATATATATATAAAGGAAGAAAAGAAATAAAATTTTTAAGACTGAGTTTGTGACGAGTCGTGCCCATAGGTGTCGACTCATGACAGAATGGGTCCGTGCCGAGTTATGCCCTATGATGCCGACTCGTTACAATTAACAGCTTTTGAAAATACTCGAATTTTGAATTTTTATACCAATTATTTCTTTCTTTTCATTCCTAATTCAATTGCAATTTATTTTATTCTTATTTTTGGTCAAAAACTAACTTATTCAACACTCTTTTCCCAAAACAAATCAATGAAAAGTTGTATCTTTTCCAAAAAGAATCACACCTCTTCCCAAAATATATGACTTTTCACATCACACTCTTACATACCTATATAACCTTAACCCTTACAACACCACTCCCCTACTCTTTCTTTTCAGATTTTGAAAACACAAATCCTAATATTTAATAATTCTTTCTTCTATTTAAACATCATTTTCTTCATTCTTGATTCACACACTACATTATATTTACTCATAGTTGCAGAATTTTTCTGTTTTTCTTCTTTATTCTCTAATTACAAGCAAGTATGGATAAGTCCAAAGGATCAACTTCTTCAAGGCCTCAAGAAGAGCATCAAGAGGAAGACCTTGCATTGATGTATGAGTCCTCCTTCCCCATTCACTCATATGAAGAAGGAGCCAAGTTCTCTACAATCAAACATAGAGAAATTGTATCTTGTAAGTTTTTTCCTCCCTCTTTAATTCGTGATGTTGGCATAGAGGAAGTATTTAATCAAGTTCTTACTTCTTGTGGTTTGAAAAAGCTTATAAGTATGCAAAAGCATTCCTATGGCAATCTTGTCTATGAGTTCTTTAGTACACTTGATATCAATGCTTTAAATTCTTAAATTCTGGAATTCAGATCGCTTGGCCAACCATACCAATTAACTTACAATTTTATGCAAAAAGTTTTTAGTTTTAAAAGAAATGGTGTTTGTGATATCACTGATGATTTTAATGTTAATGACTTTTGGACA
The DNA here is from genome assembly GCA_947687605.1 of Reutealis trisperma. NCBI lineage: Eukaryota > Viridiplantae > Streptophyta > Magnoliopsida > Malpighiales > Euphorbiaceae > Reutealis > Reutealis trisperma. The sequence continues at coordinate 229,960 of CANTUT010000728.1, read as the reverse complement.
TTCTTAATTGATATAGAAATCCCTTTCAACCAAAAAAGGGGAAAGTAATGTTCATTAAGGATTTGAAATTCTAGATGTTGCATAAAGTCATTGCATGTGTTATTTTTGGTAAAACTGAATCCAATTGAGTAACTATTCAAGAGCTCTTTTTGATGTGCTGTGTTCATAAATCAAAGCAAGTGTGTTGGACATATTGGATTTTTAATCAACTCCTTATGTGTGTTACACTTAAGGAGCATCCATTAACACATGGTCATATTGTTACAAGCATTGCTAAGGGGTTTCATATTAATTGCTCAAACTTTCCTTATGTTGTTAAATACTCATATTTCACAAAGCAAGCCTTCATAAGAGGCGATGTTGTGGATGTAGATTTTAACCATGTTGCAGCTTACACACAATCTTGTTGGAAGGGGTTACGTCACCCTATTTATTATTTGGATGAAGACTACGATGATGATGTTCCACCACTTAGAGACCCACCACCACCAAGAGCCCAATCAATGGTTCAACTTGCATTGCCACCATTATCCTTTACTCAAGGAGAAGCAAATGGCTCCACTCTTAGTGATCACCAACTTTTGGAGGAGATCTTGGCAAACCAAAGGAGCATGCATCGTCAACTTACCGTCTTGGAGGCTAGGAGCCAAAGGATGGAGCGCACGCAATATAGTATGGACTATAAATTGCGTAAGTTCTTTTGCTACTCCGGGCATGACATTCCTTCACCGCCACCACCTGATGCTCAATGAGGTATGTTTTTCTTCCCTGCTCCATCATCTTTACTTTTCTTCACATTGGGGACAATGTGAATTTCAAGTATGGGGAAGGGATCGAATGTTGAAGTTTGAAGTCATTTTTTTTTTAATTTTTGTTTTGATGTTTTATTTTGTTTTGATTTTTCATTTTTAATATATATTCTGCATGTTTGTTGTTTTGTTTAGTTTAGTATTTTACGATTTGCACCAAGAACTTTTGTCTTTTTACTTGAGTTTCTCCATGTTATTTTGATTAGGCTTTCTCATTCTATTTTCTAATAAATTTGATGATCATTTTTGATAATGCCCAATTGGTAAAATTCTTAAGTCTTTTTTAGTATTTGTTAAGATTTTGTCTTTTTAGCTCACACTTATTGCTTCTACGGTTTCTAATTATCTAGTCAATTATCTAGTTTTGCTTAAATTGTCGAAATTGATATAAGTTAAGTCTTTGAATTTGCATGATTTAAAGTTGCCTAAAGGAAACTATAGCTGTAATACAAGTTATGCATTAGTCAATAATGGATGAGGATACTAAAAAGAACTATATTTGTTTGCTAATAAAAAAAATGCATATAGAGTAAGTTGTGTGCAAATGAGTTTACTCCTTAGTTGCATTCAATTCGAAAAATATGTATGGTGTGCCTATTAAATATGTATATTAAGTAAGTCATGCGTGAATGAGTTTGCTCCTTAGTCATGTTCGATTATAAAGATGTACCTTATTTAATTAATAAAAAAAGAGAGAATAAGCAAACTATGTGTCTAAAAATGCCATAAGACTTATTGCATTCTTGCATGTGCTTATTCTTGTCCCAAAGAAGGCTACTTGAATCTATTGAATTCTTGACTTAATGCATGGACATTTTTACTAGAAAAGCATGGTTAGGTCCTTGACTAAATAATTAATAACTTTGTTACCAATAGGGATGAGATAATTAGACAAAGCTCAAAGTTTATGCTATAAGACTTGTCATCCTTTACCATTGTTTTGCACTGAGAACTATATCATCAATGTATTAGCCATATACTCCTTAAATAAACTTGAAGATTGCTTAATCAAGATTGTTTCATAGTTGTCTTGGAGAAACGAAGCATAGTTGTCTTGGAGAAACTAAGTAATTTCTTTGTCTTTTCTCTCTTTTTTCTTGCCTGAGGGCAAGCAAGGTTTAAGTATGGGGGAATTTGATATGATGCAAATATGTATATCTAAACTAATCAATTAATAGTTAATTTTGTGTTTGTATGCATATATTTTATCTTTAAAGTGGTGCTTTTAATCTTGTTTTTAAGTGTTCTTTAAGTAATCTAGGTAACTATCAAAGGTTCATGGGTTTTATGCTTGAAAAGGAAGAAGTTTTGCAAGGATTGGCCAAGACAAGCCTATACCAACTCGTGCCCATAGGTGCCGAGTCGTGAAAGAATGTCATGGTGCTGACTCATGCCAAAACCACATGGTGCCAACTCATCCCAGCTTGTCACGAGTAGTTATGGTGCCTTTTCACCAAAACACTTCACAAAAGGCTCCTTTTTGCAATGGACATGACTTGGGACACCTAGAAACCTATAAATAAGAGTGTTTTATAGAATTTTAGATATGTGATTGTGAACCCTCAAATTTTCACCTCTTTATTCGGCTGCAGCTTGACACCTACTAAGAATAGGGCGCTGTGCATACGGCGGTCCCTCTAGCCGGTTAGCAGGCAGGGGTCAAGGGGGCAGCGTCCCATCAAAAAAATAAATTTCCTAAATCTTTCATCTTCAGTCGACCGTCTTTCAGTTACAAATCCATAGAATCAAGCAGAGCTCAAATCAGAGCTGAAACGAGCCTGAAACGAACAGAAACAGATTGAGCCGCGCGAGTGGCGCTGGGAGGCATGATTTCCATGCCGCCCAGTAGGCGGCACGCATCCTGTGCCGCCCGTAAAAGTCCATGCCGCCGAAGCGGGATTAAATTCATACTGCCAGTACGGCGGCACGTCTGGCGTGCCACCCAGACGGCCGGCACGTCGGCCGTGCCGCCCCTGCCACCGGCACCTCCTCTATCAGCTCTATAAATAGGAGCCTCCTCCAGCCTCATTTGGCACGGTTTTCGATGATTTCCAATGAATTCCAAGAAATTCTAAAGCATTCTAGAGCATTTCAAAGCAATCGGAGCAATTTCGAAACATACTTTCATTCTTATACTCACATATTTGCCGTTTTCTAGATCCAGATTCCAAGCTTCCTTTGAATTCAAGGTGGAGTTGAGATCCGAAGCCAAACTAGTTCCATTCATTCGAAAGCCGAGAAAAGCAAAGGTATAATCCCTTTCCCATTTTAAAATTCTAAATTCAGATCTAGAATTATATTTAGGTCTAAAACTGAAAAGATCTAAATAACTTATTAATTTAAGGATCAAAATTAAGTTAATAAGCAAACCAACACATTTTTAAAACCCCTCCTTTGCAAGAAGGGAGAACTACGTGGGGTTTGATTCCTATTCAATAGGATACGCAGGCTGCCAATCTGAAAGGCATCATCTCCAAAAATCTTTTTATCAATATTGTTTTCCTTTTTATTTTGATTTATTCATATTAATCTTTTACTTGTGATTTTATTTTTGGTTTATTTTGGGGAATGTGTGCTTTTCCTAGTACCCATAAGGGCTAGAGGAAAGATTCCTTTTATTTCATTTATTTTGGTAATGTAATAATTAAGTAGGATTTATTTTGCCTATTTATTTATTATTGTCATTCCATCATATTATATATCTATTCATTCATTATATTCTTGTTCATGCATACACAAAAATTCATTTTTCAAGAGTTATTTTGCATTTCAAGCCAAGCAAAAGAAAATAACATTTTCTTAAATTGTGTAATTACCAAAACCTAATCCCCGAGCCCTCCTTGGTCACTCGTGGATTGGTGCACTTTTCCATTGGGATAAACCAAATTATTTTGGAGTCAATCATGTTGGGTTTTCTTTAATTTTCCCAATTAAAATAAATAAATTAAAGTGGCGACTCACTTTTCAATTGACACATTACAAAAATCAATTTTCCGAACTCACAGCGAGTTCCAATCATGAAGTTTCTCCCGAAGAGCATTTCGATCCCTCGGCGGATCGGACCGGTGCTCGGGTGAGGCCTCACAGTGATGTTTGTATTATTCATATATTAAGTTAGTAATTAAGAGTGTAATTCATTGAAGAGTTACCAAGGCATTCAAGCAAGCATTCAAGGACACTTCTTCAAAGTAAATTTCTGGAGCAGGGATTGAAGAAAACATCATCAAAGTTTCCTTTCGCTTGTCTTTTTATCTTTGTTCCTTGATGTTCATCTTGTCTTCTTGTCTAAACTTTTTCATTTACACTATGAATATACACTAGTTTGGTTTCTTTGAATTGCAATAAAGTATTAGTTTTAATCATTCTATTTCTTATATGCTTTGCATGATTTAGTTTTAATTGTGTGCTTAATTAATATTGTATGTGCTTGATCACCATGTATAACATGTTAGTCAAATTATTCATAATGAGAGTTGGGATAAATAGATGGAAAAACAATTAAAATTACTTAGAGAATAGGATAAGCACTTGGAGACAAGGAAATCCACTCTAAGGGGAATTATAGTATTGGCATGAATATTTATGGTTCTGTTCTATCTCTATAATGACAAGAGAATGGTCATAGACTCTAATCAAGCACTTCTAATTGACAACGATAGTTGCTTTTAGGAATTATAGACCATACTCTCAATCATTACATGCATGTAACACATCTTATTAAAATCAATTTTGACTTGTAATTCAATCTAATCAACATCCTTAAATCAAAATATTAGATAGTATAGTAGGGTATAGTTAGAATTAAATCTTTTATCTAAAATCTTTGCCTATCCATCCTAGTAACTATCCAATTAACACAAAATTCCCAAATTCCCCAGAGTTCGACACCCTACTCATCCTATACTAATCCCTTTGGATTTAGGTCACCTATAGTAGGCCTAGCACCTATACAGCTAACACTCAACTAACTAACATAAAATGTGAATTACAAAGGTTTTTGGTTTGATAAATGGAACTATAAGAGTTTGGACATTCTCTTATATCTAAGGCCTTTGGAGGGGGTATTTATAGCTTATGTCCTCCAAAGAGCTGTTAAAAATAAGTTTAAAAAAAAAACTCAATTCCAAAATAGCTTGTAAAAAGTTGTTTGTCAAAGACAGAATCACAGTTGAGAAACCTAAATCACAGTCGCAATATTCATATCTCCAATGGGTAGTGATATGTGGTGTCTCATCTTTGGCTGCTTGACTATCTGTTAGAGAGATCCTTGTTCAATGCATATTTTGCAGTCATGACATAAAGATCGAGGCCATGAATACTATTTTGCATCCATAATTGCAGGATCGCAACCTCTAATGTCTCTTTAGTCTTTTTGCCTTAATTTAATTATGGCAATGACATAACTATTACGGTCGCGAAATACTAATGGCAGGAATGACTTGGCTATTGTAGGTGCAATTTATAGGTTAGTTTTCTACGCTTAGGGAATTTGTGATTTCTTGAATATTTAAACTTTTCTAGGTATATTTCCTAAGATAGACACTTAATTGCAAATATTATATTGTCTTAATTTAATTGGCAAGATCAAAATAGAGATTGACCAAGTTAAAAATAAGTATAAAAGAAAAAAACTCAATTCCAAAATAGCTTGTAAAATGTTGTTTGTCAAAGATAGAATCACAGTCGAGAAACCTAAATCGCAGTTGCAATATTCATATCTCCAATGGCTAGTGACACGTGGTGTCTGATCTTTGGCTGCTTGACTATCTGTTAGAGAGATCCTTGTTGGATGCATATTTTGCGGTCATGACATAAAGATGGAGGCCGCGAATGCTGTTTCGCATCCATAATTACAGGATCGCAACCTCTAATGTCTCTTTAGTCTTTTTTGCCTTAATTTAATTGTGGCCATGACATAACTATTACGGTTGCGAAATACTAAGGTAGGAATGACTTGGCTATTGTAGGTGTAATTTATAGGTCAGTTTTCTACGCTTAGGGAATTTGTGATTTCTTGAATATTTAAACTTTTCTAGGTATATTTCCTAAGATAGACACTTAATTGCAAATATTAGATTGTCTTAATTTAATTGGCAAGATCAAAATAGAGATTGACCAAGTTGTGAACCAACTTAGGTCAACAAGAACTATTAAGTTATCATTCAATCCCAAAGGAAAAGATCTAAAGTGAAGAAATTGTAAACATGTCTCTAACACATCCTTACTAACAATGCTCCAAAACCTTTAGAAAAAAGCCAAATTAAAGCCATCTAAACCAAGAGACTTGTCCGGATGCATTAAAAAGAGAGCTTCGTTAACCTCATGCTCTGTAAAACTTTCCAATAACATTTGGTTCTATTCCTTAGACACCTTCTTGGAAACACACTAAAACAAATCCTCAGCTAGAAACACATGGAGGAAAACAAAGTAGAGAAATAATTAGTGATTAAATCACCCAACCCACTAGTCCAATCACACCAAGCCAATGAGAATTAGTATTTGCTTCCCTAAGCCAATATTGCTTAGCCCATTGTCTTTAGTAGTCATCTTGCTAAAGTAAAATGCGAGATTACTCTTTGGGAACTTTCTTAAAGTGAGCTAATGATTTTGCATCATGCTTCCTCCTTAACTATTATGATAAAAATTTACATTTGTTCAAATTCTTTTTGAAATGCTTAAACATTTTCCTACCCCACACATCCAAAGAAGAAATACATAGTTTAATTTTATCCAAAATAGGAAGGTTACCGGCACCTCACCAACAAAGATCAACTACTTCTACACAATTAGCTCGAAACTAAGAATTCTCAAATTTGAACCTCTTACTAGTAGTCACAACTCGCCAAATAAGCAACTCTATGAATAATGGAGAGTGATTTGAACAAACTGCTACTAGATTAATGACTAGACAAGAAGTAAAAGAATAAACTGTAATAATCCACACCCATCCTAGGAGTTTTTTTGACAAAATTACTTGATTGCGAACTACTATGACAAAGTATGTGCTTTTATGAAAATTTATGTGTTATGTGATTGATGAGTAAGTGCCATGCTATATTAGTTCTAATATGTATAATATAAATTTTAGATATGAAATAAGTGATTTATGTGAAGTGCAAAAGCATAAGATGATATATTGCATATAAAGTGAATTTTCATGCACAAAGCGCTTTTTAAGCACAAAATAATTTTTATGAGCATTTTAAAATATTTTTAATTAAATATTTTTAAGGGTTATGAAAATAAGAAGCAAAATTTTTTTTTTAATTATTTAAAATTAGCCCATGAATTAGATTAAAAGCCTAATCCACCAAAAGCCCAACACACCAAAACACTCATAGCCTAGCTCATTAATGGCAAACTTGTAATGTGCAGCAAAACGCTAATAATGACCTAAAATTCAGCCTGCTTGAGTTGTGGTAGCCACCATTCTATTTTTCCGTAATATTGTTGTAGAAAAATTCTCTTAAAAACTCTCTCTCAACTGAAATTCATAAGGTGCCTCCAAACCTTGTGATTTTGTGATCGTCTTTATAAGTTTTTCTCTTCTTTCAAGCTACTATTTGATTTTTATAAAACTAATCATAAGTAATCCATATGGGGGCTGTATATTTACTATTTTTCTTCTTTTTAAATTCAGCCTAGGTTGTTTCTTGAAGGAGAAACTAATTTCCAACCATAAACACAACTCTTTCTTTACGAATCCATCAAAGGTGAACCCTAAAACCTAAAAGTTGGAAATTTCATGTATATGGATACTAGGGGGTGATTTGTGTGTCTTTGCTTTCTAAACCAATTTTTTTTATGATTACATGAAAAATATTGGTTTAAATCATGCATTTACATGTTACTGTAATTATCAAAAAGTGCAAAAAGCAAGAAAATCCATGGTTTTCCATGGTTAGGAGGATTCGTCCTACCTTGGGATTTTGATCCCAAGGCCTATAATTTTTGTAAGTTCCATTTTAATGATTATTGACATATGTATATGAATGATACATTATTTAATTGCATGATGGTTGAAGGAGTAACTCACGGAAACATCTAAAGTGTTTTGGCCTACCTAGGGTTATCAAAACCCAAATTGTCATGTTTGATTAATATGTGTACATGATTAAGTGACATATGAATTAGACTTTATGATGTATTAATTGAGAATTAATGACCTTAAATTGACTATGAGATTGATTATATGATTTGGTCAAAGGAGACGAGTAAGACTCGTTTAAGGTTTACTTGTTAAATTGATATATAAGGAAATTATTAAGTGTATCAAGTTGGAAGTTAAATTGAATTGATATTAATGTCATGATTTATTGTGGTTGGCTTGGTATGAGCTATTACATGGTTTCATGTGAGCCTAAGAAGGCAAAGTATGTAAGACTTAAAAGTCAACATGTTATATACAAGTGATGAGTGCACTTCTAAGTGTAACTCTAAGTATATATGAATGAAATATGTGCATGAGGTAGTTAAGGGATATGATAGCATGATGTTAAGCAAATACTAAGTATTGAATTATAATGTCATGTTAGAGCTTGAGGATTATTAGAAGTGCAAGGGCTATAGGCGTTAGGAGTTAAGGAACCATAAGGTGAGTCAACATTATGTTCATGTTATAAGTATAAGTTATCATAATATGTGAACCTTTGAGACTCTTGAAAGCCAAGTTCCTTTCTATTTTTAATTATAATTATATGAGTTCTTTATTAAGCTTTGGTTGCTAAAGGACATTTGGTCTAAAATCATTTTTGATTATTCAATGAAAAGAAAGAACCTTTATGATTGTTGCCTTACCTTATATTCTTTCTGGAACCACACTGATGTTTACCTTTTGTTCAATAAATTAAACTTCCATTGCTATTTTGTTATAAGTGATTGCATTCTTCAATGCTATTGTTATAAGTGATTTCATCAAGTTGAGTGGATAGGATTTCATCTAGGTTGACGATGTTCATCATATAGTGTGGAAAGAGCAAAAATGAATGTGGACTTTAGTGTAGGAAAAGTGAGAATTCAAGTTGGAAAAGGATTTGTCTTAATAAAAAATGGTGGCTTCTAAGTCAAATTTTGCGGCTAGCTCATCTTACACCCATTTAACCTTGGTTAGCTATTTCTAACTATAGTTAAGTGTATGTTCATCTATTCTTGGGCTTTGTGGGCTAGCCATCCAATGGGCTTGGGCTTTAGAGTCCAAAAGGCTATTAACAAATTCATATATGCACATTTCAAAGCTAGTAACTTAATACATTTTCCATTCCAATTCTTTCACTTTAGTATACATATTTCTACCTTATAATATCACTACACACTTTAGATATTGCTAGATAAATTCTTTACACATTATAATGCACATTTACTAGCCTTTTAGTAGCATTGTTTAGGTATATACATCTTGTAAGCTCACTAGGTAAAACTAAGTTTGACTTCTATTGTATCATTGTAACTTTGATTGAAATCAACTTCTCATATCACTATTATTATCTCCCAATGACTTAGGTGATACTAATGCTCATTCACTAGCACTTTAGATTCATATTTCAAATAAATAATTAACATAGTCACATTAAGTCAAACTTGGTTTAACTTTCATTTTATCATAAAAGTGCATATCAAAATTGATTACATTCTTTACTCATTGTCATATTATTCATTAAAATTACTTCTTATGGTATTCTTATTACGCTTAATAAACTATAAAGGCCTTAAATGGAACAGTAGATGAACATTATAGTGTCACCATTATTGGCTCTAATAGGTTAGGAAAACCTTGGGTGTTACATAAAATCATTGAGACAACACCATAGTAAGTTAGATTTAGTACATAGAGACTGAAGAAAATCCCATGATCCTCGTCGTCGATGACATTCTATAAATCCATAAAGACCAATCAATCTCCAACTTGGATAGTTTTCAAAATTGATGATAATGTCTATGTGATTACAAGAAAAACTAAACAATTGGGCTAAGTCCTTCACACGCCATAACATAGCCAAACCTCCCCCTCGACCCACTTTATCTTTTGTGAAATAACTAGCAAAACCCAGCTTCCTCTTGATATCATCCATTTTTTTCTTTTTCATTTTGGTGTCTCAATAAAAAAAAATAAAAAGGGGTTTCTTAGATTAGACCAAGTCCAATAGATAGCTAACTGTTTATGGGTTGCCCAGCTCATAATAGTCCAAAATAAATAACTCATAATGCCTGACAGGTCTTTACAATAGAACCCATTGAATTCAAGTTTTTTTATTCATAGCTCTAGCCTAACATTTGCCATAAAATCCATCTCACCTAAAGGCCCATCTATATTCTCCTTATGTCGTCGTTTGGTTTTAGAAATAATAATACTATTGCAGTCTAAATTTAAGGCATCTTCTGTTCCCGTTTCAGAAGCACTTTTTTGAATCTATGATCCTTATCACTTACCAGGATCAAAGCCTTGTCTATTGCATCAAAATGCCTGTGAGACAAATCTATAACATTATGGCTAAAAACTTAATGGCAGTTGGTCCATCCCTACCCAGATTCATTGGACTCTTATTGCCATCATGACCATCACCACTAGGATCACAAGCTGAAATTGACTCACAAAGCCATTGAGAACTTTAATTTTGGTAATCTCTTATAGATGGAGCTTGTAAATCATTACCATAAAGCCTATCAATAGTAGAGCTTGGACTGTTAAATAACGCAGAACCAAACTTATTAGTATGATCCACGAACCCATAATAGAAATAAAAAATTAATAGGCATTTGTACTTAAAAGTTAGCCATGCCCACTCACCCCACTACATTTAATATGCATCTTACACTTCAAGGGTTTTCTCACATCTATTAAAACCTTCAAGCACATATAGTCCCTCCACATGCCATCAAAATTATTAGGATGAGTTGCAAGGTAGAGCTAGCCAACCTCCAGCTAAACCCATTGCGGATAGATCCAACTGCCCTTTTTTCATGCCAAGCCTCATGCTGAGCAAAAATAATCAAGTCAGTGTCCTCTAAAAATGGGGCATATTTCTAAAAAAAAAAAATGACTTTCTTTTGGATAACCAATCACTAGTTCAAGGTATCTAGTTTGCGTAAACACCCTTTTGCTTAAGGTTTAGATTACCCATTATGTTCATCATTAAAAAATGTCATAGATTGTCAAACCTTCCTAAGATAGCCTTATAAGCCTACCAAAGTTTTTGTTAGACCTTCCTAGCATGATCTTAGAAACCCACTAAAAAATCATTTTGCAATCTGTAAGTCACTTTGCTCTAAGATCAAATTTAGGCATCGACATCACATGCAAATTGAATTCATAACATACCTAAAGCAAATTCATGAATCCACCTTTTTGCATCCATATGTTAATCCATTACATGCATTATCACAAATTATCCATAATGTAGAAATCATCCATAGTTTAAAAGTTAAACAAAATGTCCATGAATCCTGAAGTATGTATACATAAACATGCACCATATGTGCATCAACATCTATACATATACAAGCATCCATAGTCATGCATCATCATGCATAAGCCAAGCTAATATCCTCTCTTCCTTTGTATTTGTCAAATGTCATCTACCAAGTGATATCAAGCTAAGTCAAAAAAATTGGAGATGGTCATTCCCATCCAACAGATGGTCACCCCCATCCAATAGATGGTGACACTCCATCTGATAGCCCACCTTATGAATTCTCTAAGTATAATCCTAGATAATCTATATGAGAAAGCAAAAATCATTTTTACTAATGATCATTTTTGAAAGTAAAATGTAAGTCCCATTAGGGGGCATTACCTTCATTTTCACCAAGGATCATTTTTAGAAGTCAAGAGGAAATATCTCATAAAGGTCATACCCTTTAATTCATCATTTCTTTTTTTCCTCATTAAAGGTATCACCTTCAAAATCATTGAGTCACCTAAAAAGTTACCTTTCTAACTGAAGTAGCTAAATGATCCTTATCTCTCATAAGTGACACGTAGGTCAAATGCTCATTGCATCAAGTCAAACAAACCCTTCTCCACTTTCAAAGATCTATTAAGTCGAGTGGTAATCCTATAAAATCTAGCTAATGAGGTGTGACCTCCAAAGTCCCTTTAATCCCAGTAGAGTCTTTAAGCCATCCAAGAGGCCCAACCCTTCACCTTTAAAAGCCCAAGTTTCCTCGGCATAGCCAAAATCTTTTTAGAATATCTTGAGCTAACTTGCCATAAGCTGAGACTCTACTCTTACTAAAATCTTTTCAAAATCTCTCAAACTGACTTACATAGTCTAAGGCTATACTCTTACAAAAATATTCTCAGAATCTCTCGAGCCAACTCACTATAGGCCGAAGCTCTCGTCTTACCAAAAACTTTTTAAAATTTCTCAAGTCAACTTGCCATAGATTGAGGCTTTCCTTTTAACAACTCTGACTCACCATAAGTCGAGGATTTCCTCTTACCAAAATCTTCTCAAAATCTCTTGAGCTAACTTGCTATAGGTTGAGGCTCTCCTTTTATCCAAATCTTCTTAGAATCTCTCGAGCCAACTCGCCATAAACTGAGGCTCTTCTCGTACTAAAATCTTATTAGAAACTCTCAAGTTGATTCATCATAGGCTGAGGCTATCCTCTTACTAAAATCTTCTCAAAATTTCTTGAGTCAACTCACCATACACTGAGCCTCTCCCCTTACCAAAATCTTTTTAAAATCTCTCGAGCTGACTTGCCATAGGTGGAGGCTATCCTTTCACTAAAATTGTCTTATCAAAATCCATCAATTTCACCCATAAATGTCTAGAAATAATCACCTAAACATACCTATGGTTCCTTTCCCATCTCGCTTTATTTTTTAGTCAATCATGTCCTTTACCCAGAAGCATATAAATTCTTACTTAGACACTAATCTAGTTCTTTTTCCACACCCATCTGTTCAAATTCTTTACCCAAAAATGTCAAATCTAGATGTCCCTTTGGTTCCTCTCCCTATTTTTTCATCTGAATCAATCATATCAATCAATTCACCTAAAAATATCTAGCCACTAGTTTAGATATCCCTTTGGTTTATTTTCTTACTTTCATTTATCAGTCAAATTTTCACCTATAAAATGCTTAAAGATGAACACTTAGGCATTCCTGTGGTCTATTCTCTTGCCTATTTATCAAAGTCTGTCACATTTTTCCACCCATAAATGTTTAGGAATGATGCCTAAAGCATCTTTATGGTCTTTTTTGCCATCTTCCTTTTCGACCATGTCTCTCACTCAAATATATCTAAGCACTAGCCTAGACATCCCTTTGGTTTCTTGTACTATCTTAACTCCCATGTTCACTATCATCAGAAATGCCTTAAACCTAAAACAATTCTGATGAGGAGGCAACTATGAACCTTTAATTTTGCACTCTTATGATGTAGCCACAACTTAACACCTACTAAGTTTATTACACTACCAAAGCTGGTACAGTGGTCCTATTAGCCAGCTAATAGTCAGGGATTCAGTGTGGCATCAACTACAAGAAAAATAGACTTTCATGTACATTGCTACATAGACACTCAATTTTCTAATATGGACTAATGTTGATCTTTAAAAAAAAAAAAAGGACTATAGTTGGGGAAGCTAGTGGCATCACTGCCCTTCTGGGCATCACCACCTACCATACTAGCGGCAATCACTAGAGAGCTCGGGGGCTGCCTAGAATCCTGATGGCACCACTGGTCTCTCCGATGGCTGGTCTCCCTACCTGATATGATGCAAATATGTATATCTAAACTAATCAATTAATAGTTAATTTTGTGTTTGTATGCATGTATTTTATCTTTAAAGTGGTGCTTTTAATCTTGTTTTTAAGTGTTCTTTAAGTAATATAGGTAACTATCAAAGGTTCAAGGGTTTTATGCTTGAAAAGGAAGAAATTTTGCAAAGATTGGCCAAGACAAGCCTATGCCGACTCGTGCCCATAGGTGCCGAGTCATGATAGAATGTCAAGGTGCCGAGTCATGCCTTATGGTGCCGAGTCATGCCAGAATCACATGGTGCCGACTCATCCATGCTTGTCTCAAGTGGTTATAGTGCCTTTTCACCAAAACACTTCATAAAAGGCTCCCTTTTGCAATGGACATGACTTGGGACACCTAGAAACCTATAAATAAGAGTGTTTTATAGAACTTTGGATATGTGATGCTAGTATTATTCATATATTAAGTTAGTAATTAAGAGTGTAATTCAAGTATTCAAAGTAAGAACAAGATCGAAGAGTTACCAAGGCATTCAAGCAAGCATTCAAGAAGTAATTTTCTAGAGCAATGATTGAAGAAAACATCATCAAAGTTTCCTTTCCCTTATCTTTTTATCTTTGTTCATTGATGTTCATCTTGTCTTCTTGTCTAAACTTTGTCAGTTACACTGTGAATATGCACTAGTTTGGTTTCTTTAAATTGCAATCAAGTATTGGTTTTAATCATTCTATTTCTTATACACTTTGCATGATTTAGTTTTAATTGTGTGCTTAATTAATGTTGTATGTGCTTAATCACCATATATAACATGTTAGTCAAATTATTCATAATGAGAGTTGGGATAAATTGATGGAAAAACAATTAAAATTACTTAGAGAATAGGATAAGCACTTGGAGACAAGCAAATCCACTCTAAGGGGAATTATAGTATTGGCATGAATATTTATGGTTCTGCTCTATCTCTATGATGACATGAGAATGCTCATAGACTCTAGATCAAACACTTCTAATTGACAACGAGAGTTGCTTTAAGGAATTATAGACCATACTCTCAATCATTGCATGCATGTAACACATCTTATTAAAATCAATTCTGACTTGTAATTCAATCTAATCAGCATCCTTAAATCATAATATTAGATAGCATAGTAGCATATAGTTAGAATTAAATCTCTTATTTTATATCTTTGCCTATCCATCCTAGTAACTATCCAATTAATACAAAATTCCCAAATTCCCAAGAGTTCGACACCCTACTCATCCTATACTAATCCTTTTGGATTTGGGTCACCCATAGTAGGCCTAACAAATTTTTGGCACTATTGCCAGAGAATTTGATTTGAATTTTTATTAATTTAGAATAGTGAAAAGTTGTTTTAGGCTTTTATTTTCTGATTTTGATTTCATTTCTATTTTGTTTCTTTTTGGTTTAGTCAAATATGAGACATATTAGAAGTTCTAATGATCTTCTACCAATTTATCCTGAAATTGAATGAACTTTGCATGCTTTACGTAAGAATCAAAGGCAAAGAAAAGAAGACCAATGCAATCTTAGCGAAATGGTTGGAGAAAGACGAACGTTAGGTGATTTTATGATGCCCAACATCACAAGCAGTTTAGGAGGGATTGCGGATCTTCCATTGCAAACAATAACTTTGAAATCAAGCCAAGCATCATTCAAATGGTGCAAAATAGTTAGTTTGGTGGGTTGCAAGGGGAGGATCCATATGCTCACATCTTAACATTCTTCAATATATGTGCAACTTTTAAAATTAATGGAGTATCGGATGACGCAGTCCAATTGAGGCTTTTTCCTTTCTCAGTTAAGGAGAAGGCTCAGTTATGGTTGGCTAGTTTACCAAGTGAATCAATCACCACTTGGGATCAATTAAAACAAGCCTTCCTACAAAAGTACTTCCCTCCACACAAGACTACAAAGTTCTGCAATGGGATCACGACCTTCAAGCAAAATCCAAATGAGATGATTTATACTTCTTGGGAAAAATTTAAGGAACTCTAAAGGCAATGCCCACATTATAGATTACCCGATTGGATGATTCCTCAAATTTTCTATAACGGATTGACAAATGAGAATCGCAACATAGTCAATGCCGCATCTGGAGGTAAATGGATGGATAAGACAGCAAGAGAGGCTGTCACTTTACTTGAAGAACTTGCATCCCAAGGATACGTGGGAGATGAGACAACCATGGAAAAAGCAAAAGGTATCTTGGAAACCATGGCAAAAGCAAAAGGTATCTTGGAACTTAACACTATTAACCTGCTAACAGCAAAGGTAGATGCACTCACCAAAATGGTAAGTAAAACTCAAATTAATTCTATTGAAAATACTAATGCTATTTGTGAACTATGTGGAGGTTCTCATCCTTATTCCTATTGTAGTTCAAATGAGGAGGTAAATTATATCCAAGGTGGGTATAACCAAAGAATGGGTATGAACTTAAACATATACAACCCTTAATGGAAGAACCATCATGGTTTTTCTTGGTCTAACCCATCCTCCCAATTGAACCCACCTATTAACCAAAATCTCAAACCAAATAACCCACTAGGTTTTTCTATGAAGCAACCCTATATTCCTACACCACCTAAATCTGATTTGGAGACCCTTCTAGAGTAGTTTATAGGAACATATATATCCATTAATAAGCAAAGTGAGGAGCAATTTAAATAACTTAACTCTAAAATTGATCAACTTGCTATTCACAATAGAATTTTAGAAACCCAAATTGCCTAACAAGCCTCTTCCTCTAACCCTAAACCAGTAGGTAAGTTACCTAGTCAACCAGAATTTGTTCAAAGAGAGACTTGCCAAGCAATTACTCTAAGAAGTGGTAAGATGGTTGAAAATACTGCTAATAAGAATAAAAATGATATAGTAGGTGATGAGGAAGTAAACTTAGAAAGTAATAAAGGGAGTAGGGTTAAAGGTAATAATAAAAATGAAAGTGTCATACCACCTAAGGTCAATGATCCTAAAGTAGACCTTAAGACCTTGCACTTTCCTCAAAGGTTCGTAAGAAGGAACCTAGATAAGGAATTTGGTAAATTCCTAAAGTATCTTAATGATATTACCATTACTATTCCATTCTTAGATGCTATAAGAGATATGCTGGCTTGGGGTAAATTTTTGAAAGACATGGTCTCCCATAAAAGCAAACTAGAAGACTATGGTCTAGTATCTTTAGTAGAAGAGTCAAAGGCCATGTTTCTAAGTCCCCTCCTAAGCGAAAAGATCTTAGATGTTTCACTGTCCCATGCATGATTAGAGGAAAGTATTTTGATAAAGCTCTATATGATATTGGTGCTAGTGTCAGTTTAATGCCTTATTCTATCTATTTAAGACTTAATTTGGGTGAACTTAAGCCTATTAACATGTGTCTCTTGATGGCTAACAAGACTATTACCTATCCAATTGGCATTCTTGAGAATGTGCCAATAAAAGTAGGTAAATTTATAGTTCCTGCAAATTTTGTTGTCCTAGACATGTAGGAAGACCTTAAGATCCCTATCTTGTTTGGAAGACTGTTCTTGGTAATAGTAGGTTCTATCATTGACATGAAGAAAGGTAAAATCACATTTGAGGTAAACAATGAATTCATGGAGTTTGACATGTTTAAAATGATAAAATCCTCTCCTATGGAAGGAGTATGTAGAATTGATTCTATTGATTTGATTGATGAGTATATGGATGAAGTTAAATATGATTGCATGAGTCAAGATCCTGTTAACCCTTGCCAAAGGCAAGAAGAAGAAGAAATAAATCAAATATCAAATCATAACTCTCTTAGACCTTCTAGGTTTGAACCTTTAGAGAGAGATGATAATGGAAGTTCTTCTTCTTCTTCTAAAGAAATGAATCTAGAACTCAAGCCTTTACCATCTAATTTGAAATATGCATTCCTTGATTCTGAATCTAAATTCCCTTTTATTGAGAATTCATCCTTGTTTTTAGAAAATATCAATCTTTTGTACGATGTGTTGCTTAAATAAAGAGAGTCCATTGGTTACTCTTTGAATGACCTAAAAGGTATTCACCCTAATATTTGCATGCATAGGATAATCTCAGAAGATAATGCTAAGCCTTTGATTGAAGGTCAAAGGAGACTTAATCCAACTCTTAAAGAAGTGGTAAGAAAAGAGGTCACAAAATTACTTGACAATGGCATTATATACTCAATTAGTGATAGTAAATGGGTAAGTCCTGTCCAAGTTGTCCCTAAAAAGGGTGGCTTGACTGTTATTAAGAATGAATCAAATGATTTAATCCTTACTAGGACTGTCACTGGATGGCGTATGTGTATAGACTATAGAAAGTCGAATAAAGCAACTAAAAAAGATCATTTTCCACTACCATTTCTTGACCATGTGTTAGAAAAGTTGGCAAATTATTCTTATTTTTGTTACTTGGATGGCCTTAGTGGTTTTTATCAAATACCTATCTACCCCGAAGACCAATCAAAAACCACTTTTACATGTCCCTATGGTACTTTTGCATTTAGACGCATGCCATTTGGTTTATGCAATGCACCTGAAACATTTCAAAGATGCATGTTTTTTATCTTTAGTGACTTGATAGATGACTGTGTTGAAGTTTTTATGGACGATTTTAGTGTTTATGGAACTAACTTTGAAAATTGCGTAGAAAATCTTTCTAAAGTTCTTGACAAGTGTAATGTAATACCCGAGGCCTCTTAACAGTAGCGATGATATTACGGCGTCTATATACAGTGCTGTGTAAGGTCTTAAGAATTATAAGAGTATCAAAAAAGATAAATTCTAAATGAATGACATGACAATGAGTGAAGGATGTAATCAATTTTGATAAATTCGTGTACATGAATAGTTTCATGTACAATAATAAGGTATCTGAAGTGATAGTATCTGCTGATATTATTGTAACTTCCTATATGAAGTGTATGGAAATTCGGGGATGAATTTCATAAAGGGGGGAAGAATGTAATATCCCAACCCGATATAGGACATATGCACAGTATACGAGTGAAGATACCCATTTAACATCTGAATGCGTGGCCTAGCTAAAAATGAATGTTTTCAATATTCAAATGATTTGAATATAAACGTTTTAAAATAATAATTTTATATGAAAATATTTTCCTTTATTGTTATATTTATATTGATATTCAAAATTATCGAAATTTATAAACTTCCATTTGAATATTGATATTTTTATTATTATTATATTGATATTAATAAGCTAAACTTATATTGATATTTGATATATGATTTATAAATATTGTTATATGAGTATTTAAAATAGTAGAAAATTATTTCAAATTTAAAATTGATATTTGAAAGGGTATTGGTTTATTATATTATTATGTTAATATTTTTAAGAGAATATTTTATTAAATGAATTATTGATTTATTATTTACTAAATTGATAAAATTTTAAATTAAAGAAATTGGAATTTTATTATAAAATATACAAAATTTTGTAATTAATATTTGAAGTTATACATTATAATTTTTATATTATAGTTAATGGATAATATGATGAAATTAATGAAATTAATATTTTGGCTAAAATTATTGTTTTAGAATTTATATGACAAACATTATTATTATTATTGTTATTATTATTATTGTTATTATTATTAAAGTTAGTATATATTTATATATATATATATATATATATATAAAAAAAAAGTAAAGTCGGCAGCCCAAAATTGGGCAGTAAAAAATAGAACAGAGAAGAAGAAATAGAAGCAGAGGGAAACAGAGGAAACGGACAGAGAGCAGAGAGAGAGAGAGGCGCGTAGGGACTGCACGCCGGACCGCCACCCTTCGGCCACCGCCGACCAACACGTGTCGCACCAGGAGGAAGGACGCCTGCTGCCCCTTCGACTGGTAGAGGCCAGTCGCCTGCAGCCACCGGACAGCGGCGAA
Organism: Reutealis trisperma; assembly: GCA_947687605.1. Taxonomy (NCBI): domain Eukaryota; kingdom Viridiplantae; phylum Streptophyta; class Magnoliopsida; order Malpighiales; family Euphorbiaceae; genus Reutealis; species Reutealis trisperma. The sequence continues at coordinate 210,508 of CANTUT010000728.1, read as the reverse complement.
CGCTCCCTCCAAAATTTCGCCGGCCGAAACTTCTAGGCCATTTTCTGACGACTTTCCGATCTCCATTTTTAACGAAATTGGTATGGTTGAATCCCTTGTGATTCCAGCTTCGATTTGGTATATTGTTTGCTAATTTTAGATAATCTTTTTATTGATCGGAATCCGGCGACATCAACAGTTACCGACGCCATTTCTACCTGTTTTCCAGCGGACTACGGGAAATGAAAGTTATATTCGAACTCCTCACATCACAAACTAACCGATGATATCCTCGGATCGTGATTTGGTCGTCGTTGGAATTTTTCGGCGACCTCTGAAATCGACAAATTCGGACAGAAGCTCCGGCTCATTAAACCGAGCGATATGGTGTAAATCTCGATTTCCAATTATGTATAGATAGTGAATTATGATTTTATTTGTAAGAATTTAGGTAAATAGTTTAATGGAATTAAGTAATTAAATGAGATAATTGAATTGAATTAATTGTTATTTATATGATTATGGAGTATTATTGGTGATTAAATGGAAAGATTGAAGTGAAATATTGAGATTAGAATTGATTTGATTGAATTGAATTATTTGGAAGAATGAGGTGAGATGTGGATATTGTATTGATTGAATTGAATTAGTGATTATTAGCTTGATAATAAGGAATAAAATGGGCGGATGGGATTAGTATATTGAAGGTCCGGGTTGGACCATTTGATTGTGATATTGTGGATAATTTGAATTTATGGAAATTGCTTAATCGATTTTACTTGTATAGTATGAAGATTGAAATGTGAAATTGAAAGAAAGGAGAATCATTCTTTTAAGTGAGTTATTGGAAAATAATTAGAGAAATGTTAAGTTTAGTAGTAAGTATAAGTTTAGAATATCTTAATTTTAGAATGCTAAGTTGTGAATAAGATAGAAATGTTAATGACTTATGCTAAGTTAAGTAATGTGATAATGAGGAAGTGATTAATATATGATTGAAATGCATGTGTAGAGTCTAATAACAAGGACAAGGATATTGGGTAAAGTGCGAGAAGCACTAACCGTATCATAGTCAAATGTACATAGGAGCAAAGGAGTCCACGGTGAGTACTTAATAATATAATATGTTTCCTATTATTTGCTTGAAACTTTATTGCTAAAAGTATGCCAACTCCTTTATAAGTTGAATTGCTCATTGATATTGAACCATATGTTATAATGCTCCTTGATTCATAGCTAAGCTTGAATTGTATATTGAACCTTCTTGATTTCTTGATAAGCTTAAATTGCTTATTGAATATTGAACCTTTGATATGATACTTTCTTGATTATTAAGCCCAAGTGAGTCAAATATTCCTCTGTGGCATTTGGCCAAATGAGTCTATATTGTTTGATCATATAATGATTAATAATGAGAACCCAATTGATATTATATATTATCCATTGTAATATTACATTTCTTGTGCTTTAAGTATAAGCCTAAGTGTTGGATCACTTTCCTAATTGAAATGCATTGAAATTCTTTGGCATGCATGATCTACTTTACCAATTATTGAATTAAATATCCCTTATGGCACTTGACCAAATGAGCCTTATTGCTTCATTTCCTAACATGATCAATGATGGGAATTTTGATTATTTATTGATATATTATCCATTGAAGTATTTCATGGATGGAAAGGAAAAATGTTTTAATGATATCGTGGCAAGAAGAATACCACTCTGATGTGGGGCAATACATCAGACATTGTGCATAATGGTAATGAACCTGCGGATAGGGTAAAGAGTATCCGAACCCTAGCTGGGAAGGGTTTATGGCCCCCAGTACGTGCGACCCGATCAGTTGTACGTGTGACTGATATGGGAGTGAGCAAGGCGTAAGCCGCCACTCGAATGATAATGATAATGTGGGAAACACACCGTTTCCATAAAGGAAATATTCTGCTAAAAATGTAATATTTACTGTATATGGAAAACTATTTTTATAAGAGTAACTTGTGACCCGTTTTACTTCTTTGCTATAAAAATATTATCATTAAAGCACCTACCATTTGTTTATTTTATATAGTATTATTTTGTACTCACTGAGCTCTGTCTCATATTTTAGTGGTTTAAACTTTTCAGGTACAGTCAATGAGTTAGTAAAAGTAAAAGTCCCAAGCCCATCCTTCGCTTGGGAACTGTTTTGATAAGTTTCGGTGTTGTAAGTAGAGCTCCATGGTTATTGAAAGTTATAAGGTCTATATGTAACATGAATGGTTATTAATGGGTTAGCATTAATATGTTAAAGGATGTTTGTATAATATGATTTGTATTATAACCGTTATTGTAATTATATATGAACTATTGAACATTGAGTTAATGACATGAAATGAGATTTTAAAGGTTTTACAAGTTATATATATATGTGATAATGATATTATAAGTGGAAATGATAGCAAGTAATGGGTATTAAGGAAATGTGATTAGGCTACGGTCTTGGGATATGGTTCAATGTAATGAATGTCAATTGCTTATGAGTGGAATGGGTTCTACGGGTTTTGGTGCCCTTACGGCTACCCATGCCCTAGGACCGTCGCAGCTCAAAGATGGGTCGTGACATGTAAGGAGCATGGACTAGTATTTAATTGCGAAAAGTGTCATTTTAAGGCACAAGAAGGAATAGTACTAGGGCATATGGTATCCTAAAGGGGTACTGAAGTGGATAGAGCCAAGGTTGAAGTGATCATAAATTTGCCACCACCCAAGAACATTCAAAGTTTCATAGGACATGCTAGGTTCTATAGACATTTTATCAAGGATTTTTCCAAAATTGCCAAGCCATTGTGCAAATTGCTTGCAAAGGAAGCTACCTTTGAGTTTGATGAAGCATGTCATGAAGCTTTTGAGACCCTAAAGAAAGCTCTTACATCTGCACTGATTCTCTAGCCACCTAATTGGGAGCAACCATTTGAAATTATGTGCAATGCTAGTCATTTTGCGGTTGGAGCAGTCCTTGGGCAAAGGAAGGAAAGTAAGCCTTATGTAATTTACTATGCAAGTAAGCTACTTGATGATGCCCAAATCAACTATACAACTATGGAGAAAGAACTACTAGCCATAGTTTTTGTGTTTGATAATTTAGAGCATATTTGGTAGATCAAAAGGTAATTGTATATTCTGACCATGCTGCTCTAAAGTACCTTTTAAGTAAAAAGGATGCTAAACATAGGCTACTAAGGTGGATTCTTATGCTCCAAAAGTTTGATTAGGAAGTAAGGGACAAGAAAGGGAGTGAAAACCTTATGGCAGATGATCTCTCTAGATTTGATCAAAAAGGTTTAAGGAAGTTTGATGATGGAGTACCAATACATGAGACCTTCTAGGGTGAGCATTTGCTTAATGTTATATCGCAAGAAATTCCACGGTTTGCTGACATTGCTAACTTTCTTGTAAGTGGTATTCTTCCTTATGGTTTAGATTATAGGTAAAGAAAGAAATTTTTGCATGATACTAAATTTTATTATTGGGAAGAACCTTTGCTTCATAAAAGATGTGCAGATGGGCTAATAAGGAGATGCATTCCTTAAGGTGAGTTTCAAGATGATTTGAAGCATTATCATTCCTTAGATCTGGGTGGACACTTTGGGGCAACAAAAATAGCTTCTAAGGTATTACAATGTGGTTTTTAGTGGCCTACTTTATTCAAAGATGATAGAGAATTTGTCCTTACATGTGATAGATGTCAAAGAATAGGTAATATATCTAGGAGAAATGAGATACCTTTAAATGGTATTCTTGAGGAAGAACTTTTTGATGTATGGGGTATGGACCTTATGGGTCCTTTCCCTAGTTCTTTAGGCTATAAATACATCTTAGTTATGGTAGACTATGTGTCTAAATTAGTTGAAGCAATACCTACTATTACTAATGATGCTAAAGTAGTTAAGAAAATGCTTAAAAAAGTAATCTTTCTTAGGTTTGGCACTCGAAGAGCTTTGATAAGTTATCGAGGTTCCCATTTCTATAATAATATCATAGAAAGTCTACTTAAAAAGTATGGAGTTACTCATAAAACAGCTACTCCTTACCATCCATAAACAAGTAGACAAGTTGAGGTAAGCAATAGGGAAATTAAGTGGATTCTAGAGAAGACTGTTTCTTCTTCTAGGAAAGATTCGGCATTAAAGCTAGATGATGCCTTATGGGCATATAGAACTGCCTTTAAAACTGCCATTGGCCTTACCCCATATCAATTAGTCTATGGTAAATCCTGTCATTTACCTGTTGAACTTGAACATAAAGCATATTGGGCAACTAGGGCTTTGAACTTTGATATGGACAAAGTAGGTAAGAAAAGACTTTTGCAACTCAATGAACTAGAAGAACTAAGGTTAAATGCATATGAGAATGCAAAGTTATATAAAGATCATACAAAGTTATGGCATGATAAGAACATTCTCAATAGGGATTTCCAAGAAGGTGAGCTTGTTTTACTCTATAATTCAAGGTTAAGACTATTTCCTGAAAAACTAAAATCAAGACGGTCTGGACCTTTTAAAATTATTAAAGTTCATCCATATGGAACTATTGAGATTGCTAATGACAAAGGTGAATCTTTCAAGGTAAATGGCCATCGACTTAAGCCTTACTTTGTTGGTGCACCATTAGAACAATCAAGGTCAGTAACCCTCTCTACTTAATAGTATGTTCATCTACAACATAGTATGTTTATTTATTTTAAAGTTTTATGTTTGTTTATTTTGAATATTCATGTTTATTTAATATAATGTTTAAGTTTTGATGTTTAATATTGATTTTATTTTTGATTTTATAACACATACACATGGTATATATATATAAAAAGGAAGAAAAGACATAAATTTTTAAGACTGAGTCTGTGTCGAGTCATGCCCATAGGTGTCGACTTGTGATAGAATGGATCTATGCCTAGTCATGCCCTATAGTGCCGACTCATTACAATTAACAGCACAGACCAACATTCAAATTTTTGAGTTTTTACACCAATTCTTTCTTTCTTTTCATTCCTAATTCAATTGTAATTTATTTTATTCTTATTTTTGGCTAAAAACTAACTTATTCAACACTCTTTTTCCAAAATAAATCAATGAAATGTTGTATGTTTTCCAAAAAGAATCACACCGCTTTCCAAAATATATGACTTTTCACATCACACTCTTACACATCTATATGACCCTAAGCCTTACAACACCACTCCCCTACTCTTTCTTTTCAGATTTTGAAAACACAAATCCTAATATTTAATAATTCTTTCTTCTATTTAAACATCATCTTCTTTATTCATCATTCACACACTACACTATATTCACTCATAATTGCAAAATTTTTCTGTTTTTCTTCTTTATTCTCTAACTACAAGCAAGTATGGGCAAGTCCAAAGGATTAACTTCTTCAAGGCCTCAAGAAGAGCACCAGGAGGAAAACCTTGCATTATGTATGAGTCTTCCTTCCCCATTCACTCACATGAAGAAGGAGCCAAGTTCTCTATAATCAAACGTAGAGAAATTTTATCTTGTAAGTATTTTCCTCCCTCTTTTATTCGTGATGTTGGCATGGAGAAAGTATTTAATCAAGTTCTTACTTCTTGTGGTTTGAAAAAGCTTGTAAGTATGCAAGAGCATTCCTATTGCAATCTTGTCTATGAGTTCTTTAGTACACTTGATATCAATGCTACAAATTCTCAAATTCTGGAATTCAAGTTGCTTGAACAACCTTACCAATTAACTTACAATTTTATGCGAAAAGTTTTTAGTTTTAAGAGAAGTGGTGTTTGTGATATCACTAATGATTTTAATGTTAATGACTTTTGGACATTCTTAACTAATATACAAACCCCTTTTGAAACTAAAAAGGGGAAAGTGATGTTCATCAAGGATTTGAAATTATGGATGTTGCATAAAGTCATTGCGTGTGTTATTTTTAGTAAAACTAAATCCAATCAAGTAACAGCTCAAGAGCTCTTTTTGATGTGGTGTGTTCATAAATCAAAGCAAGTGTGTTGGACATATTGGATTTTTAATCAACACCTTATGTGCATTACATGTAAGGAACATCCATTGACACATGGTCATATTGTTACAAGCATTGCTAAGGGGTTTCATATTAATTGCTCAAACTTTCCTTATGTTGTTAAATACTCATATTTCACAAAGCAAGCCTTCATAAGAAGTGAGGTTATGGATACAAATTTTAACCATGTTGCAGCTTACACACGATCTTGTTGGAAGACTCCGATGATGATGTTCCACCACCCAGAGCCTGATCAATTGTTCAACTTGAATTGCCACCATCATCCTCTACTCAAGGAGAAGCAAGTGTCTCCACTCCTAGTGATCACCAACTTTTAAAGGAGATCTTGGCAAACTAAAGGAGCATACAATGTCAACTTACTGACTTAGAGGCTAGGAACCAAAGGATGGAGCGCACGCAATATAGTATGGACTATAAATTGGATAAGTTCTTTAGCTACTCCGGGTATGACATTCCTTCACCACCACCACAACTCGATGCTCAATGAGGTATGTTTTCTTCCCTTCTCCATCATCTTTACTTTTCTTCACATTGTGGACAATGTGAATTTCAAGTATGGGGGAGGGATCGAATGTTGAAGTTTGAAGTTTGTTTTTATTTTGTTTTGATGTTTTATTTTGTTTTGATTTTTCATTTTCTGCATTTTTAATATATTTTGCATGTTTGTTGTTTTATTTAGTTTAATATTTTACAATTTGCATCAAGACTTTTTGTCTTTTTACTTGAGTTTCTCCATGTTATTATATCTTAATTAGGCTTTCTCATTCTATTTTCTTAAAAAAAAAAAAATTTGATGATTGTTTTTTATAATGTCCAATTGGTAAAATTCTTAAGTATTTTTTAGTATTTGTTAAGTTTTTGTCTTTTTATCTCACCCTTATTATTTCTAAAGTTTCTAATTATCTAGTCAATTTTCTAGTTTTGCTTAATTGTCAAAATTGATATAAGTCTTTGAATTTGCATGATTTAAGTTGCTTAAAGGAAACTATAGCCGTAATATGAGTTATGCATTAGTGAATAATGGATGAGGATACTAAAAGAACTATATTTTTTTGCTAAAATAAAAAGAAAAAAAAAACACTATGTATATTGAGTAAGTTATGTGCGAATGAGTTTGCTCCTTAGTTGCATTCAATTCAAAAGATATGTATGGTGTGCCTATTGAATATGTATATTGAGTAAGTCATGCACGAATGAGTTCGCTCCTTAGTCACATTTGATTTGAAAGATGTACCTTATTTAACTATATGAATAAGAAAAAAAAGAATAAGCAAACTATGTGTCTAAAAATGTCATGAGACTTATTGCATTCTTGCATGTGCTTACTCTTATCCCAAAGAAGGCTACTTGAATCTATTGAATTCTTGACTTAATGCATGGATATTTTGACTAGAAAAGCATGGTTAGGTCCTTGACTAAATAATTAATAACTTTGTTACCAATAGGGATGAGATAATTAGACAAAGCTTAAAGTTTATGCTATAAGACTTGTCATCCTTTATTATTATTGGGCACTAAGAACTATATCGTCAATGTATTAGCCATATACTCCATAAATAAACTTGAAGATTGCTTAATCAAGATTGTTTCATAGTTGTCTTGGAGAAATTAAGTAATTTCTTTGTCTTTTCCCTCTTTGTTCTTGCTTGAGAGCAAGCAAGGTTTAAGTATAGGGGAATTTGATATGATGCAAATATGTATATCTAAACTAATCAATTCATAGTAAATTTTGTGTTTGTATGCATGTATTTTATCTTTAAAGTGGTGCTTTTTAATCTTGTTTTTAAGTGTTCTTTAAGTAATCTAGGTAACTATCAAAGGTTCAAGGGTTCTATGCTTGAAAAGGAAGAAGTTTTGCAAAGATTGGCCAAGACAACTCTGTGTCGACTCGTGCCCATAGGTGCCAAGTCGTGATAGAATGTCATGGTGCTAACTCATCCATGCTTGTCTTGAGTGGTTATAGTGCCTTTTCACCAAAACACTTCACAAAAGGCTCCCTTTTGCAATTGACATGACTTGGGACACCTAGAAAACTATAAATAAGAGTGTTTTATAGAATTTTGGATATGTGATGTTAGTATTATTCATATATCAAGTTAGTAATTGAGAGTGTAATTCAAATGTTCAAAGTTAGAACAAGATTGAAGAGTTACCAAGGCATTCAAGCAAGCCTTCAAGAAGTAATTTTCTAGAGCAATGATTGAAGAAAACATCATCAAAGTTTCCTTTCCCTTGTCTTTTTATCTTTGTTCCTTGATGTTCATCTTGTCTTCTTGTCTAAACTTTGTCATTTACACTGTGAATATGAATTAGTTTGGTTTCTTTAAATTGCAATAAAGTATTGGTTTTAATCATTCTATTTCTTATATGCTTTGCACGATTTAGTTTTAATTGTATGCTTAATTAATGTTATATATGCTTGATCACCATGTATAACATGTTAGTCAAATTATTCACAACGAGAGTTGGGATAAATTGATGGAAAAACAATTGAAATTACTTAGAGAATAGGATAAGCACTTAAAGACAAGCAAATCCACTCTAAGGGGAATTATAGGATTGGCATGAATATTTATGGTTCTGTTCTATCTCTATGATGACATGAGAATGCTCATAGACTCTAGATCAAACACTTCTAATTGACAACGAGAGTTGCTTTTAGGAATTATAAACCATACCCTCAATCATTGCATGTATGTAACACATCTTATTAAAATCAATTCTGACTTGTAATTCAATCTAATCAGCATCCTTAAATCATAATATTCAATAGTATAGTAGCATATAATTAGAATTAAATCTCTTATTTAATATCTTTGCCTATCCATCCTAGTAACTATCTAATTAATACAAAATTCCCTAATTCCCTAGAGTTCGACACCCTACTCATCCTACACTAATCCTTTTGGATTTGGGTCACCTATAGTAAGCCTAACACTACCCTTTTGTCTTTTCTAATTTTGCTTTTTCCAGCTAGATTTTTTACCATAAAAATCTATCCTTTTTGGTCTTTTGACATTTTCAATGACCAAAATGCCCTTCCCTTACTTTGCCTATAAATACCCACTCCGTTTCTTCATTTCTCTTTACCCTTTGAACTTATGTTGATTGCTATCTCATTGTTCCTTTTTCTCTTTCTCCAATCAATCCTATTCTTAATTAATTAATTAATCTTTTTAATTAATTAATTAATCCATCCGCAACCAAATTAATTAATGAATCTTTTTTTAAAATCACATCATCCAATTAATTAATTAATCTTTTTAATTAATTAATCAATCCACCCAAATCCAATCTAACTAATTAATCTTTTTAATTAATTAGTTTGGTCTTCCATTTTCATCCACTCTCCTGGTGGAGGATCCATGCCCCCTAGCACTAATAAGATAGAACTTCGATATGGTAAAACCCTCCATCCATCTCACCCACTAAAACCAAAGATATAATATTTTCCCACACCTATACAACCCAAAATTAATCAATCCAATTATTTCCTAAACCACCCACTTAATCATTAAATGAACTATATGGATTTTGATCCCTATTTAATGGTGTATGTAGGCATATTTAGAATTTAAATCTAAACCTAAAATCCAAATCCAAGTTAATCCCTTTCTATATTTTATTTTCAATGTAATTATTTATATTCATGTTCTTGCTTTTGTAAGGGAATTTATGTTTTTCCTAGAACCTATAAGGGCTAGAGAGGGCATCCCATTTATAAACTTATGTAATTAATCATTTAATTATTTTAGAGTTAAAGAGCGATTATGTGGTTCTCCTACTATCCATAAGGATTAAAAAGAACACTCTCCTTAACTTGTGGATATTTTATTTTACTTGCTTTCTTAGATTCTCCATGCATTCATACTCATGCTATAATCATGCATTTTGATTATTATCTTATAATTGTCATACATGAAATCAATTTTTTAAGCCAAATTAAACTTAGGTGCCAAATCTAGATTATTTAAAATCGAAAACCTATTCCTTGAATCCTCCTTGATTTCAAAGACCAGTGATTTTATCCTTGTGTAAATTAATTAAAATTAATGTATTGGAGTTACAAATGAGTTTTTTCCTTAAATTTTCCATTTTAAAATAAATTAGGTTGGCAACTCCCAAAACATTTTCAAAATTAACCCATCCAAGCTCGAGGGCTCCAACTGTGAGTTTAGACCCTAATAAGAATTTTGTTCCTCCTTTTTAGCGAATTAGGCTAGTGCTCAAGCGAAGCCTCACAAAGCTAAACACAAATTTTTTATCGATGTATATTTTACTTCATGTTTGGTCAAACTCCTACTCAATTAGTAAATTACCCACTCAATGCCTTCCTATTCTTAGGTGAGCATACTTCCAATTGAATCCTCTAAGGCTGAAATATAAAGAATCAAAGGTTGATTCAGCCTTGATCGAGTCATCACTAGAGATTTAGTTAAGTAAGCCTTAATTTCATTTAACACTCCCTAGTGTTCTTTAGTCCAAACAAGCTCACTATCACTCTTGATTTTCAAAAGACCCTTCTATGAACCTTTTTAAAAATTTATCTACCAAATCAAATGTCGTAATTCTTTCTTAGTTCAGGGAGGCTATACTTTTATGATCACCTTTGCTTCATTTTTATCAATCTTTACCCCTCTTTGATGGACTAGAAACCAAAGAAAGTTACCAGCTGATACTCTAAATATGCATTTGACCAGATTCATCTTTAGTTTGTAGTCCCTTATTCACTCAAATGCCTTTCTATGGTCAACCAAATGTTATTCTTCTTGCTAGGATTGAACCACCACATCATCCATATAGACCTCCATGAAGTTCCTAATCATGTCATGAAAGATGAAATTCAAAGGCCTCTGATATGTCGCTCTAGCATTCTTTAAACCAAATGGCATCATAACCCATTCATATGCTCCAATCGATCTCAAGCATCTAAATGTTGTTTTGTTGACATCTTCCTTAGCTATCTTGATCTGATTTTACCCCAAGTGTCCATCTATGAAGCTGATGATATGATTGCACACAATCGAATGAATAAACATATCACATATCAGCATAGGGTACTCATCTTTTATTATAGCTGTGTTGAGATTTATGAAATCTACATAAGTTCTCAGCTGGCCATTCTTTTTCATCACTAGGATGATGTTGGATTACTCCACATATGTAGACATTCTAATGAACCCTTGTCTAAAAGCCTTTTGATCTTTCCCTACACTAGTTCTTCAACTTCTTTTGATATTCTCATCATTGGTTATTTGAACGGCTTGTACCCTGACATTATTGGCAATCAATGTTCTACTAGAGATTACTCTAACCTTGACATCTTGTGTAACTCTAAATGAAGTTGTTCTTATATTCTTTCAATAAGGTAATCAGATTTAGCACCTAAGTTGATAAGGTAATTTATTTATGTTTGAGTAGGCAATCAAAGATCTCATCAGTCTTAGTCAAATCAAATGAACATTCCATTGCTATCTTGTTTTACTCAATGGGCTTTTTCTTGAAGGCAAAGGGTTTGTTAAGGGCCCAACATCATGTGAGTCCCCAAATTTAAGTTCTATCAAGCATGTCTCTTCTTCAAAATCAGAATCTCATCCTTTTGGATATTAGACTCCTTAATGGGATCTCAGTAATACGTTCCTTTTAAAGAAGACTTCCTTTGATTTTTCTTCTTTAGTAACCTCTCATACCCATTGACTCAGTCTAAAAGGTTGTAAAAATCTTTAAACTTATGGCCTTCAAAATATTCTATAATAGTAATTTTACCACTAAAAGCAAGACTTACTAGTCCTACTCAGAGATATTAGCATTATAGTAAGCATTCCTTTTAGTAAAAGAGTTACTGAATAGCTAAAGTTTGAGAAAAATCTTCAATTGAAGCCTTCCCACACTGAATTATGAATCTAAAGATATACTTAACAGTGCTTGAACTATCTTCTCCAGAGGACAAGAAAAATTCAGGTATCTTGTACCCTCTGATGAATGGATACATTCGGTGTATCCAATTTGGATATGGCTTTCTACAGACAACTTAAATATTTTCCCTAAAATCAATTCCCATCCTTTTAAGGGATCTCATCATTTCATTATCTATTAGTTGATTAACATGATAATCTTCTCTTTCATATTCCCAATCTTGGTCGTCATAAACCTTATTATCCTGCCATTGGCTTGGCACCATTTCCATCCTCTGCCAAACCTCAGGTTCATATCCCCTTATCTTCATTTCAATTATTAACCCTATAAAAATCATAAGGTGGAAGGTTATTACCTTAACAAGCTCGGCCAAGATATCTATATTCTCTACTGTCATAGTGACCCTCTTGGTAAACTCTTCTCAGTATATTTCCCCATAACGAGGATCATCAGCATTATTTCTTCGATTTTTAGGAACATTCATTCTCAACTGCTAATTAAAATTCTTCTCCCAGCCATATCCTTATTTATCCCTTCCATAAGTTTGAAAAAATGGATATGGGTCATTGTTAACCAGTCTAAAGACTAATTAATTGAGCATTGTATAGTTCAATTTTCATCAACCATTAGCCTCATCACTATAGCAATTTGCTTAATTATTCCTAAGTAAAGATCATTATTGGATCTAGACACTCCATTTACTATAGCCATCTGATTAGCCTAGCTTAAATAGTTGGCCTCGATGGTGCTAACTACCTATTGTAATTTGTGAAGGAATGGTGAAGCCAAACACAATGGAAGCAAGGTGGTGGGGTGAAACTTCAAACATTTTAAAATTTCACTTCACCTATTTTTGGTCCAAACATCCATTTAAGCAATCAATTAATTTGTGTGTAAAACACATATGCATAGAAAGAGAAAGGAAGAGTAATCATATTACCCCTTATAGGTTCCTTCTTTCTTTATCAAAGAGCTTCCCAAGTATGAAGTTTTTAGATCATCCATACCTAACTCACCTCCAAGTTTCCATTTGGTTTCTTTGGAGTTCTTAAATCCCTCTCTTGGCTACCCAATTTTGACTCAAGATTTTCCCTTAAAAACCTTTAGGAAGTTAAGGTTTTTTTTTATTTGTTGTGGACTAAACTCATTTTCAAATTGCAAGCAATTTTGTTCTTTTACAAAGAACTAAGAAAAGAATTGGAGATTAAAAGAAAACTTCAAGAAACTATTTCTTCTTTTCTTTTTCTTTCAATTTCTTTCTCTTCAAAATTGCTTGAACTAAAAAATGATGCTCACTCTTCTTTAGAACATAAAACTTGAAGCTTTTATATCCTTTAGAAGACTTAACCATTAAGTCTTTGCACCAAATGACCATTCCATCCTTTTAGCTCATCATTAATGAAGGGGCAAAGGTGAACTTTGCTTCTTCAAATGGTGAAATAATCATTTTATCCTTTAGGGGTAAAATGGACATTTTCATTAGTTAAAAGATGCAATTATAATTTTAACCTTAATAGAAAATTCTCTAACCCCTAAACCCATCACATAGGCTTATGAATAGTGAATTTTGTTTAACCCCTAAATTGCCTATTTTCCATATCACATATGGACTTAGGCCACATCTCATGTGTTTAGGGTTTTAACTAAGTTTAAAATTAAGTCTTTGATTTAGTCCAAATTAATTTTCAATTTAATCTTTCTCATTTGCATCATATACAAATTAAGATTTAATTGAATTGAAACCTTTTTAGATTAAACATTAGGACATGTTAGGGTCTTTGTAAAATTAATTATATTTTTAATCATTTTACCACTAATCATTTAATTAAACATTTTAATTAATTATTGTGGTAAACCTTTTACACTTGAAAAGTGATCACTATTGTGTGTGTGACTTTCTAGGTTCATATCTAATTAGCAATGAGAATGACAAAACATTTTTCTCTACTAATGTGAAATCCCCACTTCACATTTAGTCCTATAAGTCGTGAGTGACAGCTTGCATTTCATATCATGACTGCCTAATTAGAAATGAATGTTTTTTGTTAATAACTTAAACATCACATGGACCATCAATCATAAATTATCATACACTAGAATCCCTTTATTAAAGATCCCAATCTCGATTAGGGTAATGGTTTATGTCAAACCCTAATGTGCATCGATTCTAACTACGTCTATCCCAATCTCGAATAGTACGTCTATGTAAACAGTAATAAATCCTAACTATCCATATATGAGATATAGTATCCTTCAAGTCAAAGGATTATATGCACTATTATGACCTAAATGATAAATAATTGATAAGCAGTAAAACCCTATATTATTATCATCTAACATCATAGTTCGACTAATCATCCTATGAATATTCACGTGTTTGTATTGACATCATTTGTCAAGCAGCATGAGATTCACTGCCTCTATAATCATTTGTATCATAGACTAATTATATAAAACAAATAGAGGTAATGGTCTTCCGTAATTAATGATGCCCAGTCATTAATCCTATAACCATGAACATATTTAAAGTATTTGTACAAGAGCAATCTGTCTCCTATATTCTCAACACTTAAGAATAGATTCTCTTACAAATACTTAAGGACTATATTCAATAATATGAAACCTTTTTCACATTATATATATATATATATATATATATATATATATATATATATATATATATATATATATATATATATATATATATATATATATATATATATATATATATATATATATATATATATATATATATATATATATATATATATATTATGCCATTAGGAATTAATATCTACTATTACGTAACTATTATATGGCTCCTAGGGCACATACTGCTATCAATCTCCCACTTGCACTAGAGCCATTATGCTTAGTATTAGAAATTCATCTTCTCAAGATAAAGTTTAATTGTCACTAACTTTTGACTTTAGTCAATGGATTAACCAAGTAAATAGTTAACGTTATCTTCTGCAAGGCTAGAACACCCTCCTCCAATAATTGATTTGATAATATCTTAACGCCTTTCAAAATATTTTAGATTTCAGTGTGAGACTTGAGTTCCCATGCCATAAGCAAAGGCTCCATTATTATCACAGCAGATAGATACTCGTTATGTACAAGAGAAACTTTTAAATAGTTCTTAACTACTAAATCCAAAATAGTTTCTTATTTGCAACATCCTATGTAGCAAATTCAGCTTCCATAATGAAATTTGTAATAACAAATTGCTTAGAATTTTTATAGCAAATTATTTCGTCATCACAAATAATAACAATCCTGATGATAGACTTTTTATCATTTATGCAATAACATTCTTCATTTTTCAAAATTAAATCTTGAATACTTCTCATGTACTTTAGAATAATTTAAATTATATTTCCAATAATTTAATCTTAGATAGGATTAGAATTTGTTAGTTATACTAATAACATTCTCGATGTCCAGCTCATTATACAACTCTTGTATAATTTAGATTTCTTATAGTCATGCTATAAGGAAATGATGCGCGTTTTGCAACACCAGGAGTTTTACATTCATAATAGCTCAACAACTAATTCTACCCTGACTCTAAGCAAGTGCACCTATCATTTAGGTAGTATAGTAGTAATGAGGTCAATCCACAGAGACACCGGCACAAGTACTAGCTCAAACTTAAACTATTGTATAGTTGATTAAAATGAAGATTGATCAAACTAAGATAAATTAACTAAGCTAATAGATAAACTAACTAAGCTAATCTAAGAAAGAAAATAAATGATATTGATGGAAATAATCTAGGCAAAGCTAATCTGGTATGAATCCCTCTAGTTTCTCATGCATATCAAACAATGGATTGAGTTGGACCCCCATGAGATTATTCTAGAACCTCTATCAAGCGATGTAGAACCTAATTCCTAGGTAAACTGGAAGGAATCTCTTCCCATCCAAGATCAAATAGGAACAACATTAACATCAAAGAGTTAAAATCCAAAGAGTCTTGTAGATCTATCTCTAGCATCCCAATCAACTCTCTACTTCCATGTGTGATCTATCCATATTAGGGTATCTCTACTCATCCAATATATAAACAATATCCAATCAATAAGCTAGCAATTGTTAATTAGAATAATAAGATTAATCATGAAAATAAAACAGCCAAAGACGAATTGATTAAAGATTAAATCCTTCAATCTATACAATCAAAACTAGGGTTCATCACAAATAGAATTAGTTCATATTAAAATTGAAGAACAAAGATGCAGAAAATAAAAGAAGAACAAATCTCAAATAGATCTTGAAGATATTCTTTGAAATCTTCTCTTTAATCTTCCACATCCACTTAGATCTTGGTCTTTGATTCGATTAAGCCCTCAATATCTCTAGCCTTCAAACCCCTTTCATGACTCTAGGGCTTAGCCAACCCTTTAAATTTCCATTTTTGCTCTTGGGTAGCTCTCCTTTTCTAAAATGTTGTCTATTATGCTATATTGTTGGAATTTAACCTCACGCCACTGAAATCTCAGCTGGGATTCTAGCTGTGCCAACGACTCCAAGGGCCCACAAGTGAAATCTCAGCTGGGATTCCACTCATGGGAGGCTATTGGATGTATTTCTAATTTGCTCTTATTACACGGGTGGAATCCTAGCTGGGATTTCACATGTGTTTGCCCATCTTCTTCTAAAAGTTAGCATTTTGACTTGGATCTTTCACCATTCTAGGTCACATTTGGTTCATGGCATCATTTGGTGCTTATTTTAACTAAAAGAATTCTAGAAAGGCACTAAACAAACAAATCAAACTCAATTTAAGGTTAAAATACATTAATAACAAAGGGGCAAAATGTAGTTAATTAAACACTTATCAAATTCCCCCATACTTGAGTATTTGCTTGTCCTTAAGTAAATTAAATTGTAACAATAGTAAAAAAATAAAACCTACCCTCTCTAGTCAAAGAAATTCAAAAAGATTTATAATAACTTGAAATTAGCAAGGCTCAAACATGGTAGTCAAATCAAGAAATCTCTAAAACAAATCTTAAAAAACCTGAAATATAAATTTTGAAGTTACAAGTTTGAGCAAATATTCCACATAGACAAAAATTAAAGCAAAGTAGATTTATAAGGATTTTTCCTTTAGGTGCCTGACTACTCACTTGATTTTTCATTGATTATGCATTTCAATTCATATTTTTCTTTTTAATTAACTAAGGAGCCTGACTTGTTTGAACCGTAATTCTAGCCTTTTTACTCAAATGCAAACACTTATGGTGTCGGTCTTTAGTTACTCAACTAGAATCACACATTCAAATGGCTGTTAGCACTATTCACAATCTCAACCCCTTTTAATTTTTTTTTTTCAAAACTCCTTTGCAAATCTCTTTAAATTTTTTTTTCAAGAAGTACAGTTAACCTACCTAAGGTATTAAGCATCTCTACTAAACTAGAACAAAAGTAACAGTGGAAGAAAATAAGCTCAAAAAGTATAACTAAAGTTTCAAATTTTAGGCAAAAAGATTTGCAAAAATTTAATTTCCTAATCATGACCACCACATTCAATCTACACTACAACAAGTCATTAGCATAGCAAAATTAGATCACTTAATCACTAGAGAGAGTTAATTTCAAATCAAACTATTTCCACAACTCAATTCACTTGATCTCAAGATTCAATAAAAGATTAGGACATAATAAAATACCTCTCCCCCACACTTAAGTAACACATTGTCCCCAATGTGTTATAATAATTAAAATAAAAAAATAAAAGAGAGAATGAATTGCCTTGAAGGATGTTGTACATGAATCTTTGTGCGGTGTTTCTTTCAGTTAGAGTTTGCCATGATCATTGTTTCTCTATATAGAAATATTGAACTACAACCAAGATAAGATCCATTCAATTTAAAACAAAATAAAATAGAAAGGAAATAAAAAGAAAAGAGAAATAATAAACATAAAAACAAAAACCGTTAATGGGTTGCCTCCCATTCAACGCTTCTTTAACATCGTATTAGCTGGATGTTACCATTATTCATCTTCCACCAAGGGAGTGGAGGATTCCTTATGCTGGATACCTCTATAAATCAAAACAAAGAAGAGTATGTAAAGGTGTTGACCTTTATATAGCCTTCTTTCAGTAATAAAAAATATTTTTAGTTCTCCATTTCATGCAAACCTGAGCTTGCGAGGTATAGAACCATCATTAAAGAGCTTTACCCATTGACTTATTGTGGAGATTATTGGTTTAGCTTCTAAGAGATTGAGCATGGGAAGGGTGGGTGTTGGGATTATAGGTGGGCTATTGTCATTCTCTTCAAAAAGTGAGGGGTTTAGAATGATATGGGAGGTGTGATTTTTAGCATGCATAGCTTACCCCTCCGTGATCTCCCATAGCTCACTATCATCAAAAGAGAGTTCTTCAACACTTGACTCCATTGCATTCATGTCCCATTACTGGAAATCATCAAATTCTGTATGCAGCAGCCCCAAATTGTCCTTACCATTCTCATCTTCATCACTATCATCATTCTACAACTAAGTTGTGGTAGTTGTCCTTTGTTGCTCTTCCAGAATGGCTTTGGTATTATTAGGCAAATTGCCTTCAAGTCCTTCACTCAGTAATTTCAAAATTTGCCAAACAAAATTTCTAGATTGTGAAGAGAGGTCTGTTGGTATTTTAGGGTTGCCACTATGCTCTAAAATCTTTTCTCTGTAGCTCCCACTAATTCTACACACATCTCTTCCAACCTACACTGCTCTTATGCATGCTTATCATCCTCTAATGTAGTGTGCACATCAAAAAATAAAAATTGAGTTAGGAAGCTAGCTTCTAATGCATCATTTCTTTTGTCCACTTCCTCGACCCAATTCTCCATAGATTCACTGAATCTTTCTAATGCAAACATAAGGGATGACTTCTCTTAAGGTGCTCCCCATCAATATTCCTCTAGAAAATCAGTTTGATATATGTATCCATGATCATGATACTAATTTTCCTGGTATCCCCATTCTTTATTTGGACATTAACTCCACTGATGATAATTCCATTCAACCATGGAGAATTTTCTTTTTATTTGAGACACAAAAACTCAAAAGAAACAAAAATATAAAATAGAACAAACAAATAAAAATAGATGAAAACAAACAAAAATGAAAAAAAAAACTAGATCAATAATCTCCATCATATTGCTAATATTCTATATAAGTGTCCCCGGCAACGACGCCAAAAACTTGATGCACGTTTTATGACACCGGGAGTTTTACATTTATAATAGCTCAATGACTAATTCTACCTTGGCTCTAGGCAAGTGCACCTATTGTTTAGGTAGTATAATAGTAACGAGGTTGATTCAGAGAGACACTAACACAAGAACTAGCTCAAACTTAAACTATTGTCTAGTTCACTAAAATGAAGATTGATTAAACTAAGCTAAATTAACTAAGCTAATCTAAGAAAGAAAATAAATGATATAGATGGAAATAGTCTAGGCAAAGCTAATCTAGATATGAAACCCCTTAGTTTCTCAAGCATATCAAACAATGGATTGAATTGGACCCCTACGAGATTATTCTAGAACCTCTCTCAGGCGATCTAAAACCTAATTCTTAGGTAAACTGGAAGGAATCTCTTATCATCCAAGATCAACTAGGAATAGCATTAACATCAAGGAGTTAAAATCTAAAGAGTCTTGTAGATCTATCTCTAGCATCCTAATCAACTCTCTACTTCTATGGGTGATCTATCTATGTCGGGGTATCTCTACTCATCCAATATAGAAACAATATCCAATCAAAAAGCTAGCAATTATTAGTTAGAATAATAAGATTTATCATGAAAATAAAATAACCAAAGATGAATTGATTAAAGATTAAATCCTTCAATCTATACAATCAAAACTAAGGCTCATCACAAATAGAATTAGTTCATATTAAAATTAAAGAACAAAGATGCAGAAAATAAAAGAAGAAATCTCAAACAGATCTTGAGGATATTCTTTGAAATCTTCTCTTCAATCTTTCACATCCACTTGGATCTTGGTCTTTGATTCAATTAAGCCCTCAATATCTCTAGCCTTTAAGCCTCTTCCGTGACTCTAGGGCTTAGCCAACCCTTTAGAGCTCCATTTTTGCTGTTGGGTGGCTCTCCCTTTCTAAAATGCTATCTAATATGTTATATTGCTATAATTTAACCTCACACCACTAAAATCTCAGTTGGGATTTTAGCTGTGCCAACAACTCTAGGGGGCAATGAGTGAATTGTCAACTGGGATTCCACCCATGCGAGGCTACTAGATGTATTTCTAATTTGCTCTGATCACTTAGTTAGTTGGCTTAGTTTAGGGAATGTATGACTTCCCTATAACCCATAAGGGCTAGAGGAGGTATCCCCTAAGTTTGGATTTCATTGTAATATTGATTCTCTTTTACTTTAAAAAATAATTGTGTATAAACTTTATGGATTGGATGATCATGCATATTATAAATTGTTCATGCATTTCAAATTTTCATGAAATATATTTTAAGTCAATCTTATATTCATTGGCCAAACTTATTTTGTTAAAATAAACTAAAAACCTAGTCCCCAAATCCTCTTTGGTTTCGAGGCTAGTGATCTTTTTGCTTTAGGTAATAATTGGAGTCAAATGGGTTTTTTCCTTATATTTTCCCAAATAAAGACAAATTAAGATGGCGACTCCAAGAAAAAATTTTCAAGTCTATCAAAGATAAGTCAAGGGGCTTCCTCGTGAGTTCTTTCCCAAATGAGCATTTCGATTCCCTTTAGCAGATCGGACCAGTGCTTGAGCTAGGCCTCACAGCTGGTAACTCCACTAGGGATCAATTTTGTTTTAATAAAAGGAAAAATAAATGGACTACTAATTAGTTTAAAAAGAGTTTGGCCTTTTGATATGATTGTAACTTTGCATCACTTGCATATGCTCTTTGCCATTCAGCCAAGTTTTAGGAAAACAATGGATAGTGAGTAGCATTGAGTGGGTAACCCTTCTTGGGTCTATTTGCTGATAGTGAAATCATTTATCCCATGACAAATCCTTTGATCCTTTCAAAAGTGTAACTAGTATGCACATACTATTGGACCCACGTAAGGCTCCTTGACTCACATGTCATTAGGTATATCACTGCTCTAGTGTGACGGGTACCCAAATTGAGCCACCCTTACCTTTTCAAATAATGGACTTAAATCTTGGCCTTAGGTTGTATGTACCTTAACTTAAACCTTGCATCTTTGCATTCTCATGAAATGTTTTCCTCATGCATATCATGCATCCATATTGTATAACAAAACATGCTTTCATCTTAAGTCTAGGTCGAACCTTAAACCAAAGAAGGGTCAAACATTCTTATCTCCAATCAAACATCTCCCCCATAAACACTCTCACCTATACCCCATCACTTATCCAATAACCCTTAGACCATCACCTTAAACCTTTAACCTAAACACCATTATCTCTTTACTCTAGCCCTTAACCCAAAATTTAGACACTCTAACCTCCATGTAAACACCTTCGCCTCTATAAATCTAAAACTATAACCCTAACCTTTAACCTTAAACACCTTACCCTAGCCTTATCCTAAACACTAAACACCCGAACCTCACACCTCAAATGTAAACCTAAACCACCTTTAACCTTTGGACCTTATGCTATAAACCCACGGCCCTAAAACCCATATCCAACCTTAAAAACCTTACTACTTGACCTTAAGCCTCAAATCCACAACCCTAAAACCTATGTCCAATCCTATAAAAATAGACACCTTAGGTTCTCCATTCTAAAACCATTATCTTGATCTTACCCTTTATTCAAAGCCAAACCCATTATCCTTAAGCTTAACACCCATGGCCCATCACCTTTCAAAGCCATTCTATTATCCTTAAGTCGAATAACTTTGGCCCAACACACTACCTTAAACCCAATACCTTTGATCCTACCCTAAAACCTAATGTATTTGCCCCATCCCACCTTAAGCCCAAAAAAAATGGTTTGTTCATGATACAATGGGGAAGCCTTTTCTCTTAGGATCTGCATGCCTATACCTTCATAACCTTTTCTATTCCATGCCCATCACTTACCTTATTGCTTTGGTTTAGAGGTACCAATGGCTAATCCACTTGACATGGCTTCCTTAACTACACTTATGACTAGATTTCTTAAGAAGCAAATCCTAACTGCTCAACAAGCCTAGATTGAAGAACAAAGGTAATTCATCATTGAGAAAGTTTGAGCTATGATTAACCAGGCCAACCTTAACCATCCTAACCAAAACCTTATCTTGAACCATACTAATACTAGCCTAAATTCGAGCCAAACCAACCCATATCTAAACCAAGGTGGGGAAGTTTTCTCTTATCTAGACACCAGATTGCTCATAGAGAAACTTGAAGCCATGGAAAGAACCATCAAATCCCTAAAGCACCGCAATGATCTAATTGATGTGGATAGTTTAACCTTATTTCCTTATGCCAAGCTTCCTCCCAAATTCAAAATGCTTGAACTAGAGAGATTTGATGGAACCACTTGCCCCAAGATCCATCTGAAGATATATATGGGGGCAATGAAACCTTTAGGAGTTAGCGATGAGCTCCTTGCTCAACTGTTCCAACAATCACTAACCGGTGTTATTAGGAAATGATTTTTTTTTTCACCAAACAAGAGCAAGAAAAGGACATGGGATGATATTTGCTGTGCCTTTGTCAAACAATATCATTATAACAGTGAAGTGGATGTCATTAGGCATGACATGGAAAATACCAAGCAACTTCTAGAGGAGTCTTTCTCCATGTTCCTTACAAAGTGGAGGGCTAAAGCTACTCAAATGGTAACTAGACTAACCAAGCAATAACAAGTGGACATTTTTATTAATAATCTACTTCTAGCCTACTGAGCCCACTTGTTAACCTAATACCTACCCACTTTCCAAGCTTTGGTTGCAACTGCATCAAAGATTGAAGATTACATCCAAAGTACATCATTTCAACTTGAATTCTTCACAACCAACCTGAGCAGTGATGAAGAACCCAAACCCAATTCAACCCCACCTTACCTTAGCTCCAAGTGACATGACATAGAAGAGTTCAAGTTCTACTAATCTAACCTATCTGAGATTGAAACCCAAGTTGAAGTTTGAGTTTGAGTCTAAATCTCATAGTTTGAGTCTAAATTCGAGTCTATGTCTATCATTTTATTTTCCTTTATTTTTCGTCAATCATGTCGATTCCTTTTTGTTATCTTTTAATAAAATTTTCAATTGTAATAAAATATCCATATCTTTTTTAATTATTTATGCACTTGTCTTTCTTATTTTAAACATGGATAAGCTTTGAAAAAAAGGGAAAAAGAAAGAAAGAAAAAAAGAGAAAAAAAAAAGAAAAAAAGAGAGAAATAGGAAAAGAGAAATGAATAGTCAATTAAATCCACCACGACTAGCACATATTGGAATTGAGGTGCCATCAACAATTGCTTTGCCAACTCCTAACCAAAGAAAGTCAAGAAATAGACCTCTCATCAAATAATTGGAGCAAAAAATCAAACAATACACCTCAACAAGGGGCAATAAGATTCGTCAAATCAAAAATTCAACGGTTAAAGCCCCTTAAAGTGAAGAAAAGTAGCAAATCATAGTGGAATGTTATCTCCCAAATTTAATTAATCTAAGTTCGCTAAGTTGAAAACCTAAAAGGGCGACTATGGCAAAAGTTTAAAAGAAAAAGGAAGAAAAGAAAAAGAGAGATATAAAGCTCATCCCAGTCATTTTACTTCATGTCAAAAGTAGTCCTCAATCAATTTGTCTCGTCTCATGTCTTCAAAGTTTTCTTTCCTCACTAGAGGCTCATTCTTTAAAGTGATATTATCTTTTATGCCCTTATCTCACAATGGGGGCATATCCTTCTAGGTCATCATCATCTTTTGTTAATCTGTCTCATCACTTAGCTCAAAGAGCTTAGGCATAATCTCTCACATTGCTAGTATGTCATGTTCCTATCTCTCATTAGGAGCATGATCTTGAAGTTTTCTTTTTTCATCAGTCCTTCAATGCCCCTTAGGGCACTTCCTTTCATCCAGTTTGTCATCTACGTTCAAGCCAATAAAGTGTCACCCTAAATCTCTCCTTAATCTCAAAATGACAAGATTAGCTTGGCTTGTTCTTTTTCATGAATCATGCTACAAACAGCAAAATCATACAACCTCCTTAATCCTTTTTAGAATTTCCAATCCATCTTTGAATTATTCCCAAACTTTATAATGTATAAGCCTCATTGATAAAATCATACCAACCTTTCAAGCTTAAACCTCATAACTCAAGCCTCGTACCACCTTTTCCTTGGCAAAATCTCATCATCTTTTAAGGGCCAGGACTATGGGCAGAACCAAAGATTCTAAGTCTTTCAAAACTCATCATCCTTAAAGTTAGCTCTCTTTAGCACAACTAAAATCAAGACATATCATGCAAAGCTTAAACCACTCAAAATCCAGTCATTCAATGTCTCATTGGCAAAATCTCATCATCTTTGAAAAGATAAAGCCTCTTTGGCAAATTACATTGTCTGTAAAGTCCAACTGAGTCAAAGCCTGTCAACTGTCCGATGGGCATTGAAAATTTGTTATAACCATGACAAAGGGCAAGCCTCCATCCATAAGCCTGCAGTATCCTTATGATTAAAACATGTAGCACAGCACTTGAGATAAAGCCAACATCTTCCAAAGAGGTCCAAAGCACCCTTAACCAAAGCCTTCACGCCTTCACCCTAAAACCCAAGCCCAAAAAGCCTTCACTATGAAGCCCAAACCAAAAAGCCTTCACTATGAAGCCCAAAAGCATTCACCATAAAAACCACTCCCAAAAAGCCTTCACCTTGAAGCCCAAGCCCAAAAAGCCTTCACCATGAAGCCCAAACCAAGAAGCCTTCACCATGAAGCCCAGAAAGCATTCACCATAAAAACCACTCCCAAAAAAGCCTTTACCATGAAGCCCAAACTCAAAAGCTTGTACTATGAAGTCCAAATGAAGAAGCCTTCACCATGAAGCCCAAGCCTAAAAGCTTTTATCATAAAGCCCATTCATAAAAATCCTTCATTAATGAAGACCATAGTCTCCTCCAAGGCCAAATTTGACCAAGCCTTCTCTAACTAATTTCCTAGCCTAACCTTTCCTCTAAGCTAGACCTAACCGAGCCTAAAGCA
Source organism: Reutealis trisperma (assembly GCA_947687605.1). Taxonomy (NCBI): domain Eukaryota; kingdom Viridiplantae; phylum Streptophyta; class Magnoliopsida; order Malpighiales; family Euphorbiaceae; genus Reutealis; species Reutealis trisperma. The sequence continues at coordinate 185,387 of CANTUT010000728.1, read as the reverse complement.
GAACTTGACCGAGTCTTCCAAATAAACTCCTCAAAGGTTGTAACCTGACTAAGCCAAAGTGTCAAACCTGACTATGCTATCCATGTGAACTTCTCTGAGGACAAAGCCCATAAACTAGCCTTCCCCAAACCTTCCAATATAATCATCTCTAAAAACCTGACCCTCCTTATCAAGCTTTCCAATTCAGCCTCAAACCAAATCTTCTCCAAAGTCAGACCTATCTAAACTAAATAGCCAAATCTTTTCCAAGACCATACCTTGCTTGACTTTCTAGAATGACTTTTTCCTAGGCTAAATTGATAGCCATTAACCAACCAATCTCATACCTGACATGCCCACTTCACCTCTAAGCTAGCCAATCAACCAAAAACCAAATGACCAAACCACTTCCCTCTATCATTCTAAAGTAGGGGCACCTCCCTTTTAAATGTTCACCTTTCTAAAATGGGGGCATCTTTCTCCCAAAGATCAGCAGTTTTATATCAAGATAGACCCTTCACAGGTTCAAGGTGTTAGATTATTGCATAATTATCTAGCATTTTTGCAGTAAACAGGATATGAATTAAGGCAAATTGTCAAACTCTCAAAGAAAGATAGATCATCAACCCAGTCAATCTAAATCAATCTCTTATCGATTCCTACTAAACAGGATTGTCGCCTTCATTCCTACCCAATAGGATCATCATTCCTACTAGACAGGATCACCATTTCATCGATTCCTACTAGACAGGGTCATCTTCTTTTCTACTAGATAGGATCATCATCATCATTCCTACCAGACAGGGTCATTTTCTTTTCAACTAGACAGGATCATCATCATCATTCCTACTAGATAAGATCACTACTTCATCGATTCCTACCAGATAGGGTCATCTTTTTTCCTACTAGATAGGATCATCAATATTATTCTTACCAGACAGAATCACCATTTCATCAATTTCTACCAGATAGGATCATCATCATCATTCCTACCAGACAAGATCACCACTTCGTCAATTCCTACTAGACAGGGTCGTCTTTTTTCCTACTAGACAGGATAATCATCATCATTCTTACCAGACAAGATCACTAATTTACCGATTCCTACTAGACAGGATCGTCTTCTTTCCTACCAAATAGGATCATCATCATCATTCCTACCAGATAGGATCACCACTTTATCGATTTCTACCAGACAGGGTTGTCTTCTTTCCTACCAAATAGGATCCTCATCATCATTTCTACCAGACAGGATCACCACTTTATTGATTCTTACCAGATAGGGTCATCTTTTTTCCTGCTAGACAAGATCATCAACATCATTCCTACCAGACAGGATCACCACTTCATTGATTCCTACCAAACAAGGTTATCTTCTTTTCTACCAGATAGGATCATCAACATCATTCCTATTAAACAGGATTACCACTTCATCGATTCTTACTAGACAAGGTCATCTTTTTTCCTACCAGACAGAATCATCATCATCATTTCTACCAGACAGGATCACTATTTTATCAATTCCTACGAGACGGGGTCACTTTCTTTCCTACTTGACAAGATTACCATTCTTACCAGACAAAAGCATCACTTTTAGCTTCTACTAAAAAGGGTAATTATCAAATGATACTAGCTGCTAGATCTCCTAAATATACCAAGGGCATCTTCCTTAAAATTTAACCACACCTTTCACCCAAATGTCTAAACTCTAACCTGGACATTAATTTTGTTACTTTTACCATCTCCCATCCTTCGGTTCACTATCATTAGAATCTCCTTTCAAACAAAGACAATTCTGATGAGAGGATAGTTGTGAACCCTTAATTTTGCACTTTTTAATATGTGTTTAAACCTTAGAAGCATTTAGGCTCGGTAAATAGACCTTCAGAAGTTGAAAACTCTCAAAATGGGAAAATTAAAACATTTCTTTTTGGTATTTGAACCCTTTCAAATCATCCGAGACTGAGTAACTGTAACAACCCATGCCTACCTTAAAAATTTTCATGATAAGTTGCTTGATTTAGAACTATTAAGGTTAAGTGTGTGCCTATGTGAGAATTAGTATTCTATGTGTTGATGAGCATGTGGCATATTAAATTAAATTTAATATGCATAATATGAGTTGTTATTGTGAAATAAATGGTTTACATGAAGTGCATTTGCATGAAATAATTTATTTTAAATAAAATGAATTTTCATGCATAAAGATAATTTTTAAGCATAAAACAATTTTATGAGTATTTTAAAATAATTTTTAAATAAATGTTTTGGGGAAATTTTAATGAAAATAATAAAAAATATGTTTTTATTTTTATTAATTATAATCAGCCCTAAATTTGAATTAAAAACCCAAATACCCAAAAGGCCACTATACTAAAACCCTTCTAACCTAGTTCATTAAGGGTATTAGTGGAAATTACACCCAAACTCTAATATTTAATGAAAATTTTGGCTAGCCTAGATTTTTCAGCAGCCATCACTCTATTTTTTTGTATCTTGGAATATTTAATGAAAATTTTAGTTAGCTTAGGTTTTCCAACGGCCATCACTCTATTTTTCTATATCTTGGTAGAAAAAATCTCCCAAAATATCTCTCTCTACTAAAATTAAGAAAACACATTCCAGTTTCGTGATTTCTTTACTGTAATTGTAAGTTTTCTTTCTCTTTCAATTCCTAAACTGATTTCTATGAAATAAATTATGAGAAAATTATTTTGAACTAGTTGTTTACTAATTTTTACAGATTTAGTTCTGTTTGGGTGAGTTTTTGGGAGAGAAAATTTACTTTCTACTGAAAACACAAACCTTTCCGCGAGATTTCTCCAAAGGTGAATTCTATAACTTAAAATCACAATTTTTATGCATTTCACTAATAGGGGGGGAAATTTGTACATCACTAGTTTCTAAACTAATTTTTTATTTGTTTTGATGAAAAATATTGGATTAAATTATATTTTTTCATATTTCTGTAATGACTGAAAAGTTTCAGAAAATAAAGGAATTCAAGGTTTTTGTGCTAGAACTTGGAAGTTGGAAAATTCTATTATTAAATTAACATGTGGCTACCGATTTGTGAGAGAAAGAATTCTAATATGATATTTGTTTTGTTTAGATGAAAAATAATGATTTAAATCATGTGTTTGCATATTGCTCTAATGAACGAAAAGCGCGAAAACTTATGATTTTCACCTAAGTCTTAAAACTTGGAATTTTTTTGTATAAATCCTACCTATGGCTTCCAAATCATGCATGAAGATATTCTAAACTGACATTTTCTATGATTGAATGAAAAATAATGGTTTAAACCACCTGTTTACATATTACTGTAATGATCGAAAAATACCAAAAATAAGAAAACTCATGGTTTTGTACCCTATAACCCAAAAATTGAATTTTCATGTATGAGAAATACCATATGTGGCCAATTCATGTGAATTAATATTCCAAAATGATTTTTGTTGTGTTTGCATAAAAAATCTTGATTCAAACCACATTTTTACATATTACTAAAATAGACAGAAAGTGTGAAAAGAAAGAAAAATTTAGTTTTCCTTTTGATGATGCATTTGGCCTACATTAATATTTTTATCCCAATATCTATAATTTTTATGCAAAGTATTTTGATGATTATCGGCATGCATGTATGTATAATAAATGATAAAATTACATGTTAGTTGAAGGAATGACACTAGACAAGCTTAGAGGCATTTTGGTATACTTAAGGTATACTTGAGGTATCTTAATCTTATATTGTGATTAGAATGTGAATGTGATTAGGAAATATGGAACTAGATATCATGATGACTTGATGATGAATAAATGGTCATGAGTCGATGAGGTGATTGATTGAATGAATGGATCATAAAAGATAAGCATGACACTTGAAAGGTTAAGTGATTAGTTGACATGTATGGAAGTGTTAAGTAAGTTGATTGTTAAAGTGAATAAATATTATGATAATATGATGACCTTAGAAAGGTATTGACATAATTGTAATATGTTTTCATGTGAGCCTATCAGGGCTAAGTGTGTAAGACTTTTAAAGTCAACATGTTATATGAAAGTGATGAATACACTTATATGTGCAACTCTAAGTGTATGTGAATGCTATTTTACATGGGGTAGTTATAAGATGGGAGCATCATGATTAAATAAATACTAAGTATTAAATTAAATATTATGTTAGAGTTTGAGGAGCTTTAGAAGTTTAAAAGGGCTATGTATACTAGGAGCAAAGGAATCCCAAGGTGAGTAAATGCTGTGTTCATGCTATAAGTGTGAGTAAACACTATGTTCATGCTATAAATGTGAGTAAACATTATATTCATTCTACAAGTGTGAGTAACATTATGTTACATTACAAATATGTGATATCTTATTATGTTAGCCTTTGTGATCTTTGAAACCCAAGTTCCTTCTATCCTAAAATTGGATTAAGTGTTTTCTTTGTAAAGCTTGGGTTGCCAAAGGACAATTGGACCAAAAACCACTTTTGTTTATCCAATGATAAATTCTTGTGATTATTACCCCAACTTATAATTCTTTCTGGAACTACACTATTCTTGTATCTTTTGTTCAATAAGTTAAACTGATATTGCCATTGTGAAATATGTGATTGTTGCCTTAAATGTTGTTGACATATGTGATTACCATTAGCTCTAGCTATGGTACCATTAACCCCTTATGCAGAATCCTCATGCCGATGTGGGTAATCATCAGAACCTATGCACATAGTCTTAACCCGATGGATAGGAGTAGTGTATCCACCTCAGCTAAAAAGGGGTGGTTCTAGCCGTGGGGCCTGATCAGCTTCACGCCTTTTATGTGATATGAGTTGGAATTTGGTATAAGGCCACCTCTCCTTAATGTGTTCGAGTGATAGAGCAATAGCCTTCACTCACTATGTGATATATGTGTGATTTCTGCAACCTTGCTAAATTGAACCCTTGCTAAATTGCAACTTGATTCATGAATTATAAATCATGAGCTATATGTATAAGTTATGTGTTTCCTTCTCAAAGGAAGATGTGTTAATGTATGTGCTATATTGTTTACTCATTGAGATCATCTATCTCACCCCTTTTCCTTGTGTGGTTCCAGGTGAGCAAAGGTGAGGAGGCAAGGTGATGGCTCAAACATTCTACTTCACTTGGGATTCCTTGTCAAAGTCATTAATAATACCATGCTATGATGTAACAACTCACATCTACCCTAAGAGTTTTCGTGACAAATTGCTTGAATTAAGAGTTACTGTGACAAAATATTTGATTTTATAAAAATTCATCTGTGACATGATTTATGAGTTTGGGGCATGTTAAATTAATTTTAATATGTCTAATATGAATTATTATTATGAAATAAATGATTTGAATAAAATGCATTAGCATGAAATAATTTATTTTTTGTAAAATAAATTTTCATGTAAAAAGGCGATTTTTAAGTATAAAATAATTTTATGAGTATTTTAAAAATAATTTTTAAAAATAAATATTTTGGGGGGAAATATTACAAAAATAATAAGAAAAATATTCTTTTATTTTAATTGTAATCAGCCCAAAATTTAAATAAAAAGCCCAAATACCTAAAAGTCCACTACACTAAAATCCTCCTAACCTAGTTCATTAAGGGTATTAGTAGAAATTTCATCCAAACCCTAGTATATATTCTAAATTTCAGCCAGAATAGAGTTCCAACAGCCATCACCTTAATTTTTCTGTATCTTGGCAGAAAAATCCTCTCAAAACATTCCTCTCTACTGAAATTAATAAAAAACCTTTCCGTTTCGCGATTTCTTGACCATAATCATAATTTTTTCTTCTCTTTTGATTTCTAAACTGATTTCTATAAAATAAATTATGGGAAAATTATTTTGAACTGGTTGATTACTGATTTTTATAGATTTAATTCTAGTTGTGTGAGTTTTTGGGAGAGAAAATCTATTTTCTACCGAAAACATAATTCTTTCCACGGAATTTCTCTAAAGGTGAATTCTATAACTTAAAATCACAATTTTTATGCAAAAATACCACTAGGGGGGTGATTTGTGTATTGTTGTTCTTAAACTAATTTTTGATCTATTTTGATGAAAAATATTAGATTAAATAATATTTCTACATGTTTTTGCGATGACCGGAAAGTTTCAAAAAACAAAGGAGCTTAAGGTTTTTGTGTTAGAACTTAGAAGTTGGAAAATTCTCTTACTAAATTGATATGTGGCTGCCGGTTTGTGTGAGGAAGTACTCTAATATGATATTTGTTTTGTTTAGATGAAAAATAATGATTTGAATCATGTGTCAGTTTATTGTTGTAATGAATGAAAAGCGCGGAAAGCGCGAAAACGCATGATTTTTCACCTAAGCCTTTAAACTTGGAATTTTTTTGTATAAATACTATCTTATACTGCCAAATCATTTATAGATGTGTTCTAAACTAATATTTTCTATGATTGAATGAAAAATAATGGTTTAAACAACCTGTTTATATATTTATGAAATGACTGAAAAATACCAAAAATAAGAAAACTCATGGTTTTGTGCTCTCTAATTCAAAGGTTGAATTTTTATGTATAAACAACACCAAGTGTGGCTGATTCATATGGATTAAAATTCTAAAATGATTTTTGTTGTATTTACATGAAAAATCTTGGTTCAAACCATGTTTTTACATATTTCTGAAATAGACGGAAAGTACGAAAAGAAAAAGAATTTAGTTTTTACTTTGGTGATGCATTCAACCTATATATATTTTTGTCCCAATGTTTATAATTTTTATGTGATGAGTTTTGATGATTATTGACATGTATATATGTATGATAAATGATAAAATTGCATGTTAGTTGAAGGTATGATCCTAGATAAGCTTAGATGCATTTTGGTATACTTAAGGTATACTTAAGGTATCTTAACCTTATATTGCATTTAGAATGCAAATGTGGTTGAGAAATATGGAACTAGATGTTATGATGACTTGGTGATGAACACATGTTATGAGTTGATGAAGTGACAATTGAATAAAAAGGATCATAAGGGTTAAGCATGACACTTGAAAGGTTAATTGTTAAGTTGACATGTATGGAAGTGTAAAGTTTATTAAGATAATCGTTAAAGTGAATTGATATTGAGGTAATAATATTGTGATGACCTTAACAAGGTATTGATGTGATTATAATGTGTTGTCATGAGAGCCTATAAGGCCAAAGTATGCAAGACTTTTAAAGTCAACGTGTTATGTGCAAGTGATGAGTACACCTATATGTGAACTCTAAGTGTATGTGTATGCTATATGTGCATGGTTAGTTATGGGATAGGAGCATCATGAGTAAATAAATACTAAGTATTAAATTAAATATTATGTTAGAGTTTGAGGAGCTTTAGAAGTGCAAAGGGACTACGTATACTAGGAGCAAAGGAACCTCAAGGTGAGTAAACATTGTATTCATTCTACAAGTGCAAGTAACATTTTGTTATGTTACAAATATGTGACATCATGGTATGTGAGCCTTTGACATTTTTGAAACCCAAGTTCTTTCCATTCTAAATATTATTATACGATTTCTTTGACAAGCTTGGGTTGCCAAAGGACATTTGGTCCAAAACTAGTTTGTTTATCCAATGAGAACTTCTTGTGATTAACACCCCAACTTATATTCCTTCTGGAACTACACTATCATTGTATCTTTTGTTCGAAAGCTAAACCACCATTGTCATTGGAATATATGTTATTATTGCCTTATGTGATATTTTTAATTGTGATTACCATTAGCTCTAGCTATGGTACCTCTTACCCTTTATGCAGAATCCTCATGCCGATGCGGGTAATCATCAGAACCTGTGCACACGGTTTTAACCTAATGGATAGGGGTTGTGTATCCACCTCAGCTATAAGAGGAGACATGGAGCCTGATCAGCTTCATGTCTTATAAGTGATAGGAGTTGGAATTTGGTATAAGACCACCTCTCCTTTATAAGTTCAAGTGATAGAGCAATAGCCTTCACTCTTTATAAGTTATAAGTGTGATTTCTGCAAACTTACAAAATTAAACCCTTGCTAAATTGCAACTTGATTCATGAATTATAAATCATGAACTTTATATATAAGCTATGTGTTTCCTTTTCAAAGGAATATGTGATATGTATGTGCCTTGTCGTTTGCTCATTGAGATCATCTATCTCACCCTTTTTTCCTTGTGTGGTTCCAAGTGAGCAAATGTGAGGAGGCAAGGTGATGGCTCAAGCATGCTACTTTTATTGGGGAATTCTTTGTCCAAGTTATCAATAATACCAATTTATGGAGTCTTGACATTAGATGCTCCGAGAATGTTGATTGATACTTATTGATATATATTAGTTTCCTTATGGATTTTATATGTAATGATTTATTTTAGACTTCCACAATTTAAGGTATTCATCTAAATGTTTTAAATGAGTTATTGTAAGAGGTTTAGTAAGATCCTAGGCATGATTTATTTATATGTAAGTGGGTTCTATGGGCATGGGTGACCTTATGTCTCCCCATGTTCTAAGACCGTGATATCTCTAAGGTTGGGATGTGACATATGAAGTGTTGTCATTAGATGTGAGGTTTGGTACGATCCTAGGCATGATTTGTATATGTGTAAGTGGGTTCTACAGGAGTGGGTGACCTTATGTCTCCCCATGTTCTAGGACCGTCATATCTTTAAAGTTAGGATGTGATAGTAACGAGCACAATGTAACTAGAATCATGAAAAATGGACTAGAAACAAGCAAAAATGGGCAAAAATTGCAAAACGGGCCAAAATAGGCCCATTGCAGCAAAGGCCTACAGCATTGCCACAGTTCCGCAAAGGCCTATACAGCACTACCGCAGAGAGCTCTGTAGTGCCGCAAAGCACCCTATGGCAACTTTGGTGAAAACCCTATTTTTTGCAATCCTACATTGGAATTTGATGCCTTCTATGCTCCAATCCTCTTCCTATATATAAAGGGCCTCTCCACACTTCAAAACACTAACTTCTAAAGCTTGAAAAGCATTACTTCAAGCAAAACGCTTTGCATTTACTCCTTGATTTGTAAAGCAAGTTAGGGGGTTTCTCTTTGATTCCTACCTGACTAGTTAAAGGTTTTTCGCTTGCCTATTCGAGGCAAGTCTTTTGCCCAAGGCTCATTTTTCCAATCCGAGGCTAGCTGCCGCCCGCCATCCAAAGCCGACCATCGCCCACTGTCCGAGGCCAATTGCCACCTGCCATCTAAGGCCAGCTGCCATTAGTAGTCAAAGGCTAGTCGATGACCACCGTCCAAAGCCAGTCACCACCCATCGTCCAAGGCTAGCCGCCGCCAGCCATCTAAAACCAATTGTCGCTTGCAGTCCAAAGCTAGCTGCCGCCCACCATCCAAAGCTAGCCTCCACCCGCCATCCAAAACTAGCCGCCACCTGTAGTCCAAAGCTAATCACTACCCACCATCTAAGGTAAGCTTCTTTTCCTTTAATTTTCTGTTGTCTAAATTTCCTTACCACTTTTATTTAGTTAATTAAATTGATTCATCTAGGTTGCTAGCTAATCAACTTAGTAATCAATTAAATTAATCAATTAACTCAATCCTCTTTTAGTCAATCAATCAAAACATGATAAAGTAGCTGGCTAAACTAACCCCTTTGCAAAAAGAGAAAACTGTGTGGGTTCTGATTCCCATTTAAAGGGATACGTAGGCATGCTTGGTTTAGGCATTGAATCCAATTAAAATTAACCAACTCTCACCCCTATCACCTTTCACTTGCTTTTATTTTGCTTTCCTTTACTTAGTTATTAGGTTTAGTTGGGGAATGTGTGACTTCTCTAGAACCCATAAGGGATAGAGGAGGTATCCTCTAATTTTGGATTTCATTGTAATATTGACTCTCTTTTACTTTGAATAATAATTGTGTATAAACTTTATGAATTGAATAATCATATATATTATAAATTGTTTATGCATTTTAATTGTTCATGAAATATATTTTAAGTCACTCTTATATTCATTGGCCAAACCTATTTTGTTAAAATAAATAGAAAACCTAGTACCCAAATCCTCTTTGGTTTCAAGGCTAGTGATCTTTTTCCTTTAGGTAATAATTGGAGTCAAATGGATTTTTTTTTATATTTTTCCAAATAAAAACAAATTAAGGTAGGACTCCAAGAAACAATTTTCAAATCTATCAAATATAAGCCGGGGCTTCCTCGTGAGTTCTTTCCTAAATGAGCATTTTGATTCCCTTTAACGAATCGAACCGGTGCTCAGGCGAGGCCTCACACTCATTTGAGGCATGATCACCAAGCTATCTTCTCTCACTAGTCCTTTAGCCACTCCTTTAGCCAGTATGTCATCTATATTCAAATTGATAATGTGTCATTCCAAGTGTCTCTTCAATCTCAAACAGCAATAAAGCTTGACTTGCTCTTTTCCATAAATCATGCTACAAATAGCAAAACCATACAACCTCCTTTATCCTTTTTAGAAGTTTCAACCTACCATTCTTGAACTTTATGAAATCATACTATTCCATCTCAAACCTCATTGGCAAATCATTCCATCTTTTCAAGTTCAAGCCACATACCACCCTTTCCTTAGTAAGATAGGCAGAACCAAAAATCCCAAGTCTATCAAGACTCATCATCCTTGAATCTAGTTTCCTTGGCAAAACCAAAGTTGAGGTACATGCCCCAAGCCTATCATCCTGAAGTTGATTAAGAAGGTGTAACAACCCACACCCACCCTAGGAGTTTCATGACAATTCACTTGAATTTGGAGTGAATATGACAAAATGTGTGTTTTCTTGAAAATTCTTATGCTATGTTATCAATGAGTATCTGGCGTGATAGATTAGTTTTAATATGCATAATATGAATTTTTAAGGTGAAATAGGTGATTTATGTGAAGTACATATGCATAAATTAATTGATTGCATAAAAAGTGAATTTTCCTCCACAAAGCGATTTTTAAGCATAAAATAATTTTTATGAGCATTTTAAAAATATTTTTAATTAAATATTTTTGTGGGGATTTTAATAAAAATAAGATGCAAAATATTTTATTTTTAATTATTTATAATCAGCACATAAATTAAATTAAAAGGCCTAACTCACCAAAAGCCTAACACACCAAAACACTCCTAACCTAGCTCATTAATGGAAAACTTGTAATTTTTGCCAAAATCCTAAAATACACCTAAAATTCAGCCTCCTCATTATAGTGGCAGCCTCCATTCTATTATTCATCAGATTTTTTATAGAAAAATTCTCTCAAAAAGTCTCTCTCAACCGAAATTCATAAGGTGCCTTCAAATCTTGCGATTTTATGATCGTTTTGTAAGTTTTTCTCTTCTTTCAAGCTACTATTTGATTTTTATGAAACTAACCATGAGAAATTCATATAGGACTATATATTTACTATTTTTCTTAATCTTTAATTCAGCCTAGCTGTTTTGCTTGAAGGAAAAACTAATTTTCAACCATAAACACAACTCTTTTTTCGCAAATGCACTAAAGGTGAACCCTAAAATCTAAAGTTGGAATTTATTTGCATAGATTCTATAAGGGGGGTGCCAATTCCTGCATATTTGTGTTCTAAAATGACTTTTGTTATGTTTAGATGAAAAATACTAGTTTAAATCATGTTTTTGCATATTATTGTAATGATTCAAAAGTGTGAAAAACAAGAAAATCCATGTTTTTCCATGATTGTGTGCATTCGGCCTACCTTGGAATTTTGATCCCAATGCCTATAATTTTTATTTGATATATTTTAATAATTGTTGACATATGTATATGAATGATACATGATTTAATTGCATGTTAGTTGAAAGAGTAACTTTAGACAAAGCTTAAAGAGGTTCGGCCTACACTAGGCTTTCCAAACCCTAACTACCATGTTTGATTAATATATGTGTATGATTAAGTGATACGTGAATTAGGCCTTGTGATGTGTTACTTGTGAATTAATGATCTTAAATTGACTATGAGATTGATTGTATGATTTGGTCAAAGAAGACGAGTAAGACACTTTTAAGGTTACTTGTTAAGTTGATATGTATGAAAGTGTTAAGTGTACCAAGTTGGATGTTAGATTGAATTGATATTAAGATCATGATATATTGTGCTTGACTTTAGAAAAGTCTTGATATGAGTTATTATGTGTTTTCATAAGAGCCTAAGAAGGCTAAGTGTGCAAGACTAAAAAGTCAACATGATATGTGTAAGTGATAAGTGCACTTCTAAATGCAACTCCAAGTATATGTAAATGTTATATATGCATAGGGTAGTTGTGGGATAGGATAGCATGATGTTAAGCAAATGCTAAGTATTGAATTGTAATATATGTTAGAGTTTAAGGATTATTAGAAGTTCAAAGGCTACAAATACTAGGAGCTATGGAACCACAAAGTAAGTAAGCATTATGCTCATGTTTCAAGTTATCATGATATGTGAACCTTTGAAATTCTTGAAACCCAAGTTCCTTTCTATTTTTAATTATAATTATATATGTTCTTTATTAAACTTAGGTTGTCAAAGGACAATTTCTCCAAAAACATTATTGTTTATTCAATGATAAGAAAGAACCTTTGTGATTATTGCCTTACCTTACTTATCTTTTGTTCAATAAGATAAACTTCTATTGCTATTATGTTATATGTGATTGCATTCTTCAATGCTATTGTTATAAGTGACTGCCATTAGCTCTAGCTATGGCACCAATGAACCCTTTTATGCAGAAATTCTCATGCCGATGCAGGTAATCATCAAAACCTATGCACAAGGTCTCAACCTGATGGATAGGGGCATAGTATCCATCTCAGTTAGAAGGGGCGATTCTAGCCATGGGGCCTGATCAACTTCATGCATTTTTAGTGATAAGAGTTGGAATTTGGCTTGAGGCCACCTCTCATCAGTGTATTCGAGTGAATATGGCAACAGCCTTCACTCACTAGTGATAAATGTGAATTCTGTGAACCTTGCTAAATTGCAAACAATGAACCATGAATTATGAATCATGATCTATGAGTTATGAGCTATGAGCCCTTTCTAAGGGATATGTGTTATTGTATAAGCTATAGTTTTTACTCATTGAGATCATCTATCTCACCCATTTTCCTTGTGTGGTTTCAGGTTAGCTTTATGAGGAGGCAAGGTGATAACTCAAGCAATCTACTCCACTTGGGGAATTTCCTTATCCCAGTTATTTACCATACTATGATATGATAAGTCTCTTTTAAACGCTCTGGGAGTTCTTGTCTGAGAGTTTTATGTTTAGAACATCATATTTCAATGATTTATTTGGAATCTTAAAATGTTTTTTTTATTATGGATTGTACTTAAAGTATTTTTAAACTATTTTTTCACAAATTAAGGTTTCCTTTTTATTAATGGTCAAATTAAGTTAATGTAAGAGATTTTGGTATGATCCTAGGCAATGTTTATATGAGCATGAGTGGGTTCTACAGGCATGGGTGACCTTATATCTCCCCATGTTCTACGAGCATCATATCTATGAAATTGGGATGTGACAGAAGGGCTCGAACTAGTCAAGGCCCACCCCATGCCTCTTTGGCAAACATCTCATTATCCTTCAAAGATTAAGCTTCATTGGCAAAACATGATTCCTAGGATCAAAGTCTCTTAAGGCCTATAAACCATTCTATGCTTATTCCTTTTAGACTAATGCAACCATGTCAAAGGGCAAACCCTTATATATGAGCTTATAGTATCCTTATGACTAAGACCTATAATATCATACCTAAGCTAAAGCCAATCATCTTGTAGAAAAGCCTAAGCTGATGAACTGTTCTCAAAGCTTAAAAGTCTTTTAACCAAAAGCCTTTGCAACTAAGCCCAAGACCAAAAGCCTTCACTATGAAGCCTAAGCTAAAATGCCTTCACCATAAATTCCACACTGAAAGGGCCTTCATTTATTAAACCCACAATCTCCTTTAAGGCCAAATTTGACCGAGCCTTCCAAATTGATTTCCTAGCCTAGCCTTTCATTCAAGTAAGACTTAGCCTCCTAGTTTTATCTCTTATAAAGTCTAGCACTCCAGCCTGATCTCTCTAACACAGTCTTAAGGCAAAATCTAACTAAGCCTTCTAAATGAAGTCCCCAAAGGCCATAACCTGACCAAGCATCTAATATGATATATTATATAGCCATACTAAACTGAGCTTCCAAATGACCTTAGCCAAGGCCAAACCTAACCTAGCCTTCCAAATTGATCCACTCATTCTAAACAATCCTTTTTAAAGCCAAACTAACCTAAGCTTCCAAATTGATTCTCCTTAAAGGCTACAACTAACTAAGCCAATTACCATACCTGACTAAAGACTTCTTTATAAACTTCTCTAAAAACAAGCCTGATAAACCGACCTTTCCTAAAACTAAACCTAACCTAAACTTATGACCTAATCATTTCTAAGGACTTGACCTCCCTAATCGAGCTTTCTAATTCAGCCTCAAACCAAACCTTCTTCAAAGCAAAACCCACTTAAATCCAGCCCGACCTCTTCCAACCATACATAGCTTAACCTCCCAAAGTGACTTTTTCCTAGGTAGACCTAATAGCCATTGACCAAGCAGCCTCATACCTAATATGACCCTAAGCTAGCTATTCAATCTAATCCTAAATCAAAAGGCCATGCTTGACTTAGCCTTTTAAGTTGACTAGCTTGATCTCTTCCATACTTGACCTAGATTTCTTAAATAACTTCAACTAAGGCCAAACCGATAGCCTTTAACCAACCCTTCAAACGAGCCCTTATGCCCAATCCAAATCGAGTGTGACCATATCTAAACTAGTACATTCAAATAAAATGATCGAACCTCTTTCCTTTATCATTCCATAGTAGGGGCACTTCCCTTCCTTCTATTCACCTTTCCTAAATGGGGGCATCTTTCTCCCAAAAGCTTAGCACTCTCCTACTAAAATGACCCTTTATATGTTCAAAATATCCAATCATTGCATAGTCATATGCATTTTACACTAGAATAGGTTGCTAATTAAACTCCTAAATCAAGATGAATCATCAATCTAAATCAAAAGAGGTCATCAATCTAATTTCCCAAAGCAAAATGGATCATTAATCAAACAAATCATTAAGCAGAGTTTTTGAATCAAGACTAGAACCATTAACATTAGACCCATTCTAGGATAGCCTTAGGATCCATACATTAAATCTAAATTAGGTGTCTTCTTTTTAATTAGATCATCCTAAGATAGCCTTAGGATCATCAACCTAACATAGGGTTAGGTTTCTCTTTCAAAATTTTTAGACCATCCTAAGACAGCCTTAAAATCATCAACCTAACATAGGGTTAAGTTTTTCTTTCAAAATTTTTAGACCATCCTAGGACAGCCTTAGGATCATTAACCTAACATATGGTTAGGTTTCTCTTTTAAAATTTTCAAACCATTCTAGGACAACCTTAGGATCATTAACCTAACATAAGATTAGGTTTCTCTTTCAAAATTTTTCAGACCATCCTAGGATAGCCATAGGATTATTCCACCTATAAATGTCTAGTAACAATCACTTAGGGATCCCTGTGGTTCCTGTTTTTGCCCCTTTATCAAAATCCACCATTTTCACCCATAAATGTCTAGTAATGATCATCTAGGCATTCATGTGGTTTCTATTTCTGCCCTTTTAACAAAATTGACTATTTTCATTCATAAATGTCTAGTAACAATTACCTAGGCATCCTTGTTGTTCTTATTTCCACCCCTTTATCAAAATCCACCATTTTCACCCAAAAATGTCTAGTAATGATCACCTAGGCATCCTTGTGTTTCCTATTTCTACCCTTTTATCAAAATCTTGTTAAAACTTCACCTATAAATGTTTAGGAATAATTTCTTAAATATCCCTATGGTTCCTTTCTTCCACCTATCATTTACCCTAAAAATCAATATTGCCTTTCACCCAAGCATGCCCTACCTTAGACATCCCTCTAGTTCTTTTTTCCATCCCTCATCCTTAGATTCACTATCATTAGAATCGCCTTACAGACTAGCTGATTCTAATGATAGGGCAACTGTGAATCCTTAATTTTTTACCCTCTAGCTTGCCATTGAACCTTAGAAGCACTAGACTTAGTAAATAGACCTCTAAAAGCCAAAATTCCTAAAAATAGCCAAAACAAAAACATTGGGAAATAAAGCCCTAGAGATTGAAACCTATCCCTTTGACCTCTAAACCACTCTTAAATCATTTGAACTGAATAATGATCATAATGCAATTGGAATCACAAAAAAAAAAAAAAGATGAGAAATGAGTGAAAAAGGGTAAAAATGAGTCGAATAGATAGAATCAGAGCTAATGACCGCAAGCCCCTGTGCGGTGACTACAAGAGCCCTTGTGGTCCACTTATAGTTGCCCAATTATAACTATAAGGCCACGTGCAGTTGTCCTCCTATTTTGCAAATCCCATATCAAAAGTTGTACAGATTGACCTTCAACCTTTCCCTCATAAATATAAGCCATATAACTCAATGTTCTTGACCTCTTCACCTCTTGGTTTTCTTACTTAGCATTTGCATCAAATGAACCACCTCTACAAGCTTGATCCATTAAGAAATGAGCTTTTTAATTTAAAGTTTTTTTATTTTTTCTTTGCTATTACTCCTACTTTTACTCCTCTAATTATCGATCTCACCGATAATAGGAAAGCACCTAAAACTCCAACCTCTCCTACTGTGAACTTAAATGCAACCACTCCCTCTCCCACTGTGAATCCTTTTCAAAGTGGGAATTTCTCTACCTTTCATAAAGCTAAGAAATTGATGGAGAACATTAAGGCCATAGAGAGAACAATCAAGAACATAAAAAAACATGAGGATACGATGGATGTCAACTCTTTAGCTCTCTTTCCAAATACACAGGTTCCTCCAAAATTTAAGATATCAATCATGGATAATTTTAATGGTATCACATGCCCTAAAAACTCACCTTATGATGCATGTGGGTGCCATAAGACCCTTTGATGTGGATGATGAGCTCCTTACTCAGTTATTCCAATAGTCCTTAACTGGAGCAGCTGTTAAATGTTGCTAAATCTAGACCAAAATCATAAGAAAACTTGGGATGACATATGCAATGCATTTGTCAAGTAATACCACTATAACATTAAGGTGGATGTCACCCACCGAGATCTAGAAACCACTAAGCAAAGCCAAAAAGAGTCCTTCACCGCATTCCTTATAAGGTGGAGGGCGAAAGCAACTCAAATGGTGAGTCGTCCATCCGAAGTAGAACAAATTGACATCATCATCAAGAACCTCCTCCCTTAGTATCAAATGCATCCGCAAACTCAATACCTCCTCAACTTCAAAGCTCTCATTGCCACTGCCAGCAAGATAGAGGATTTGATTTAATCAAAACAAATCAAGGATGAACCCTCTAGCTCGAGATATCATAAGAACAACAACTACACCAACTCCACCACCTAAAGAGGAGGGGAGATAAATGTTGTCTCCTATCACTAGCTAATAAGGTTAGAAAGAAGAGCTTTATCTAAGTTAGCCATACCCTAAGCACTGTTTATAAGAAGACCTTAGCTAAAGCACCTCTCAACCCCTTGCCTAAAGGTTATAATGCTAATGAGCACTGTGACTATCATTAAGGGCTAGGGTACAAAACTAATGTATGCAAGGCTTTAAAGCACAAAATCCAAGACTTCATTAATAATGGAGACATTATTGCTCCTAAGCCCAGAGCCTAACATTGCCACCAATCCTCTTCCGAACCACTAAGCTCATCCAACCATCTCAAGCCTCACCCAATAACCAATATTTTGAGAAGAGTTCCAGCCCTACTATGCCCCTATCCAAGTCTTTCAAGTCTATGTTTGTGTTCATATCTAAGTCACCTGAGTTTGAGTCTTAGTCAGAGTCTTTTAAGTCTGTTTCTATTAAATCTTTCTTTGAATTTGAGTCTATCAAGTCTTGCCCTTCTAAGTCTATATTCCACCTTCTAAGCTTATCCTTTAATGTAACTATTGATGGCACTTTTATTAGTAATAAAAGTTTGAACTTTATGATTTGCTTTAATTTTTTTGTTTATTTATCTTTGAATGGGACATCTAAAAAGGGAAAACAAAAAGGGAAAAAAAAAAAGAAAAGAAAAAAAGGAAAAGGGCAAAAGAAATAATTTTTTATGGCATAAAAAAAATCATCACATCAACTATTCTGCATTGAAACCCAAAGACTTGGCAAGGACAGATCCAATCATCGGAGTTCATAAGATCAAGACCTACACACATAAAAAGCCTATTCAACAAAAGCTACAAAGAATACATCAAAGGGCAGCATGACCAATTGAAGGCCATTGATAAAAAAAAGAATGGATACTCTGTATGAAATTCAGGGCTACCAATAAAGATCTACCGAGCACTTCAGTAAGAGGGTGAAAGAAAAATGTTTGTAAGATGGAAAAGATCGAAGCTTTTGTTTATGATTTGAGAAGAAAGGTTAGACCAAATTAGGCTAGACCGTACATGCTCAAGAAGATTCTATCTTATGGAGGCACCACTTTCATAGATGTGGACATAAGCAAATTCTCCCATCTTAGCAAACTGGATCAACTGAAGCGATACATCATCCAAAGATGACATCTGCATTTCATTTTTTAATTTCATGCATCTGCATTAGAACTATATAGACCTGATTCTCCCTAAAGAATGAGAAAAATTAATGAGAGAAAAGTGATTGTAAGGGATCCATAGGTAGCTTGACTCGGGTGCAATCCAAACTATAATATAAAATATTTATTTGTATCATATTCTCATTTTTTCTGTGTCTAATTGTGAACTCTCAAATTTGCACTCTTAGGATCCGACTTCAGCTTGACACTTGCTAAGATTAGTGCGCTACGCATACGGTGGTCTCGCTAGCTGGTTAGCGGGCAAAGGTCAAGAGGGCAATGCCCCTTGCAGGTTACGGGGCAGCGCCCCATTAAAAAATAAATTTCTTGAAACTTGTACCTTCAGATGATTAGCACTCGATTATGAACCCATAGAATTAGACTGGGCCTAAATTGGATAAAAAACAGATGAGAACAGGCTAAAAAATAATGTGCAATAGCCCGTAGGCCAGCTGTGGCAACTCGTAGCTGGCTGCGGTAACCACAGCCACCGCTGTGGTTGCCACAGGACCTGCGGCATCCAATTGGCTACCATAGAGGGTGCTGCGGTTGCCGCAGAGGGATCTGCGATTACCGCAGCCCACTCCCAGTTACCGCAGCATGCCCTTTTTAGAATCCTACATGGAAACTATGAATTTTTAGCCCCAAACTCCCCCTATAAAGACCTATGAGGCCTCACCCGAGCACCGATCCGATCCGCTGAGGAATCAAAATGCTCTTCTAGAGAAACTCCACAATTGGAACTCACTGTGAGTTCATAAAATTGATTTTTGTGATTTTGCAGTTGTGAAAGTGAGTCGCCACTTTAATTTACTTGTTTTAATTGGGAAAATTAAAGAAAACCCAAATTGATTGACTCCAAAAATGTTTTGATTTTGTCCCAATAGAAAAGCACTAATCCGCGAGTAACCAAAAAGGGCTCGGGGATCAGGTTTTGGTAATTACACAATTAAAAAAATATGATTTTCTTTAGTTTGGCTACAATTGCAAAATAACTCTTAAAAAAGGAATTTTCTTATATGTATGAACATGAATATGATGATGCATGAAATAGATATATATGATAAGATGTAATGACAATTATAGATAAATAAACAAAATAAATTCTACTTAATTATTAAAAGATCAAAATGATTGAAATAAAGAGGATCTTTCCTCTAGCCCTTATAGGTACTAGGGAAAGCGCATATTCCTCAACTAAATTAAAGAAATGAAAGTACAGATTTGGAAATAAATAACAAATATAAAAGGGAAAAATGTTATTAAAAATGATTTTGGAGTTGATGCCTTAGAGACGGCAGCCTGCGTATCCTATTGATTAGGAATCAAACCCCACGCAGTTCTTCCTTCTTGCAAAGGAGGGGTTTTGGAAAAAAAAGTGTTGGTTTATTTATTAATTTAATTTTGATTCTTAAATTATTTTAGATCTTTTTTGTTTTAGACCTAAAGAGAATTCTAGATCTGAATTTAGAATTTTGAGAATGGAAAAGGGATTATACCTTTGCTTTCCTTGATTTTCGAATGAATGGGGCGAGCTTAACTCTGGATCTAAGCTCCACCTTGGATTCGAAACCCTTGGAAATCTAAATCTTAATAACAAAAGATTAGCAAAAATAGCATAATGAATATAAGTTGAAATTGAAATTGAAACAATAGCTCTTTCATATCAAATTTCAAACAAGACTTAAAAGCACAATAAGTAAAGCAATATAAGAGGATTTTTGCATTAGAATTCCCCCCAAATGACCTAGAAGGAGGCTCTATTTATAGAGCTATTGCCGGCGGCACTGGCAGCTTGCCGGCGGCACGGGCGGCACCTGTAGCATACTGGGTGTCCGCGCGGCACGTTGAGCATGCTGCCCTACCGCCGGCATGCATTTCATGCCACCTATGAAGTGGCGTCATGCCTCTTGCGTGCTGGCCGGATGGTTTGAACTGTTTCCTACTTTTTTATCCGTTTCAGTTCTGATTCGAGCTCAGTTTGATCTTGTGGGTTCATGACTGAATAGCAGTCGACTGGAGATGAAAGATTTAGGAAATTTATTTTTCAATGGGGAGCTGCCCCCTTGACCCCTACCCGCTAACTAGCTCATGGGACTGCCGTATGCATAGCGCACTATTCTTAGTAGGTGTCAAGCTGCAGCCGGATCATAAAGTGGAAATTTAAGGGTTCACAGCTGCCCCCTCATCAGAATTGGCTTTAAGCAAAAGGCAATTCTGATGATAGTGAACCCTGGGAAGAGATGCCATGTCAGACTTTGGGCTTGTGCTCTTGCAACATCAAATTTTTGGCTTATATGTTCTTTTGCCATGTCAGATTCTAGGCTGTGCCATGTCAGAACTTGGTCTATACCCTGTCAGACTTTGGGCTTGCAATATTTGCTTGTCCTTATCATGAATAAGGACATTCATGCTTTGTGCAAACTGAACCTTATGAAGAAGGACAAATATGGTATAAAGATATGAACCTTTTTGGGAGAGGGCCCATAGGATAAATGAGGTTTTGTTAATGGCTATTAGTTTGACCTTGGCATTCGATATGAGAATGGTGATCTTCAATTAAGGCTATATGTCCAACCTAATTATTTGGAGGTAAAAATGACTTGGTGAATTTTAATCAAGGGTATCTGTTTTGCCTATACTTTAAGATTTGGAGATTTGGTCCACCCAGGGAATTCAAATTGGTTTAGCAAGGCCATCTGTTCAGCCCTACTATTGGGGAGATTATGATCAAAGTTATCTGTTTGACTTTGATGTTTGGGAAGATTGGGATCAAAGCTATCTATTTGGCTTTGGTGGTTGGGAGGATTGAGGTCAAAACTATCTGTTCGACCTTATTGGTTGGAAAAGTTGGAATCAAAGCTATCTGTTTGGCTTTAGTATTAGAAGGATTGGGATCAAAGCTATTTGTTCAGCTTTGGTGTTAAAAGGATTGGGATCAAAGCTATCTGTTTGGCTTTGGTGGTTAGAAGGATTATAGTCAAAGCTATTTGTTTGGCTTTGGTGGTTGGGAGGAATAAGATCAAAGCTATCTGTTCGGCTTTGGTGTTGGGAGGAATAGGATCAAAGCTATTTGTTTAGCCTTGGTGGTTAGAAAAGTTGGGATCAAAGCTATCTGTTTAGCTTTGGTGTTAGAAGGATAGGGATCAAAACTATCTGTTCAGCTTTGGTGTTAAAAGGATTTAAAAAAGGTTATGTCTCTGAAAATCCAAGGGTGTGGGAATGTCAACATGGGTAGCTCAACTTGGTTTGCCCATTAAAAGTTACAGTTAAAGATTAGTCCTTATAGGGAAAGGTCTTGGCTAAGGAGGGTTGGTTTGGTGAAGGAAATCTATTTGAAAGGCTTAGTCTGATTTTGCCTTTAAAGGAGATCATGGGCTTTACAAACAAAGGCCTTTTGGGAGTGGGCTTCATGTTGAAGGCTTCTTGGTTTAGGCTTTATGATGAAGGCTTTTGGTTTTGGGCTTCACAGCGAAAGCTTTTAGATATGGGCTTCATGGCAAAGGCTTTTGGATCTAAGCTTCATGGCGAAGGCTCTTAGTTTTTGGGCTTTATAGCGAAAGCTTTTTAAATTTAAGCTTCTTGATGAAGGCTTCTGGATTTGAGCTTCTTAATGAAGGCTTTTGGATTTGGGCTTCATGGCGAAGGCTTTTGGATTTAGGCTTCTTAATGAAGGCTTCTAGATTTGGGCTTTTTGATGAAGGCTTTTGATTTAGGCTTCTTAATGAAGGCTTTTTAGGAGATATGCCTCAACTTCTGGTTTTGCCAAGGAAACTAGATTTAAAGATGAGAAGCCCTTATAGACTTGGAAATTTTGGTTCTACTCATTTTGAGATAATGCTAAGGAATGGGTGGCATGTGGTATGATTTGCTAATGAGACTTGGGATGGAACAATATAGTTTCATAAAATTCAAGAATGGTTTGAAGGTAGGCTGAAACTTCTGAAAAGAATCATGGAAGTTGTATGATTTTGCTTTTTATAGCATGAATCATGGAAAAGAGCAAGTCAAGCTTTTCTTGTTATTTGAGATTGAAGAGACTTTTGGAGTGACACTTAATTGTAAATTGCACTAGTTGAAACAAAGAGCCTTGAGGAATGGCTATAGGGGTAGTGGAAGAAAATAAATTGGGGATCATGCTTCCAAAATGAGAGATAAGGATGTGATAGACTGGAGATATGTATGAGGGATCATGCTTTAGCTCTTTGAGCTAAGCGACGGGATGGATTGACAATAGATGACGACCTAGGAAGACATGCCCCCATTGTAGGATAAGGGCATAAAAGATTGTATATCCTTAGAGGATAAACCTCTGGTTAGGAAGGATGACATGAAATGAGACAGATTGATTGGAGATGATTTGACAACTTTGGACATGAGGGAAAAAGACTTGGATGGGCTTTCTCTCTCTCTCTCTCTCTCAACTCCAACTTTTGCCTAAGCCACCCTTTTTGGGTTTTCAGCTTAGCGAGCTTGCATTTAGGAGAAAATATTCCACCATGATTTAGGCTGCTGCTTTGAGGGGCTCTGGCCTTTGAATTCTAGATTTGACAAAGGTTTTTTTCTAAACTTGTTGCCCTTGTTGAGGTGCATTGTTTGATTACCTAATGTGCAATAGATAATTCCATTTGATTTGCTATTTGACAAGAGGTCCATTATTTGACCTTCTTTGATTAGGAGCCGATGAAGCGATAGCTAATTTGTGAGCACCTCAAATTCTGATTTGCGCTAATTATGGTGGGTTTAATTGATTGTTCATTCATCTCTTTTTTCCTCTTTTTCTTTTTCTCTCTCTCTCTTTTTTCTGTTTTTGTTCCTTTTTTTTTTTTTAGTAAGCTCATCCATGTCGAACTAAAAAGGAAAATGAAAAGAAAATGTATGTGCATTACTATAAATAAAACTTTATTGCAAGATGACAAAAGGAACCCCTATGGTTGACGGGAATAAAGAAAAAATAAGATGACAGACTCCAACTCAAACTTGGACTCAGACTTTCGAGATTTAGACTTGGACTTCAGTTTAGACTTGGAATTCAATCTCAGACAGGTTAGATTAGCTGAACTTGAACTACTTCATTACATGCCTTCTGGGGTTGAGGTAAGATGGGATTGAGTCAGGATTAGATTCCTCATCACTGTTCAGGTTGGTGGTGGAGAATTCAGGTTAAAATGATTGAATTTAGATGCAATATTCAACTTTTGATGCGGTTGCAACCAAAGCTATGAAGGTGGGTAGGTATTGTGTTAACAAGTGGGCTCTGTAGGTAGGAAGTAGGTTCTTGATAATGATATCTACTTGTTCTTGCTCGGTTGGCCTGTTTACCATTTAAGCAGCTTTAGCCCTCCACCTTATAAGGAACATGGAAAAGGGCTCATCTAAAAGTTGCTTTGTGGTTTCTAAATCCCTTCTTGTAATGTCCACTTCAGTATTATAATGGTATTGTTCAATAAATGCCTTGCAAATGTCCTCCCAAGTCTGTTTTTAGGTGCCATCCAAGTTAATAAACCATCTTAGGGTAGTATCCATAAGGGTTTGATGAAAGAATTGAGCAAGGAGCTCATTATTGATACCAAAGGGATGCATTGCCCCTACGTACATTTTTAAATGGATCTTGGGGCAAGTAGTACCATTAAATCGGTCCAAATTCGGCATCTTGAACTTTGGTGGAACTCTTGCATTGGGAACTAAGCTCAGGGAGCCTATATTAACCAAGTTCTCTTTCTTCTTCAGATTATTTAGCATTTTTTCCATGTGCTTCACTTTTTCCATGAAGGCTTTGATTTCAGGGTTAACTTCCTTCCTTTGGAAAGGATCCGCGGGTCAGAAAGTGAGAGTAGGGGTAAAATTTGATGGTTGAATTGTCATGGGTTGGAAAGGTGAGTTATTTCTGAGGAATTCAGATGATGGAATAGGCAATGGTGGGATCATGTCAGTTTTTGCAGGCTCTTTGTCTTTGGAATCAGCTCTGGAAGTGAATCCATAAACAGGATAAAGAGCAAGTCTTGGCTCAGATTTGAGTAGTTTTGGGTCGGTTGAGTTTTGGGCTAGGGAGGTCTGTTCCAACATGGTGCAGATATCTTCCATGATAGCCCTCCTTTGGGCTTTGAGCATGTCTTGAAAATAGGCATCTTGCCTCTTCATCAGGGTCTTTTGTTGTTCAGAGAACTTAGCAAAAAGCTGTTTAAAGATTTCATCAGCTCTGGTAGCAATGACTTCATCTCCAACAATAGACATTTTATCAACCTTTGAAAGGGAAAAGGAACTGGGTTAGTATCCAGCTTTGGAAAAAAAGGTTATGGGGAGGTGTGAAAAACTAATGGATCTTCGGTTTAATGACAGTGGATGACAGTGTCTTGTAGTTAGGTTGACTGTGTATGGGTACAGATGAGGGTAAAGATGTATGATGTTATCTAGGTATGTATTTAGCTAAGGGAGCTAGGTCAAATTTTAGCTTTAGGTGGCTAGATCAGATTTTAGCTTTAATTGGCTAGGTCAAAATTTAGCTTGGGGTGGCTAGGTCAAATTTTAGCTTTGAGTGGCTATATTAGAATTTAGCTTTGGGTGATTGGGATTGTGATTTATGAATGGTTTACTATGGGCTTAAAGATAGAGTGACCATGGGTTTTGCGATTGGGTATGGATGTACCATAGAGTTGGGTGGACCATGGGTTTGGTGATAGTTGGGTAATAGGTTTGACTAGATCATAGGCTTAGATGGCCATGGGTTTGGATAGTGATGTAAGAGATGAAACCTAGTCAGCATTTAGTTCGGGTAAGGATAAGAGTGACGCTAAGTCAGTATTTAACTTTAGTAAGGATGGTTGAGGATAATGCTATATCAGTGTTTAGCTTGGGTAAGGATTATGAAAGATGAAAGCAAAATTATTGTTTAGCTTGGGTAAGAGTTTATGGATAAGGATGAGGGTAACACAGATGGGTTTATTTTTACCATGAGTTTGACATGGGTTTGGATAGGACTGGATTATAGGTTTAGATAAACCATGAGTCTTGAGTTTTGATCATGAATTTAGGGGGACCATGGGCTTTGGGTGTTGCTCATGGGTTTAGGTGAACCATGGATTTTGGGTATTAACCATGGGTTTAGGTGGACCATGGGCTTTGGGTATTAACCATGGGTTTAGGTGGACCATGGGTTTTGGGTATTGACTACTGGTTTAGGTGGACCATGGGTTTTGGGTGTTGACCATAGTTTAGATGGACTATAGGTCATGAGCTTTGGGTATTAACCATGGGTTTAGATGGACCATAGGCTTTGGGGTGTTGAACATGGGTTTAAGTGGCCTATGGGTCATGAGCTTTGAGTGTTGAGCATGGGTTTAGATGGATCATGGGATTTGGGTTTTAACCATGGGTTTAGGTGAACCATGGGTTTTGAGCTTTAGGTGTTGACCATGGGTTTAGATGGACCATGGGTATTGGGATTTTGACCATTGGTTTAGGTGGACTATAGGTTTTGGGTGTTGACCATGGGTTTAGATGGACCATAGGTCATGAGCTTTGGGTGTTGACCATAGGTTTAGATGGACCATGGGCTTTAGGGTGTTGACCATTGGTTTAAGTGGACCATGGGTCCTAAGCTTTGGGTGTTGACCATGGGTTTAGATGGACCATAGGCTGTGGGTTTTGACCATGGGTTTAGGTGGACCATGGGCTTTAGGTGTTGACCATGGGTTTAGGTGAACCATAGACTTTGGGTATTGACCATGGGTTTAGGTGGACCATGGGTTTTGGGTATTGGGTGTTGACTATGGGTTTAGATGGACCATGGGCTGTGGGTTTTGACCATGGGTTTAGGTGGACCATGAGCTTTGGGTGTGAAGGTGTTTTAACTCTTCACAAGGTTCAAGCTATGCATGCATGTATGCATGAATGAAAATGTTTCATGATAATGATATACCAAGTTCAGTATTATGGTACATAAAATCCGAAAGGAAGGTTTTATGAGTCATTGCATGAAAGGGTTAGGGTGGTTTAAAGGGAACCCATCACACTAGAGATGCGATATGCCTAACCATATATGAGACAAGGAACCTCAGGTGGGTCCAAGGATTAATATAAATAAATCAAAATAAAAGGAAAAAAATGTTAATAAAAAGATTTTGGAGTTAATGTCTTTTCATAATGGCAGCCTGCGTATCCCATTGAATAGGAATCAAACCCCATGCAGTTCTTCCTTCTTGCGAATGAGGGGTTCTAGAAAAAAAGTGTTGGTTTATTTATTAATTTAATTCTGATTCTTAATTTAATAAATTTTAGATCTTTTCTATTTTAGACCTAAATATAATTCTAGATGTGAATTTAGAATTTTGAAAATGGATAAAAGGAATTATACCTTTGCTTTCCTTGATTTTCGGATGAACAGGGCGAGCTTAACTTTGGATCTAAGCTCCACTTTGGATTTAGGATCTTGAAGTTGAACCTTAACAGGAAAAGGTTAGTAAAATAGCATAATGAATGTAAATTAAAAAGAAATTGAAACCATAACTTTTGTATCGAATTTCAAGTAGAACTTAAGCACAATAAGTAGAGCAATATAGGAAGATTTTTGCCTTAGAATCCTCCCCCACCCCCCCCCCCCCCCCCAAATGAGCTAGAAGGAGGCTCTACTTATAGAGCTGGTGAAGGGGGTGGTGGCGGCACCAGCATGTCACCGGCGGCACAGGCAGCACTGGCGACATGCAACGTGTTGCCTTGCTTCCAACACGAGTTTTGTGCTACCTTACCAACGGCACGAATCGACAAAGCGGCGACATGCCTCTTGTGCGCTGGCCGGCTGGTTCAACCTGTTTCCTGCTTTTTCATCCGTTTCAATTTTGATTTGAGCTCGGTTTGATCCTATGAGTTTATGACTAAAAAGCAGTCGACTAGAGGTGAAAGATTCAGGAAATTTATTTTTCAACGGGGCGCTGCCCCCTTGACCCCTGCCCGCTAACCAATTAGTGGGACCGCCGTATGCATTGCACACTATACTTAGTAGGTGTCAAGTTGCAGCCAGATCATAAGGGTACAAATTTAAGGGTTCACAGCTTCCTCCTCATCAAAATTGGCTTTAAGTAAAAGGTGATTCTGATGATAATGAACCTTGGGAAGAGATGCCATGTCGGACTTTGGGCTTGTGCTCATGCAACATCAGATTTTTGGCTTATATGTTCTTTTGCCATGTTAGATTCTAGGCTGTGCCATGTCAAGACTTGGGCTATACCATGTTAGACTCTAGGCTTATGATATCTACTTGTGCTTATCATGCATGAGGACATTTATGCTTTGTACAAACTGAACCTTATGAAGGACAAATATGGTATAAAGATATGAACCTTTTGGGAGAGGGCCCATAGGATAAATGAGGTTTTGCCAATAGCTATTGATTTGACCTTGGCGTTGGATGTGAGAATGGTCATGGTGATCTTCAATTAAGGCTATATGTCCAGCTTAATTATTAGAGGTAAAGAAGATTTAGCGAATTTTAATTAAGGCTATCTGTTATGCCTGGACTTTGAAAGATTTGGAGATTTGGTCTACCTAGGGAATTCACATTGGTTTAGCAAGGCCACCTGTCTGGCCCTACTATCAAGGAGATTATGATTAAAGTTATCTGTTTGGCTTTGATGTTTGGGAAGATTAGGATCAAAGCTATCTGTTCGGCTTTCATGTTGGGAGGATTAGGATCAAAGCTATCAGTTCAGCTTTGGTGTTAAAATGAATAGGATTGTTTGGCCTTACTGGTTGGGAAAGTTTGGATCAAAGCTATCTGTTTGGCTTTGGTGTTAAGAGGATTGGGATCAAAGCTATCTGTTTGGCTTTGGTGTTAAGAGGATTGGGATCAGAGCTATCTGTTTGGCTTTAGTGATAGGAGGATTGGGATCAAAGCTATCTGTTCAGCTTTGGTGTTAGATTTAGAGAAGGTTATGTCTCTGAAAGACGAGAGGTGTGAGAATGTCAATATGGGTGGCTCGACTTGGTTTGCCCATTGAATGTTACAGTTGAGGGTTAGTCCTTGTAGGGAAAGGTCTTGGCTAAGGGGGGTAGGTCCAGTTAGGAAATCCATTTGAAAAGCTTAGTTTGATTTTGCCTTAAAGGAGATCATAGGCTTCATAAATGAAAGCCATTTAGGAGTGGGCTTCATGGTAAAGGCTTTTGGATCTAAGCTTCATAGCGAAGGGTTTTTGGGAGTGGGCTTCATGGTGAAGGCTTTTTAGGAGTGGGCTTCATGGCGAAGGCTTTTTAGGGGTGAGCTTCATGGGGAAGGCTTTTGGATCTAGGTTTCATGGTGAAGGCTTTTGGATTTGGGCTGCTTGATGAAGGCTTTTGGATTGGGCTTCTTCATGAAGGCTTTTGGATTTGGGCTTCTTGATGAAGACTTTTGGATTTGGGCTTCTTCATGAAGGCTTTTGGTTTTGAGCTTCTTAATGAAGGGTTTTCGATTTGAGCTTCTTGATGAAGGCTTTTGGTTTAGGCTTCTTGATGAAGGCTTTTGGTTTTAGGCTTCTTGATTAAGGCTTTTGGATTTGAGCTTCTTGATGAAGGCTTTTGGATTTGGGCTTCTTCATGAAGGCTTTTGGATTTGGGCTTCTTCATGAAGGCTTTTGGTTTAGATTTCTTGATAAAGGCTTTTAGATCTGGGCTTCATGGTGAAGGCTTTTGGTTTAGGCTTCTTGATGAAGGCTTTTTAGGAGATATGCCTCGAATTCTGATTTTGCCAAGGAAACTAGATTTAAAGATGATAAGCCCTAATAGACTTGGGAATTTTGGTTATACTCATTTTGAGATTATGCCAAGGAATGGATGGTATGTGGTATGATTTGCCAATAAGGCTTAGGATGATTTCATAAAATTTGAGAATGGTTTGAAGGTAGGCTGAAACTTCTGAAAAGAATTATAGAGGTTGTATGATTTTGCTTTTTGTAGCATGAATCATGGAAAAGAGCAAGCCAAGCATTTCTTATTGTTTGAGATTAAAGAGACTCTTAGAGCTTAATTGTAAATTGCACTAGTTGAAACAAAGAGCCCTTAGGAATGGCTAAAGGGCTAGTGGAAGAAGATAAATTGGGGATCATGCTCCCAAATGAGAGATAAGGATATGATAGACTGGAGATATGTATGAGGGATTATGCCTTAGCTCTTTGAGCTAAGTGACGGGATGGATTGACAACAGATGACAACTTAGGAAGACATGCCCCCATTGTAGGATAAGGGCATAGAAGATTGCATATCCTTAGAGAATAAACCCCTAGTTAGGAAGGATGATGGATTGATTGAAGATGTTTTGACAACTTCAGACATAAGGGAAGATGACTTGGATGAGCTTTCTCTCTCTCTCTCTCTCTCTCTCTCTGTCTCTCTCTCTCTCCCTCTCTTTCTCAGCTCTAACTTTTGCCTAAGCCACCCTTTTTGGG
Source organism: Reutealis trisperma (assembly GCA_947687605.1). Taxonomy (NCBI): domain Eukaryota; kingdom Viridiplantae; phylum Streptophyta; class Magnoliopsida; order Malpighiales; family Euphorbiaceae; genus Reutealis; species Reutealis trisperma. The sequence goes on along the minus strand of CANTUT010000728.1, from coordinate 155,351 downwards.
TTTTCAACTTAGTGAGGTTGCATTTAGGAGAAAATATTCCACCATGATTTGGGCTGCTGCTTTAAGGGGCTCTGGTCTTTGAATTCTAGATTTGACAAAGGTCTTTTCTGAACTTATTGCCCTTGTTGAGGTGCATTGTTTGATTACCTAATGTGCAATAAGTAATTCCATTTGATTTGCTCTTTCTGCTTTAATTGTTTGATGAGAGGTCCATTACTTGACCTTCTTTGATTAATAGCCGATGAAGCAATAGCTGATTTGTGAGCACCTCAAATTCTGATTTATGCTAATTATGGTGGGTTTAATTGATCTCTTTTTTCCTCTTTTCCTTTTTCTCTTTTTTTTTTTTGTTTTTTTATTTTGCTCTCTTTTTTTTTATGGCTCATCCACATCAGACTAAACAAGGAAGACAAAAAGAAAATGTATGTGTATAAAGGAAACTTTATTGCAAGATGACAAAAGGAACCACTATGGTTGACGAGAATAAAGAAAAATAAGACGATAGACTCCGACTCAGATTTGGACTTAGACTTTTGAGATTCAGACTTAGACTCAGGTTTAGACTTGGAATTCAATCTCAGACAGGTCAGATTAGCTGAACTTGAACTACTCCATGACATGCCTTCTAAGGCTAAGGTAAGGTGGGGTTGAGTTAGAATTAGATTCCTCATCACTGTTCAGGTTGGTGGCGGGGAATTCAGCTTGAAATGATTGACTTTGGATGCAATCCTCAACTTTTGATGTAATTGCAACCAAAGCTCTAAAGGTGGGTAGGTATTGTGTTAACAAGTGGGCTCTATAGGAGGGAAGTAGATTCTTGACAATGATATCTACTTATTCTTTCTCGGTTGGCCTGTTTACCATTTGAGCAGCTTTAGCCCTCCACCTTGTAAGGAACATGGAAAAGGACTCATCGAGAAGTTGCTTTGTGGTTTCCCTTTTTGTAATGTCCATTTCAATATTATAGTGGTACTGTTCGACAAATGCCTTACAAATGTCCTCCCAAGTTTGTTTTTAGGTATCATCCAAGTTAATGAACCATCTTAGGGCATGATCAGTAAGAGTTTGATGAAAGAGTTGAGCAAGGAGCTCATTGTTGATACCAAAAGGATGCATTGCCCCCACGTACATTTTTAAATGGATCTTAGGGCAAGTAGTACCATCAAATCTGTCTAAATTTGGCATCTTGAACTTTGGCAGAACTCTTGCATTGGAAAATAAGCTCAGGGAGCTTGTATCAACTAGGTTCTCTTTCTTCTTCGGATTTTTTAGCATTTTTTCCATGTGCTTCACTTTTTCCATGAAGGCTTTGATTTCAGGGTTGGCTTCCTTCCTTTGGAAAGGATCCGCGGGTCGAGAAGAGAGAGTAGGGGTGAAATTTGGTGGTTGAACTATCATAGGTTGATAGAGTGAGTTGTTTTTTAGGAATTCAGGTGATGAAATGGGTAGTGGTGGGATCGTGTCAGTGTTTGCAGGCTCTTTGTCTTTGGAATCAACTTTGGAAGTGAATCCATAAACATGATAAAGAGCGGATTTTGGGTCTGATTTGAGTAGTTTTGAGTCAGTTAAGCTTTGGACCAGAGAGGTTTGTTCCATCAAGGTGCGGACATCTTCTATAATGGCCCTCCTTTGGGCCTTAAGCATGTCTTGGAAAAGAGCTTCTTGCCTCTTCATTATAGTATCTTGGTGTTCAAAGAGCTTAGCAAGAAGCTCCTCAAAGATTTCATCAGCTTTGCTAGCAGTGATTTCATCTCCGACAATAGACATCTTGTCAACCTTTGAAAGGGAAAAGGAACTGGGTTAGTATCAAGCTTTGGAAAAAAGGGTTATGGGGAGGTGTGACAAACCAAAAGATCTTAGGTTTAAAGTCAATGGATGCAGTGTCTTGTGGTTAGGTTGACAGTGTATAAGTAAAGATGAGGGTAAAGGTGTATGATGTTAGCTAGGTATGTATTTAGCTAAGGGAGCTAGGTTAGATTTTAGCTTTGGGTGGCTAGATCATATTTTAGCTTTGAATGGCTATGTCAGAATTTAGCTTAAGGTGGCTAGGTCAGATTTTAGTTTTGAGTGGCTAGATCAAAATTTAGCTTTGGATGATTAGGATTGAGATTGGTTTACTATGGGATTAAGGATAGAATGACCATGGGTTTTGCGATTGGGTATGGATGTACCATGAATTTGGATGTTGGGTGGACCATGGGTTTGGTGATAGTTGGATAATGGGTTCGACTAGATCATGGGCTTAGATGGGCCATGGGTTTGGATAGTGATGTAAAAGATGAAACCTAGTCAGCATTTAGTTTAGGTAAGGATTATAGATGAGAATGAAGCTAGGCTAGTGTTTAGCTTTGGTAAGAATTGTTAAGGATAAAGCTAGATCAGTGTTTAGCTTGGGTAAAGACTATGAAAGTAGAAAGCTAGGTCAGTGTTTAGCTTGGATAGAGTTTATAGATAAGGATGAGGGTACCATAAATGCGTTTATTTTTACCATGAGTTTGACATGGGTTTGGATAGGGCTGGACCATGGGTTTTGGGTGAACCATGAGTTTTGGATTTTGATCATAGGTTTAGATGGACCATGGGCTTTGGGTCTCGACCATGGGTTTAGGTGAACTGTAGGCTTTGGGTGTTGACCATGGGTTTAGGTGGACCATAAGCTTTGGGTTTCAACCATGGGTTCAGGTGAACCATGGGATTTGGGTGTTGACCATGGGTTTAGGTGGACCATGGGCTTTGGGTTTTGACCATGGGTTTAGATGGACCATGGGCTTTGGGTCTTGACCATGGGTGTTGACCATGGGCTTTGGGTTTTGACCATGGGTTTAGATGGACCATGGGCTTTGGGTTTTGATCATAGGTTTAGGTAAACCATGGGTTTTGGGTGTTGACCATGGGTTTAGGTAGACCATGGGTCATGAGCTTTGGGTGTTGACCATGGGTTTAGATGGACCATGGGCTTTGGGTTTTGACCATGGGTTTAGGTGGACCATGGGCTTTAGGTGTGAAGGTGTTTTGATAGGTTTTTGACTCTTCACAAGGTTCAAGCTATGCATGCATGTATGCATGAATGAAAAGGTTTCATGATAATGATATACCAAGTTCAGTATTATGGTGCATAAAATCTTAAAGGAAGGTTTTATAAGTCATTACATGAAAAGGTTAGGGTGGTTTGAAGGGAACCCATCACACTAGAGATGCGATATACCTAACCACATGTGAGACAAAGAGCCTCGCATGGGTCCAATAGTACATGCATGCTTGTTACACCTCTAAAAAGATTAGAGGATACGTCGTGGGCTAGATGATTTCACTATCGGCAAGCAAACCTAAGGAAGGTTGCCCACTCAATATTACTTTCTATCCTTTGTTTTCCTAGGAAGCTAGGGTTTTGTGGACCAAGAGTCCGATATAGTGATGCATGACAGAGTTATTTTGCGTTTAAAGCCAAACTCGGTATTTTACCAAAAGTAATCCACTTTATCTTTTATTTGAAAAAGATTTTAAATCCCCAGTGGAGTCACCAACTGTGAGGCCTCGCCCGAGCACCGATCCGATTCGCCAAGGAATTGGAATTCTCTTTGGGAGAAACTCCACGATTGGAACTCGCTGTGAGTTTAGAAAATTGATTTGTGTGATTTGAAAGTTGTAAAAGTGAGTCGCCACTTTAATTTACTTGTTTTAATTGGAAAAATTAAAGAAAACCCAAAATGATTAACTCCACAAAATATTTGATTTATCCCAATAGAAAATGCACTAATCCGCGAGTGACCAAAGAGGGCTCGGGGATCAGGTTTTGGTAATTACACAATTAAGAAAATATAATTTTCTTTAGTTTGGCTAAAAAGTGCAATATAACTCTTAAAAAAAGGATTTTCATGTATGTATGAACAGAAATTAAATGATGCATGAAGCATATATGATAAGATAGAATGACAATTATAGATAAATAAGCAAAATAAATCATACTTAATTATTACAAAGCAAAAGTGATTAAAATAAAGAGGATCTTTCCTCTAGCCCTTATGGGTATTAGGAAAAGCACACATTCCCCAACTAAGTTAATACAGAAACAAACAATAAAGGATTAATATAAAAAAATCAAAATAAAAGGGAAAAAATGTTAATAAAAAGATTTTAGAGTTAATGTCTTTTCAGAATGGCAGCCTGCATATCCTATTGAATAGGAATCAAACCTCACGCAGTTTTCCTTCTTGCGAAGGAGGGGTTCTAGAAAAAAGTGTTGGTTTGTTTATTAATTTAATTCTAATTTAGATCTTTTCTGCTTTAGACCTAAATATAATTCTAGATCTGAATTTAGAATTTTGAAAATGGATAAAAGGAATTATACCTTTGCTTTCCTTGATTTTCGGATGAACAGGGCGAGTTTAACTCCGGATCTAAGCTCCACTTTGGATTTAGGATCTTGAAGTTGAACCTTAACAGCAAAAGGTTAGCAAAATAGCATAATGAATGTAAATTAAAAAGAAATTGAAACCACAGCTTTTGTATCAAATTTCAAGTAGAACTTAAGCACAATAATTAGAGCAATATAAGAGGATTTCTGCCTTGGAATCCCCCTCCAAATGAGCTAGAAGGAGACTCTATTTATAGAACTAGTGAAGGGGGTGGCGGTGGAACCGGCGGCAACACCAGCATGTCGTCGGTAGCACGGGCGGCACCGGCGACATACCGGCCATCCGGGTAGCACGTTGAGCATGCCACCTTGCTGTCGACATGAGTTTTGTGTCACCTTACCGACGGCACGAGATTCATGCCGCCTAGAGCGGCAATGCGCCTCTCTTGCGTTAGCCGGCTGGTTCGACCTGTTTCCTGCTTTTTTGTCCATTTCAGTTCCATTTCAGTTCCTATTTGAGCTCGGTTTGATCCTGTGAGTTCATAACTGAAAAGCAGTCGGCTGGAGGTGAAAGATTCAGGAAATTTATTTTTCAATGGGGCACTGCCCCGCACCCCGCAAGGGGTGCTGCCCTACTTGACCCCTGCCCGCTAACCGACTAGCGAGACCGCTATATGCATAGTGCACTATACTTAGTAGGTGTCAAGCTGCAGCCGGATCATAAGAGTGCAAATTTGAGGGTTCACACATAGGCATAAATTAGAATAAAATAAAAGATGTCTCATTTAATGGTGATTAAATTTTGCAAAATACAAACCCATCATAGTCTAACTAGTCTTCCACTCTACCTTAATTGCAGTAGTCCTTTTTTGAACCTCTAACATAGTGTCATCCTATCTCCTCATGGCATTCATAGTCTCCTCTGTCATTGCCACAATAGCCTGAGTCACTATTGCAGCCTGCATTGTCGCACCTCTAGTAGATCCCTAAGTCTCCTTCAAAGATTGAGTCACCCCCTCTGTTTGTGTTGTAGTCCTTTTGCTATCGATGGCTCCTCTTGCAGTCTCTCTTTCCTCAGCTACGTCAAGCCAAGCACTCTTTCTTAACTAGCCATACCATCTTTATCAACTACCTGTCATACCTCTTTATGGTCCTAAATGAAATCTTAGAATAAACAATATGATAACTCTTTTAGCCAATCACCCTAATAGCTCCAATAATGGAAGTTGTAATCTACATAGACTCCAAGAAGGGAACAACTGGGGGCACATCCTGAGTCCACATCATCTGTCATAAAACCCTCATCCTTTGGTGGAAGGTCATTTAAGCCAAACCTAATAAGTAAATCACTCGACACCCATGGCCCATAGTAATGAAAGATTTTGATTTTGTGCCACTGCCAAAATGTGTCCTCTAGGGCAAGCTATAAGCAAACATCTTATCCGATCTTTGATCAAGTCTCAATAAGGCATATGCAGACTAAAATGCAGGGGCCACCATCCAAAAATGATCCGTCAGCTACATTTACAAGATAACCCAAAACCAAACACCCATAAAGCACCCTTAATAGAAAGGGTAAGAGCAGATAAATTTTTCTCACCTGAAGAATAACTAGCAAAATAGTCCATCTCTCTAAACCTTAAATAAAGTAATCAAGACTCATTAGTGTTTCTGCTAATATAGCTCTAACCATAAAATTTCTTTGTTTCATCTGCCACTCTAACATCACCCTAATCAATAAACCTGTACCCGACTCTTAAACAAAAAACTAAGGCCCTCATCCTGAGCCTCTGCTGTCTCTTTGGTCACCAAGATCATAAAACTTCTCAAATCACATTAGTCAAATTCACCTGACCATTATTGACCACCATCTAGCCTATAACATCTTAAGGCAAGTCCAAAAACTCTTAAAAATGTAGAAAATGCCAAACTTTAAACTCTGGCACCATTAGAGTTGCCTATGGGTCACTACCAAGCCATAACATCAATCTTCTTAAAGGTGGGATATGACTCCTCTTTAGTAGCATCAAAATAGAAAATATGGGCCACCAAATCCCAAAACCTAAAGCAAACCCCCAGAAAAATTTCATTCCACCCAAACTCCTTGCAATGCTGCCATGGCGACTATTCCATACTAACTCAAGTTGAGTTTCTCACCCTTGTTGAGTTTTTTAGTCCATAAATGTATATAGTGTCTAAAGTATGGTTGCTATGGATGCAAAAGTCACATGAAAAATTGCATTCACAAAGCAAATACATGAATCCACCCTCATGCATCATGCAATCATCCATTATAGGCATCATCACAAATCATTCATGACATAGAAATTAAACAAAAGGTCAGTGAATCCTGAAAAATGCATACATGAACATGTATCATCTATGCACCAACACCTATGCAACCATCTACAATCATGCACCATCATGCACAAGTCAAGCTAATAGCATCTCCTAAAGCTGATCAGTACTTCCTCAAAGCTGATCAACACCTTTTAAAGTTGACCAATGCCTTTTTGAAGCTAAATGATATCTTTCTATATCTAATTGATGAAGTGTGACTTCCGGAGTCCCTTTAATCACAGCAAAGTTACTTTAAGCCTTCCAAAAGGCCCAGCCCCTCACATTTAAAAGCATAAATTTCTTTGGTGCAACCAAAATCTAGTCAGAATCGCTTAAGCTAACTCGCTATAGGCTAAGGCTCTCCTCTTATTAAAATCTTTTTAGAATCTCTTGAGTCGACTTGCCATTAGCCAAGGTTCTCCCTTTACTAAAATCTTTTCAAAATATATCGAGCCAACTCGCCATAGGCCGAGGCTCTCCTCCTATTAAAATCTTTTTAAAATCTCTAGAGCCGACTAGATATAGGCCGAGACTCTCTTTTTACCAAAATCTTATCAGAATCTCCTGAGCGACTCACCATAGGCTAAGGCTTTCCTACCAAAATCTTTTCAGAATCTCTTGAGCTAACTCGCCATAGGTTGAGGCTCTCCCTTTACCAAATCTTATCAGAATCTCTTGAGCCTACTCACCATAGGCCGAGGCTCTCCTTTTACCATATCTTGTCAGAATCTCTCGAGCCAACTCGTCATAGATTGAGGCTCTCCTTTCATTAAATTATCTTGTTCGAAACTCTCTTCCACCTATAAGTGTTTAGAAATAGTCACCTAAACATCTATATGGTTTGTTTTCCATCTCTTTTATCCAAATCTATTAATTCCACCCATAAATGTCTAAAAACAATTACCTAGATATCTATGTGGTTTAGTTTTCCATCACTTTTATCAAAATCTATCAATTCCACCCATAAATGTCTAGAAATGATCACCTAGATATCTATATGGTTTCATTTTCCACATCTTTTACCGAAATTCATTAATTCACCCAAAATATCTAGCCGCCAGCCTAGATATCCCTTTGGTCCATTTTTTCACTTCCATTTATTAGCACATATTCCACCCATGAATGTTTAGGAATAATTACTTAAATATCCCTGTGGTTCTTTTTACCATCTTCTTTTTTCAACCATGTGTCTCAGCCAAACATGTCTAAGCACCAACCTAGACATCACTTTGGTTCCTTGTATCATCCCTTCTTTCGGGTTTACTATTATCAAAATTACCTTACAAAAAAGACAATTCTGATGAGGGGGCAACTGTGAACCCTTAATTTTACACCCTCATCATTCGACTGTAGCTTGATACCTGCTAAGATTAATGCGCTATGCAGAGCCAGTATAGTGGTCTTACTAGCCAATTAGCCGGCAAGGATCAAGGGGGTTCACCCCTTGAGTCAGAGTTGATAGTTATCCTCTAATTTTTCTATTCTTCTTCATCCAACTGCTCTCTAATTAATTAATTAATCTTTTTAATTAATTAATTATCTCACCCTAACCAAGTTAATTAATCTTTTTAATTAACTAAAACTCTTTTTCAAATTAAAATTAATCATTCAATTAATTAATTAATTAATCTTTTTAATTAATCTATGTAATTAGTTTAATTTAGAATTAAGGAGCGACTATGTGGTTTCCTATAATCCATAAGGATTAGAGGAAACACTCTCCTTAATTTGTAGATATTTTATTTTAATTTTCTCTGTGCACTCATCCCATGCTAACGCATTAATCATGATATTATAATTGCCATATAATACTTGTCATCTATGAAATTATTTTTCCAAGCCACATTAAACTTAAGAGCTGAATTTATATTTTTTAACCAAAAACCTAGTCTCCAAGCTCAACTTAGTTCGAAGACTAGTGAATTGGAGTCACAAATTGGATTTTTCCTTAATTTTCTCACTTCAAAATAAATTAGGGTGGCGACTCCCAAAATTATTTTTCAAATCACAAATCAATTTTTCAAATGATAGTTGTTTCAATCGTGAGCATCAAAACTCATTCCATGACCTCCTTAAAAATTACTCGGCCTTTTCTTAAGGCAAAATTTCCTCTAAGGGAGAGAGGGTTATTCGGGTGAGATCTCATAAAACTGTTCTTGAAATTAATTTTAGTCATTTTGTATTAAACCTGCCAAACTAATCTTTTTCTAAATAAACCAAAAATCTAATCCCCGAATCCTCTTTCGTAATCGAGAACTAGTGCGCTTTTTTATATTGGGATAAAATTGGAGTAATTCAATTGAATTTTTTTTCCTCAACTTTTTTTCAAATAAAAAAATAAAATTAAGGTGGTGAATCTTCAAAATCAACCAATCTGAACCCAAGGGTTCCATCATAAGACTTTTTTCCAAATTAGCATTTTGATTCCCACTTAACATACTAGACCGATGCTGGGGCAAGGCCTCACACTAGCCGATTAGGAGGCGGAGGTTTGGGAGCAGTGCCCTCAAAAAAAAAAATTAGTCTTCAAGAATATTGCTATTCGGATGCTCAATTTTCAACCATGGACCAACAATCAATCTCTAAAAAAAATAAAAAGAAAAACCTACCACATGTCAATGGATCCACCAACCCACGAATCTACCAGTGCTCCCCCTATCCAGCCCTGAAAATTTCAAACATGCCCTCTTTTCAACCTATTTTTTAACCCTTTTTTGGTCTTTTCACATCACACCCTTCACCTATAAATACCCACTCCTTTCTACCATTTTCTTCACCCCAAAACTTATGTTAGTATGCTATCTACAAAATTTTTCTTCTTCTTCTTCCTCCAATCATTTTCTAAATTAATTAATTAATTACTTCATCCTAACCAAAGTTAATTAATTCTTTTTAATTAACTAATCATCTTTCAAAAAAAAATTAATTAATCACTCAATTAATTAATTAATCCTTTTAATTAATTAATTAATCACTTTTTTAAATTAAATCAATCTTTTTTAATTAATCTATCCTTTATCTTAATTAATTAATCCATCCATCCATTTCATCACCTTAATTAATTAATCATTTAATTTAATTAATCAATCTCTCAATCAATCAAATCATCCAATCATGATAAAATGGAATTTGGGTCTAGCAAAACACTTCATACATCCCGTCCACTAAAAACAAAGCTATTTTGATTAATCCAACCAAACTAAAATTAATTTGATCAATCAATAAACCCCTCCACCTCATAGTGGAATGAACTACATGGGTTTCGATCTACATTCAATAAGGTAAATAGGTACATTTGGAATTTAAATCCAAATCTCAAATCCAATTTAAAATTAATTTCATTTTTCATTTATTTTCCAAATGTAATTAATTATTTCTAATACTATTGTAAGGGAATTTGTGGTCTTCCTAGAATCCTATAAGGGCTAGAGAAGACATCCCACTATTCAATTTATGTAATTAGTTAAATTAATTTGGAGTTAAGAAGCGATCATGTGGTTCCCCTAGAATCCATAAGGATTAGAGGGAACTCTCCTTAATTTGTAGATGATTTACTTAAATATTTTCCACATATCCATAATTATGCCATGCATTCATATTATGCCATAATTCAGGCATTTTTATAATTCTCATTTAATACTTGTCATTTATGAGCACCAAAATTCATTCCATAATCTCCTTAAAAATTGCTCATCTTTCCTTAAGGCAATTTCTCGAGCAAGGAAGGGGTGTTCAAGCGAGGTCTCACAATAGGTTAGAAGAGTGGGTTAGTTTTAAGAATACTAGGTGATAGGATGGGTGGTGGAGGAATGGTTTTAACCATAGCCTTCCCCTTGTCTTTTGGGTCAGACTTGGTAGCAAATCCAAAAATATGATAGGAGGTGGGTTTTGGATCTACTGGGTTTGGATCAATTGAACCTTGGTTTATAGAGGTTCGGCCCATCATTTATTGGACATCTACCAGAATGGTCCTCTTTTCGGTTTAAAGCAAATCTTGGAAATGGGCCTCTTGGCTCTTAAACATATCCTCTTGTTATTCAGTGAGTTTGGCAAGAAGCTCATTAATCAAGTCATTAGCTCCATTGGTAATAGAAACTTGCTTTCTTAATCTGGTAGACATCTTGTTAATCTTTGAATGAAAAGATGAAGCTAGATCAATTTTTAGCTTTAGTAAGGATAAGGGTAAGGATAAGATCATGAAATCCTAATCAAAGTAGTAGGATAAGGACAAGGGTACCACGGATAGACATAGGATTATCTTTACCATGAATTTGACATAGGTTTGAATAAGGACTAGTAGTGTTTGGGTGGGTTTCAGATTCCAATTTAGTGGGATTCTTACATGATGTATGCATGCATGTATGCATAAATGAAATGGTTTCATGGTAATGGCATACCAATAATTTAGCATTAGGTACATATAGCCTTATGGGAAGGTTTTATGGGCTATTACATGAAAGGGCAAGGGTGGCTTAAAAGGAAACCCGTCATACTAGAGATGCGATATACCTAACCACATATGAGTCAGTGAACCTCATGTGGGTCCGGTGGTACTTGCTTACTCATTACACCTCTAAAAGGATTACAAAATATGTCACAAGCTAGATAATTTTCCAATTGGCAAGCAGACCTATGGAAGGTTGTCTACTCAATGCTATTTTTTATCCTTTATTTTCATAAGAAACTAGGGTTTTAGACAAGGAGCACAATATAGTGATGTATGAAAAACTATTTTTTATTTGAAAGCCAAACTTTATTTTTGTTTACCAAATGTAGTCCACTTTTATCCTTAATTTAAAAAAGATTTTGGAGTCCCCAGTGAAGTCACCAACTATGAGACCTTGCTCGAGCATCGGTCCAATCCGCTAAGGGATCAAAATGATCCTTGGGAGAAACATCACTATTGAAATTTGTTATGAGTTTAAAAAATTATATTTTGTAAATTGTAATTTGTAAAAGGAGTCGCCACTTTAATTTTGCTTTATTTTATTGGGGATAATTAAAGGAAAAATCCAATTTGATTAACTCCAAAATTATACCATTTATCCTAAAGAAAAAGCACTAGCCCTTGAGTGACCAAAGAGGACTTGAGAACTAGTTTTGTTTGATAATTCAGGAAAAAGATCTATTTTTAGTTTGCTTAAATACAAAAGAGGTTTTGTTAAAAAGAAATTTTTATATATGAATGAATAGATATAATATGATGTACAAAGCAAATATTTTTCGTGTAATACGTGTGGAATATTAAGCAATGACAATAATAAAGTGAGAAATAAAAGAAGTCTACCTAAAACTATTACAAACAAAATGGTCAAATCAGGGGATCTTTCCTCTAACCTTTATGAATTCTAGGGAAAGCACACATTCCCCTAAGGGATCCTTCCTCTAAGGGTATAAAATTCTAGAGAAGACACACATTCCCTAGATCTAATCTAAACTACTAAAATAAGAAGAAAAATAATGCTCTAAACACCTGTAATAAATAAAAATAATGAATAACATAAAAGAAAAACTAAAGTTTTGACTTTTAGTTAAGAAAAACAATTTTAGCCCTAAACTATGTGAAGAAGATGATAAAGAGAATGAGTTATTGATTTTAATATAATTGATGCCTTAAAAATAGCATGCCTATGTATCCCTTTGAATAGAAATTAAACCCATACATGTCACGACCCAATTTCTAGACTATGACTGTCCTAGAGTTCAGGAAGACATAAGGTCACCTAAACCCTATAGAACACTATTGATCCAATTATCATGTTATATATATTCTATTTTGCAATCTTTCCTGAGATCGAAACCACATTCATTCTCTATATTTTCCCATTATTACTTTAATTAATTATTCATAACCATTATACTCTAGTACCATCTCATAATCATGAATAGAACATCATTCATAGGTATTAACCAATATTATCCATACATTCTTACTTACAAACATAAGTACTTATATATAACAAATATCATTAATTGTTTACATTATTCTCCAACATAATGTACTTTAACACTATGCCTTAAGATACCATGGAGCCCTAGATGGTTTGTCTCTAAAATGACACAAGCAGTACAAAATAACACTTTAGCAAGTCCCAAGAGAAAAAGTGTAGCTCGGAGTTTACCTTGCTAATGGATCACCTCAACCGGGAAAATTATAAACAACTATGAGATGAGACAACCTTAGTGAGTACAAAATAATATAACATAACATGCAAGTAGTATAGGATGTTATGATTTGGGTTAATTCAAGATAGGAATGGAGTGATGTTTACCAAAATTCACCATATTGAACTTTAGAATGCATTTTAGCAAAAATAATAATGTCTTGAAATGGAAAGCTTCCCATACATAAATATTAGAGTGGCGGTCTAAACCTAGCTCGCTCATATACATCACATTATGCAAAACTAATCAGATCTTGCAATTAGGCATTCCCCCCAACAAAGGTTAGGTACTCTCATCCTACCCACGGGCTTATACCAAGTGCATAAGGTCTGATGTCTTTTCTCGCATCAGAGAGGATTTCTGCTTAGTCATAGGTATTCATGAAGGCATATTCAAGATCTATATCAAGTATTCAATGGCACGTAGTTGGCATATTAATCATTGGGCACAAAATGGCATCAATGTAAGAGGCTCATTATGTTCAAATTATCATATAAGAAGGATATTGAATTCAAAGGCTTACAATTCATGGACAACACATATTTAATGTCCCTTTTGGGCTTGTATCAAAGGATGGCATTTCAAACAATAGTTGCAAACAACATGGCACAATTACATCATATTATTAAGTACTCACTTTAACTCCTTTGCTCTAATGAATATTTATTCTTGGCTAGTTTAATGTCCTTCCCGGTCTTGAGCAATTTCCTTGCCCTTGCCTTGAAGTCCTACACCCATAACATTTCAATTATACATTAATTAGTGACTAGTGGTGTTACCAATTGTATTTTTTACTTGTTTTACTACTTCCACTTATATTAGGGATGTATCAATTATATCTCATGTATACTTATACTTTATTATTATTTCTTAGCATCTTTAAGCTAAATTCCTCATTCAATTTCATGATTCCAAGTCTACATTCTAAAATTCCCAAATTGTTCCATAAACCCTAGAATTTGGGCAAAACTATCAATTTCACTTTTAAATCTCAAATTGAATAGAGATTCATCAAATTAACACCTAGGTACTCAATTTCCGCCAATTAATTTGAGTTAGTTTACTTTTATTTACATGAAACCTTACTTGTCCCATTTACATCAAATTGGGGAAATTTTCTAATTCCTCATCAAATCTTCAAATTAGTTAAAGAAATATGAAATTGACATATCATATAACATATATGATTACTTAATTATCACCATCTAATATTAGAACACTTGGTTCCTCTTTTGACCATGTTCATGTCTTTAAGACTTCTAAGTTTTGAATCATGTTTTAAAAGTCATTCTAACACTTCTAATTCACTCTTCCTTATCTAAAATAGCCATAGGTGCACTTAATTAGAATATAAAACCTTTCTTTAGTCATTCACTACTATGGCTAAATTCTTCCTATGGTGTGAAAGAGATATCTAAACAAAAACACTAAAATTAACCTTAAAGTGTAGAAAAGAATAAATAAATATAATTTCTCACCTTGGTTAGATCTAATTTACTAAGATTCTTACTGCAAGTGGGGTAGAGGGAATTTCTTTCTTCGGTGTAGGATTTTGGTGTAGAGAAAGGCTAAATGTGATTTCTCTACATTATCTTGCTTATATATCTATTGGGCTAGATGGTGAGGATTTATCAAGCTATATCTAAAGGTTAGGATTTGATCTTAATGAATGGCTAAGATTGTGTCAAGTTGGATGGCTAGGATTTTCTCTACAATGGCAATGATCACCATGAAGCATTGGAGTTCCCAAAGTGAACCTAAACTCATATGTAGGAAAAGTGAAATTTTCACTTGGTTTAGGATTTTGACTTAGTTAATTTTTATGGCTAGATAGTCAAATGTCTAAGACTCACTCTCTACAACATCTTTTGTCTATTGTCATGGGCCAACCACTTTTGGTCAAAAGTTTTAGATATTTTATAACTCTTAGGCCCAATGGACTGGCCTTCATATGTTTGACTTAGGCCTTTATTATATGAAGACCCAATAATAAGCCCATAGGCCCATTAACAAGCTTGAAAGTTTTCCTTTTAAATTCTTTTCTCTTCCTTTCACTATAGCTTTCAATTTTATGTTTTCTAACTTCTTTGCTTGTATTATTAACTATCATATGAACTCTATTTAAATCATTAGAGCATAATTAGTTATAACAAAATCATATGTTAGGCAAACATCACACATTATATCATAAGATTCCTACCCAATTTCTTATCACTCCTATACTACACTAACATTTAAAGATCTAGTCTTTTAGCATTATTAGCAATTAAAGTGAAATATAAAATACTTGGGTATTACAATGCAGTTCTTCCTTCTTGCAAAGGAGGAGTTTTTAAGCCATAATATTTATTATCATATTTTGATAGATTTAAAGGTTTAGACTTTGTTAATTTGATATGGTTTTAATTAAAAAAAATTAGATCTTTCCATATTTAGATCATAGAAAAAGGTAGAGGAGATAGAATTTTAATATCAAAATCAGAATTGAAAAGAAAAAAAGAAAGAATTTTACCTTTGGTTTTTTTACAATGAGGAACATAGGGAATGAATTTGGCACCAAATATTAGTCCTATCTTGACTTTGGAACAGCACGAGCTCTCTTTTTGGAAAAATAACTCTTGAATAGCATGAACTCTTATTAAGGGTAGGACTTGAATCACACCTTTGCTTAATTAGGAGGCTTAGAAAATGGGGTTTTAGGGTGATTTGGATGATTAAGAGGCATAGAAATAGGGTTTTGGATGATTTGGAAGATTAGATAAGCTTAGAAAATAGGTTTTAAGAGCTTAAAAACCTTAGAAATAGTGTTTTGGGAGCATTAGAGAGAGGATAAAAGCATGTAACTGTGTGTGGGAACTGTTAAAAGGTGCAAGGTATTTATAGGGGGAATCTAGGGGCTGAAAACTGTGAATTTTTTATGTGGGATTCAAGAAAAGGTACATGGCGGCAACTGTGCCCAGACTGCGGTAACTAGTTGGTGACTGTAGGGATGCTTGTAGCAAATGCAATGCTAGCTATGGCAACACTAGCCAGTTGCTAGTTGTTGCAATAAGCACTTAGGTTGCTACACCCTATCTTTCAACCCATTCTCATCCATTTCTCATCCTATTTGGGCTTGGTTTGATTCCATTGGTACCAAATGTTTAGAGGTGCAAATTTAAGGGTACATATAAAGAAGCTCCCCAGAGTACTTCAAGAGAATTTAAAGAAACAAATTTATATGGTTCCCAATATAAACAAAGGCAATCTGGCTACTTTGTTCCTTACAAGTCAAGGCTCTGGTTTGAAGGACACCTTTACTTTTGGGCAATCTTCATCAAAATAGCTTCCCTCTTTGGCTTTTTCTTTGTTAGGACTTAAATATTCTTTAGGACTTAGAAAATTCTTTTGTACATAGTACTCTTGTAATTCTTTTGTATAATTCTGTGATTTAATGAACAAACTTATATTCTTTTCCAATATTGTTTCGTCCTTTAAGACTTCTTCACAAATAATTGAATTGTGTTAATTTAAAATTGATACTTAACTCTTTAAATTGAAAATTGAATCAATTGAATCAATTGAACTTTACTCTGAACTTTAAATTGTGGATATATGTTATTCTCCCCCTTTGAAAAAGGAATAACTTGTTATTGCTTTTACTTTGGTAATTTGACATGTTGTAAAGTTTTTTGCTTCAAGATCAAATATGCCTTATTTTAACGAGGACTTTGGCCTTGCCTTAGCAAGCGCTTTATCTTCACCTTGGCAAAGGAAATATACCTTAACCTGATGACATTTGTAGGTGCCCTCTTGCAGAGGACTTAATACTTCACCTTAGTGAAGGCTTTGGCCTTACTTTGACAAGGGCTTTGTCTTTGCCTTAGCGAAGAGAAATGTACCTCACCTTGGTGAGGTTTTTAGGTACCTGTGAACCCTCAAATTTGCACCTTTATGATCTGGCTGCAGCTTGACACCTACTAAGAATAGTGCGCTATGCATACGACGGTCCCGCTAGCCGGTTAGCGGGCAGGGGTCAAAGGGGCAGCGCCCCATTGAAAAATAAATTTCCTAAATCTTACACCTCTAGTCGACTATCTTTTAGTTATGAACCCATAAAATCAAATCGAGCTCGAATGGAATTGAAACGGACCAAAAACGGATGAAAAAGTAGGAAATAGGTTAAACCAGCCAAATCAGAGCGCATGTGGCACGCCGTCTCTCTAGGTGGCACGCTGAATGTGCCGCCCAATGGGCGGCACAAAATTTATGCTGGCGGTATGGACGGCATGCCCCTTGTGCCACCTAGACGTCCGGCGAGCCACCGATGTCGCCCATGCTGCCGGTGAGCTTTTAGTGCCACCAACACCCCTTTCACCAACTCTATAAATACAGCCTCCTTCCAACTCATTTGGGGGGAATTCCAAGGTAGAAATTCTCTCTGATACTGATATATCTGTTACTTTTAAGTCTTTTTTTGAAATTTGATACAAAAGAGTTGTTGTTTCAATTTCTTTTCAATTCACATTCATTATGTTATTTCACTAATCTTTTGCTTTTAAGATTCAACTTCCAAGGGTTTCAAATCCAAAGTGGAGCTTAGATCTGGAGTTAAGCTCGTCCTGTTCATCCGAAAATCAAGGAAAGCAAAGGTATAATCTTCTTTCCATTTTCAAAATTCTAAACACAGATCTAGAATTTTCTTTAGGTCTAAAATAGAAAAGATCTAAAATTTATTAATTTAAGAATCAGAATTAAATTAATAAACAAACCAACACTCTTTTCCAGAACCTCTCCCTCGCAAGAAGGAAGAACTGCATGGGGTTTGATTCATATTCAATATGATACACAGGCTGCCATTATGAAAAGGCATCAACTCCAAAATCTGTTATTAACATTTTTTCCCTTTTACTTTCATTTATTTGTGTTAATCTATTACTTCTAATTCTATGTTACTTTAGTTGAGGAATGTGTGCTTTCCTTAGTACCCATAAGGGCTAGAGGAAAGATCCTCTTTCTTTTTATTTGTTTTGATCATGTAATAATTAAGTAGAATTTACTTTCGTTTATTTATCTATAATTGACATTTCATCTTAGCATATATATCTGTTTCATGCATCATTATGTTCCTGTTCATACATAAATGAAAATTTCTTTTTAAGAGTTATTTTGCACTTTTTTAGCCAAACTAAAGAAAATTATATTTTCTTACTTACCAAAACCTGATCCCCGAGCCCTTTTTGGTCACTCGCGGATGAGTGATTTTCCATTGGGACAAAATCAAAACATTTTTGAAGTCAATCAATTTGGGTTTTCTTTAATTTTCCCAATTAAAAGAAGTAAATTAAAGTGGCGACTCCCTTTCACAATAACAAATCACACAAATCAATTTTCTGAACTCACAGCGAGTTCCAATCGTGGAGCTTCTCCCAAAGAGCATTTCGATTCCTCGGCAGATCGGACCAGTGCTCGGGCGAGGCCTCACAATACCCTTTTATAGGAGACTTAATGCTTCACCTTAGTGAAGGCTTTGGCCATGCCTTGATAAAGGTTTCATCTTCGCCTTGGCAAAGGAAAAGAGAAATGTGAAGGATGCTTCATATGTTGAAAACTGATTCTTCATTTCTAAATTATTTAAAGTACATTTTGAGGTGCTGAATATTCTAAGAGTGAGGAATTTCAACTTCTTCTAGTGTTATAAGTTTATATATTGCAGAACCAATCACTTTTTGTACTTGATATAGCCCTTTCTATGTTTGTGCCAATTTGCCCATCACTTCTTTGTGGCCTATGGCTTCAAAGTATCTTAAGACTATGTCTCCTTTGGCAAATACCTGAGTTCTAACTTTTTTGTTGAAATAATTAGCTACTTTGGTCTTTTAAGCTTCTAAGTGAATGGCTACTTTTTCACAAAACTCTTATAAGAGATGTAGGTCAATTCTTCTCTCTTGGTCATTAAGTTCTTCGCTAAGAAAATTGATCCCTCCACTCGGTATGCCAATGTTAACCCAAATTACAACTTCTATGTCATAAGTTAGACTAAAAGGAGTTTCACCTATTATTTCTTTTAGTATTGTTCGATATGCCCAAAGGACATGGTAGAGTTCATCTGCCTAACCTCGACCATAACCATCAAGCTATTTCTTTAGTCCTTAGAGGATAGTTTGATTAACCACTTTGACTTGCCCATTTGATTGTGGATGAGCAATAGATGAGAAGTGTTGTTTGATCTGAAGACCATCACAAAAGGCTCGAACTTTCGAATTGTTGAATTGTTTTCCATTATCGTTGACAAATTGATATGGAACACGAATCCACATAAGATATTCCTCCATAAGAAATTGATAATTTTTTTTTTACTGTAATTATGGCAAGTGCTTCGGCTTCTATCCATTTGGTGAAGTACTCTGCAACCACTGGAAAGAATATTCTCTAACCTGAAGCCATTGGAAAAGGCTCTAGGATATCTATTCCCCACTTAGCAAATAGCATGAGCCTATGATTGGGATCTGTTCTGCTATTAGAGTGCTTTGGCTTCAAGCATAACTTTGACAAATAGGACAACTTTGTACCAACTTAATATCATCTTATTTAATTGTCAACCAAAAGTATCCTTATTTGATCACTTGTACTGCTAATGTTTTGCCTCTTATATGCATTTCATAAGACCCTTCGTATATCTCTTACAACACATAATTTGCTTCAATTGGCTTAGGAAACTTTAACCATAGCAAAGAGTAGGCTCTTTTATAAAGTATTCCATCATATAATGAAAAGTGAGTACTTTGAATAGAACCTTTCTTGCCATCTTCGGGTCTAAAGGTAGTTCTCACTTATCCAAATAGGCTTTAATGGGATCCAACTAGCTAGGCATTTTGTCCACTTATATGACCTCTTTGCCATCCTGAATGCTTAAATGAGGAAGTGATCCTACAAAAATTCTTTAAGACAGTTCGATTAGATCAGTGGCTGCTACTCTGCTAAGACTATCTGCTCTGCAATTATCAATTCGAGGGACTTTGTTAAACTGAGCGTCTATATTTCTATCTTTCATTTTTTGAATGAAAGGCCTTAGCCTTTTCTAAGTACTTCAATATAATTTCATCTTTTGCCTCAAATTCTCCCATGATTAGACCTACTATCAATTGAGAATCTATGAAGACTTTCAGAGTTTTGAGCCTCAAAGAATCAGTAAGCAATAACCCTTAGATCATCGCTTCATACTCAGTTGTGTTATTTATAGTTGAATCTCAAGGCATATTCAAGCAAAAAAACATTCTTTTTTTTCTTTTTTAGTATTATGCCTGCACCACTACTTCCAATATTATTTACCCCATCTAAATAGGGTTCCCAAAAGGAGCTGTTAAGAGCTGGTAAAGAATTTGATTCAGCTTGTTGAACAGCTTCATTTGGCATTGTTCGCTCTATTGAAGATGGTGGAGTGGAGAAGGAGAATTCAAAGATAAAATTAGCTAGGAATTATACCTTGATGGCTGATTGTGGCTTGTATTGTAATCCATGCTAGCATAATTTGATTGACCAGTAGAGCATTCGCCCTGAGGTCTCTGGGTAATGAAGAACTTTTTAGAGTGATTGATCAGTGACTACCACTCCTTAATGTGCTTAAAGATAAA
The DNA here is from genome assembly GCA_947687605.1 of Reutealis trisperma. Lineage (NCBI taxonomy): Eukaryota > Viridiplantae > Streptophyta > Magnoliopsida > Malpighiales > Euphorbiaceae > Reutealis > Reutealis trisperma. The sequence continues at coordinate 134,879 of CANTUT010000728.1, read as the reverse complement.
CCTTGTACTTTTTAGCTAACAAAAGTAGAACGTAAGCTAATTTTTCTATTGGAAGATAATTCAGTTTGACTCATTATAAAACTCTACTAAAGTAGTAAATTGGCTTGGGTATTGAACCTTCATCTTGAATGAGAATAGAACTTATTGCTTTGTATGAAGCAGAAAGGTAGATCAAAACTTGTTCTTCGTGCAATGGTTTACTTAGTATCTACTCAGAGTTGAGGAAAGCTTTAAGTTGTTCAAAGGCCACTTTGCATTCGAATGTCCACTCAAAAGTATTTATCTTCCTTAAGTTTTTAAAGAAAAACATATACTTTCAGCACTCCAAGATATAAATCAATTAAGTGCTGCTATTTTTTTCGTCAATCTTTGTACCTCTTTCGCGTTCATCGATGGTGCCATGTCAAGTGTAGCTCTAACTTTATTTGAATTTGGCTCTATTCCCCATTCATTAACTATAAAGCTAAGGAATTTTCCACCGTTGATGAATAATGAATACTTCTTAAGATTTAGTTTCATCTCATAATCATTCATTACTGCAAAGATTTCTATGAGGCCTCTTATATGATCTTCGAAAACTTTTAACTATCATGTCATCAACATATGCGTCCATATTCTTGCCCAGCAGATCTTTGAACATCATGTTGATGATTTGTTAATATGTAGCTCCAGCATTCTTGAGATCAAATAGCATATAAATATAACAATAAGCACCTTTCTCAGTGATAAATGATGTCTTTTCCTCATCATCTGGGTACATACTTATCTGGTGGTACCCTTGCTTTGCATCTAGTGATGATAAAAATCCATAGCCAGCTGTTGGATCTACTAGCTTATCCATCATTGGTAATAGGAATGAATCCTTCAGACAAGCTTTATTGAAGTCAGAGAAATCTATACACATCCTATAGGTGCCATTTGGCTTCTTAACTTGAACAATATTGGCTAATCACTCAAAATAGTGTACTTCTTTGATAAACCCCACTCCTAAGAACTTGTCAACTTCTTCTTTGATAATTGCTTGTCTTTCTACCCTAAAACATATATTTTTCTGCTTGATTGGTTTGAAGTTTGGATCAATACCAAGTTGATGGGTGATGAACTCAGGATTAACTTCTGCCATTTTTGCTGAAGTCCAAGCAAAGTTAGACAAGTTTTCACTAAGAAAATGCTGAGCTTCTCTCTTTTGGTCTTCACTTAATGAAGAATTAAGCACTAGAAATTTTTTTGATTCCTCTTGTTCGATGAAGAACTTTTCCAATTTGCCGACCATTTCAATTTTCTAAGGTGGCTTTGATTATACAAATTATGTCCAAACTTCTATCTTGCAAATTTTTCTAAGGACTATTTCCTCTTCTTAGAATCTATATTTGAATGGTTCAGTTCATTGTTGAGGCTTCCATAGAATGTCATTTTTAATCTTTAATGTTCATTGAAGCTTCAAGTGCATATAGCAGTGGTCTTCCCATCAATATGTTGTATACAAGAGGTATTTGAACGATGACAAAGGTTTCCATCATTGTAATACAGTCTGGTGACATGCCTATAGTAAAAGGCAACCTTATGACTCCCTTTGATGGGACTTTAGAGCCATCTAGTACACGAATAGGATTATCAATTCTTTTAAATCTTCTTCATTTAATCCCATTTTTCTATACACTTCTAAAGTGATTAAGTTGAATCAACTAGAATTCTCTTCACTACAAAGTTGGCAACTACAGCTTGAATCACCATTGGACTTGCATGTGAAACTTCTAATGTATTTCCGTCATCCAAAATCTTAGTTCCATTGCAAAAGAAAAATTCGAGCAATTCTTGTTTTCTCTCCAAAGCCTTAGCTTTGGATTTACTGAGAGGTACTTTGATAGGCCCCCTAATGAGACAATGAATGACACCTGCTATGCCTTCGTTCATAGGCAGCTTACATTAATCTTGATCATGTAGCTTCTAGTTCTTCTCTTTTCCTTCAAGAATTTCCCAAGATAACCCTGTTGAATTAACCTCTCTATCTCTTCCATTAATGATTTGCATTTGTTGGTGTTATGGCCATGTGTGTCTTGGAAGAGACAATATCTAGTTTTATCTCTTAACTCTATAGACCTTAGCATAGGCCTCAGCCTCATCAATATGCTTTGGTCTTGAAATGCCACAAAGATCTCAGCTTAGGCGGCATTGAGAGATGTAAGTTTTAAGAGATTAGGACGAGGTTGTCTTGGCCTTCCTGGGTTTTTTGTACACATGTATTTGGCTATTGTTGCTGATTCTTTTCCACTGTTGGAGCAGCTTTGACTTCTTACTTTTGTTTCTTCACCACTTCTTGTGGTATAGATACTTCTGACTTTGAAATTTGACTATAGCCATAAGCAACATCTTACCTAATATATTTTTGGGCTATCACCATGGTCTCCTCCAAAATCTGTGAAGCATGCCTACTCAAGGCTTTAAACTAATCTCTATGAATCATACCATTTTGGAGTGCTTCGATAGCCCTTGATTAGTCTAGCTTTGTTACCTTTAAAGCTTGTCTGTTGAAGCAGGCTATATAATTTGGAAAAGATTCTTCTTCTTCTTAGATTATTTGTTCCAAGAATTGGGTCTTCTTTTTAGTTGGGATGCTTACTGCAAATCGATGAATGAAGTTCTCAGCAAGCTGTTTGAAAGAAGAGAGATTGCCTTCTTCTAAATTATCAAACCACTTAGTGGAGGCTCCTTCCAAAGACCTATGGATAGCTCAGCATAAAACTATATCGCTCATGGCATGCTTGTAGCCCATGACATGAGTCTTTGGATCAAATTCTCCATTTTATCTTGCAATGAATAGTGACTTGAACTTCTCTGGCATTTGATAATCACTTATTCTTTTGACAAAGGGTGATTTTAAGGTAAGTGCCAAATTTTTATCCTTTACTTTCTTGCTTTGGTCTATTTCCATTTCTTCAAAGAGCTTCTTCACTTTATCCATCATCTCTTCAAGATCATGTCGACTAGTAGGTTCTTAACTCTAGCGACTGTTTTGCTTTTTGTAATGAGAGGAAACTAATTGGGGTTGTTTTGCTCTTCGTTTGGAATGTCTCTCAATGTTGGTAATCAAATTGTCCTTCTCATTATCATGAGAATCTCATCTCCCTTCATTTGCACGTTGCGACGATTCTTCACCCTGAGGTAATCTTTCATCATCGACATATATATTCTTTCCATGATTAGACCTTTTATCCCTTCGTAATGAAGGAATTCTTCCCTTGCCCTTTTAATTTCTAGCAAATTCATCTCTACCAACACTCTCCACCTTAGATTTTAACCTTTCTCCTTGACTCTTTTCAGTCCTTACATCAATATGAACTCCAAGTTGATGAGGTAAAGGTTGGTTCAGATCACCCCTTAATACATGTTCTGTAATTGTGATAGTTTCATATGCAGAAGGTGTAGGTGTTTGATTTTATATACTAGCCAAGGCTTGAATTGTAAAGGATAAGTGTGAGACAATAGTGTTCAATAATCATAATGATGATGGAACATCTATTTGAGGTATAGAGGTGACAATTGAAGGAGTTTGAGCATGGTGTGGTATCAAGTTGTTCAAATATTGCATGAAATGTGTCAAATCCATAGGTATAGTATGAGAACCTTGTAGAGGAATTGATTGATGTATTAATGCCCCTAAAGGTGATAATCCTAATGAACCTTAACTTATAGAAGTGTTAGGAATCCCTTGTATGGACATTCCTTGATCTTGAAGTTGTGAAGAAGAGGGTTGTTCATCATGTTGAGTCATTTTTCTCATAAGTTTGTAGGTTTAATATGTTTATTAGATTTCTAATGGTGTTTAAGTGTTTATGACAAGAACAAAGAATGGAAAGCTATGGCAACTATCCTCTAAAAGGAGAATAGATCACAAGTTTACAAAATCCAACTACCCTTTCCCACAGACGGCACCAAGCTAATAAGCTCAGAATTTGTAAATGGTGAACATAGGCTAAATTTGTGGTAAAAGTGGGCTATCTAAGCTTAAGTAAACTTGTAAAACAAGAAAGAAGTGGTGAAAAAGCCCATGCCTTGGCCTAGAAAAGAAGCTCCAATGCCTAAGTTAGCCATGGAGTTGAGAGCATTTTCAGTGAAAAGAAAGGGAATGAAAGATGAAAAAGTAGCTGATTTGCATGGATTGCATTGCTACTATTTATACCTAGAGGTTCATTTTGATGAATAAGAGTGGAGTACGTGTCATGCATTCACAGTGACAAGGAGGTTGACTTATCCTTGCAGGTGTTAGTTGGAGAAGTCCTCCTTATCATGAGGAAGATAAAGGAGACTACTTTGTTATGATGAAAGATGCTAGGTCATGCTTTAATTGTTAAGCTTGGCGAATGAGTGAGTAGGTGGAGTTATCTTATGACTCCTTAGTGAGGAGATGTCTTGATGAAGAAGTCTATCGAAGGTCCTTTGGCAGGTGACAAAAATGGTGAACAGAGGGGATATCCTGGTGAAGGAGAAATGTCCTTTGGATAGAAGTTTACCCTTTGAATTCATTGACTATTTTGTTAACCTCTTAGATTAAACTCTGTTCATTGTTGGGCTTTAGGTGAAACCCATTAAATTCCTCAAGAGATGTATTTTCTTAAGGGCCCAAAGTCCAAATTCTCTTAAGGCATAATTTTTCCTCATCAGTCTTAAATTTCTTTTAATAACTTCATTTCCTCAAGTAGATTAGTCCGTGCTCCATTAACTAAGCTACAACCTGCTTTGATTTTTTCTTCAACAGAACCCATCATCATGTGCTTCTCTTCCAGTGTATACATACACTCTTTACTTCAACACAAAGAATCTCATATTCACATCTTTAAAAACCCAAAATCCCCCAAAATTACAACAAAACAAAAAAGAAAACAAAACTCAACCTGTGAAATCAGATAGGAGTATTCTCCAACGGATTAGAAGGGGAAAGGGTGATTGATGAAGGCATGTCATAAGAGAAAATCTAAACGTAACCCAAAAAGACTAATTCCAATTGAACTCGAAAGAGAAGCTTTCGTCTTCAGGGAGTCCAAAATCAAGGAACAAAACCTATAGAAAGTCAATTAGGGAGATCTTTTTAAGGTGGGCTTTTGACACAACGAGAATCAAAACCCTTCATTTTGTATCAAAGAATGTAGATTGAAACATGAGAGTGGCTCTCTCTCTCTTTTAGGTTATGCTTGGTTTATTATCAATTTTTATTTCCCTAAAAAAACTGGCCTTAATAACCATGGGAGCAACGTAGAGCTAACCAAAGAGAGGGAGACTGAGAGGGACAACGAAGGAGCATTTACATTATAAGAAAAACCTGATAAAAGATGTTATCCTACTTGCGATTTTCGCGAAATAGAAAAAAATTCAACCGTATGGATGATATTTCCTTATGTTTTTGGGCTATTTTTAAAATTTACATGGATTGGGCATCGGGCTGGGCCTAATATAACCGTATGGCTTGGCTGATTCAAAAGAAACGACATCGTTTGAGGGCCCAAAACCATTTCTCGCCCTTTGAAGGAGAGAAGAACGAAGGTGCTGAACTCCTTGGTGATATATAAAACATGAATGAAATTAGGAAAAAATAAAAATCAGATCCAAAAATCTTATATTCGGACTTCTCTGCTTCTTAGGTTAGTCTCGTATTTCGTTTTTCTTTTTCTTTTTTTTTTTTATTTATTTAATTTAGTTTTTAATTGCTTCCATTTTGATTTTAGATTCATGGCAAAGTTTATAATTGTCTGAGTTCGCATTTTGATTTTGTATAGCAGATGACGACGACGACGACGACGACGACGACGATGATGATGGCTATTACGATGTCGTTTTTGTTAGTTGCAACTCAGTCTTTTCCATCTACAGTGCCTGCTTTTCTCTGGTCTTCCCACCGCGACCATCAGTAAGTAACATGAGATTGTTGTTTAGTTGTTGATGTTTTCTGATGCAAAGTGTAATTGAAATTTGTTTGCGAATAAACTTTAGATCCAGACATCCTCTTTTTGTATTGTTTTATCTTTATGTACTTGAAAGGGATTGAGTTCTTTTTTTTTTTTTTTTTTTTTTTTTTTAATGAACATAAACAAAGAAAATGAGAAAAAATTTCTAATTTGATCCAAACTAATGCAGACAAGGAAAAGGAAAGGGTTATTTTGAAAACAATCTCTACTGCCAAGTAGAGAAGGAAACTAATATCTGAAAATTTTGTTGTATTTCATCAATGATGGGGCATAAGAAGGTGCTTATAAGGGTGTCAGATATGTAGAATCTAATAAGAATAAGAAAGCTTAACTAAGCTTTAGATCCTAAAATTGTTGGGTTCAAATATATGAATATCTATGGAATGTTTAATGTCATGCATTTTCTCGTCTTAGTCGACAATCAATTGACATTGTCACTTTCAACTTTCTTGATAGGGATAAGGAGGAACAATAATATTTTAATGAGAAAATTTCAAAAGTTTTCAAATTGAAGCTAAATAAAGTATCAAAAGGGTAAATAACAAGAAAACTATAATCATCCTTACCAATAATTAAATGCATGATTTTATAAGAATGTGAAAGTGGCACATAGAGCTTTAGCAGCCCTAAATCTTTTCTGGAGATGCAACCCTAAACTTGGCTGAAAGGAAGAAAACGATCCAAAGGTTAACTTCAACTAGTTTGGGATTAAAGTTTAATCGAGTTGAATATTTATTGAAAAGTGGAAATTGGCACCCGTTAAGGAAGCAGCGAAGCAGAAAACTAAATGGATTATTTTCTCCCAATTTATACAACCTAGGACTATATTTGTAGAGGTAGATAAACAGTGTGACAATATGAAGCAATCAAGAAGGATTTAATGTCTTTAAACTTCAACAAAATGTAAATCTAAATATCAAATAGAATGTGGGAATACGATCTATATAGCTAGCCCCAACTAGATTTGGTTTGAGGCTGGATTGAATTGAGCGTACATGATAGTATGATGATATTATCAATGAATTTTGAATTTAATCAATTTTCTAGCTACCAACATAAAGGCAAAAATTACAAAATCATCACAGTGAATAGTTGAAATCTAATAGATGAATATTTTCATGTAAAATTAGTCAAAACTAAATAAGTTTTATAATTATTGCAAAAAGCTTAAGATGTTTGTAATTCTAACACAAATGGAGGAAAAACAATTTGAGGACACTATCAGAAAGTATTCTTAGTTAAATTGTAAGGAGATAAAGTATTTTGCATAATTGAAAAAATATATAAAGATGTATCTGAAAGGATACCAAAATGACTAAGGTCCAGCACAGCTTATATCAATTTATCTAGCACTAGCAGAGACATTGAAAAAGAGAATCATTCGTTCTACTTTGTAATCATTGAATATAATATATATTACACTATATGAAGGTGGTTCAAATAATGAATTTATAACTAGTTATTACTGTTGCTAAGTATGACGCAAATAAGAAGGAAAACAAAACAGTTTCATTGTTGGTAAGAGGTAGTGATGTGGAGTTGATATAACCAGGGTCAGGGACTGCATATTATGCTTATTAAATCTCTAATTCACTACAATTTTTCGATATATAGTTTATTATTATTATTATTTATTTATTTATTTTTTGCAATAAGGATAGCTTTCCAGTGTTGCTTGGTACTGTTAATTGCATTTATTTTTCCCCTGTATATGTAATGGTGGGGCAAAGGGTATAGAGCCATTGTCCCCATGATCCTCATGATTCTGAAGGAAACCCCCTCTTCCACCCCCATTTTACCCAGGTGGACATTCTATTTCTGAAACTTTGTATATGGTATTTAACTATTTTTTATTTTGTATCATGCATTAACAGTAAATGCTATATGTGCTTCATATTGATGAGAGAGATGCAAACTCGATTTGGTTGGAACAAATGCCATACTAGTCATACTTTCCTGATTCCATTTTATATTGTACAAAATTCTGCAAATCATATCCTCATACCATATTAATATGCGTGACCACAGGTTTTTGAACAACAGAATGGACGAAGCAGTGAATTATCAGACCCTTTCTTCAAGGGATCTTGCCAGGACTATTTTGTCTGAAGGGGGCTGGTCAAACTTACTGGTTCTAAGCTTTCCCTTGTGCTGATAATTTGCATTAATAATGCTTTGAGTATTTTAAATTCCATTCATGAGACATCTAAAAGGTTTTGAAGTGAAGAAAATTTGTAGGTTCTTTTTAATCCCTTTCTCTTGTTAGGCTGTTCCTTGTTAATCTTTTTTAAATTCTTATTTCCAATGCAGTGTTCAGAAGAGAAACGTCAGCAGCCTTTGGATCTGGCACTTGTTTTTGTTGGTGGAGAGGTAAGAAAATTTCAGGACATCAGTATGATAGGAAACAAGCAAGTTACATAAGTAGAAACAATTGGGTACATGTCAATCCTTTGTATTGATGTGGTTTGAAAAGTATGATATGTAATTGACTATTCAAATTGGTGCACTCTTTCATGCTAGTGTACTGATTGTATAACGTTTGTTGTCTATAGCTGCTGTCCTCAGATATTTCCACAACCAAAAATGTAGACCCAGCTTTAGTGAACTTGCTCAAGGTAACTGGGGTCTGTCTATGTTTAAATTGTTTTTACAATTGGATTCAACACAGGGATTCAGTAAATTTATAATGGTCTTCCCAATTTTGTTCTTAAAGTTGTATTCATACTCTGAGCAGGACTTCTTTACAAAATCCAATTTCTCCTTGGCATTCCCATATGTGGCTGCATCAGAGGAGGAGACAGTGGAGAATTCTTTGGTTTCAAGTTTTGCAGAAACTTGTGGGCAGGGTTCAGGAATCGACAATGTTGCTTTTTCAGAGTCATGCATTTTAGGGGGTGACAACTTTGAGAAGCTTGCAGACGTGCATGCAGTTCATGTAAATCAACTTGAAATTTTGTATGACTAATCATGAAATTTTGGGGATCTGTGACAAACTTCTGATTATCTTTTGACCTGCAAATTATGAACAGGATTATTTGGTTTCAAAGTTGGAAAAGAGACCAAATGGGCAAGCAGATCTGCTTGTATTCTGCCATGGAGGCTTGTATTCTGCTAAAGGACTTGATAAGCTGCAAACTGAAAGTGTGTTTTGTTCTTTGTTGCTAGATGATGTCAGAAGTTTTTGATTAATGTTATGTCTTTTCTGTCTGAGAATTGCTCATGAAGATACATATTAATTGTGCAGGTGAAATTTTGTCTGAGCTTATCAGTTCTGTGGAGAAACTGGGGGCAAAATATGAAGTACTCTATGTTTCAGATCCATTTCGATCAATCCAGTATCCTTCTCACCGAGTACTGGAAAGGTTTCTTGCTGAAGGGGCTGGAAATGGACCACTCAATTCCGCACATTGCGATGAAGTTTGCAAGATCAAATCATCGCTTTTGGAGGGAGTTTTAGTTGTAAGTTCCAATTTTGATGTTTCATCTGCATTCACTTTTAATAGTGCTTTTGTTTGTTGAACATTTGGTCCACTTTGTATCGTTGTTGAGTCTTGTAGTCCATTTTCTAGGAAGAGGGCTGGCTTTGGAATGGACTGAATATATATATTTATGACAAGTAGTGCTGCTTTCTCTATCATGCATTGTCCTTGTGGAAAACATTATCTTCTATTTAAAGTAAATTGATTACGAACTGTTAAGACGAGGAGGAGGAGGAGGGGAGAAAGAGTGGGGGAGGAGAAGGTGGGTCACTTGCAGAACGATCAACCAATATAATTGCTGACTTTATTTCCACATCAGAAATATTTTACTCAAAATAAAGATCTCAAAGGAGAATTCTCCTATGACCTAGAAATCTCCTACATTGCGGTATAGATTAATAGCAAAAGTAACCTAGGCCATAGCTTGATTAAGAATCATCAGGGGTTCACTCCCAAAAGTGGCATGCAAGTTTGACCAACCTGTTAAATTTGCTGATATTACTTCCTTATATAAGTAGGATGGCTAGGTAAGACTTGGATTTTCAGATATTAGGTTTAGCGTTTGTAGAATCAAAAAATTAGGGCGTGAATTTTAAAAAGCCAATTGCATTTCCAAAAGCCAAAAATTTTAAAAGCACTTTATTTAACCCCATAACTACCACCCCACACCCCTTAGCTGTAGTGGGCAGTGGATAGAGGTTTATAGTCAACAGTTGAAATTGGAATTAAATTGTAAAATAACGAATAATAACATTATTATATATAGTATAGTAAATTTTAATTATAAACAATTAATAATTTTAACATATAAAATATTTAATAAAAACAATACATTTTAATTCAATTTATATTTAATTGTGTAGATATTAAAATATTTAAAAATAAAAATAAAGATGTATATATTTTTTATATTTTTTAATTAGTAGTAAGTATTTTCCTAATTATTTTAAATTTTAATGGCTTTTTTTTTTCTTTTTTTTTTTGGCAAAAGCTAGCTTTTTTGAGTTCAAAAGCTATAAATTCTAGCTTTTAGTCTAAAAGTTAGCTTTTAGGTATAAATTTCAAAAGCTAGCGATTGAAAATATAAAAATTTAGCATTTAATTTGGCTTTACCAAACACCCAATATTAGTGGTTGGATACTTTAATGCTGACCGCTGGTTTCTAAATGTTAAACCAAACAGGCACTTTTTTTAAACTGAAGCAACACTAGTGAAGAGGCAAATACCTTAGGTCCAAGTGTTTATTTAATTGATTTTTACTGGTTATCATTGTTCCTAATCTTAGCATGAAAATTCTGCAATTTGTCTGTGCTGGAGTTGCCAATGATCCATCATATTCACATTCTCATTCTTGGTTGCTTTCTATATGATTTTTACATTAGTCCTTACATTGTGATGCTTGCGAGGTTCTGATATACCTACTTCTGATGTTCCAGGGGATCGTTTTGCTCATCATTTTAATATCAGGCCTTTGCTGTATGATGGGCATTGATACTCCAACAAAATTTGAGACACCCCAAGACTCTTAATAGGTTTTCTGTGAGATAATACCTTTGTGTTGTGCCCCAACTCCTGTTCCAGGCACTAGTGTAACAGATTAGTTGTTTATATGATATATTTGCATTGAACAGAAATGATGCCTTGTCATTATTTTAGTCTACTTGGTAAGGGCATTATATGATGTTGGTAATAATGGAGTACAGTATTGTTTTGTTGTGGACATGACGTATGTACCTTGTATGTTTTTGTTTCATCCTTGAGTAATGTAATCATTATATTCTTTGAGTAGGTTTTATGGGTAAAAAATTACTTTAATTGGCCTTCTTGTAACAAAAATTTCAGATGAGGTTCAAACTTTTGGCCTTGAAATCTAGTCTTAACAATTATTTCAACTTTATAATGGAAATGACATGCAGCTGCTAATATTTTCTTATCAGTGGTGGTTTTAACTTGTAGACATTATTGCAGTTTTCATTTTCTAGTTCAACTTATGGAAAGGAAAATGGATAGGAACCTATGCTGTTAGTTGTCCGACACAGTCTTGTGCAATAGGTATTGTTATTGCTTGTTTCAGTCAATATGTAGCTTCTAGTGCAAGAAAATGCATCTAGAGGGGAAATAATGGGTGTTCCAACTTCTGAGGGGCCTGTGCTGTCTGAGTTTGTCTTTACTGTAGGAGGTAATGTGCTTTACTTCTTTGGACTATGTTTTTAGTTGATAGGCATCTCTGATGTATGTATGAGACTTTGAAGATATGAGGTGATGATTTTCAAGTTTGTTCAATTCAATGCTGGCTAGCTTATTGGTATCGTTAAAGACAGTACAAAGTTGCACTCTGGTTCACTGCATGTCTGTGATTCACTATCCACTTCTATTGGTATTGCTACTACCCAAACAATGAGATTGGTAAAAAAAAAAAAAAATGGTAAGACCAAATCCTCCAGTCTTGATCTTTGAGACATTTTCACTTCCCCAAATTTAACGCGTATATATATGTCACTTCATGATTACCTGTTTGTTCAATATGCAAAAAATAACTTCAGAATGTAAAGGACCCCTATTTCTCCTTTTTTTTTTTTGCAAGAACGCACACCCTTGGCTGCATGTTTCTTAATTTGTGATTTGCAGGCCTTTGATGACGTCTAATTGACATGCATCTTGAACAAGTCTCTCCATGTATAGGTGTCGTTGCTTCGTGACAAGGTTATTCTCAAGATTTCTACAGAATTGCGCCTAAAAAAAATTCATCTATAAATACACGCTCACTTTACATTTCTAATTTATATATGTTCCCATCTTTTTTTCTTATTTTTATATCCTTTTTCCTAAACAAACAAAAAACTCTAGATCTAATAACAAAAATAACAAAAATGGAACTTTTGAAGATTAAAATCAAAAAAGTTTTGGGTGAAACTTTTGCCCAAAAAGCTAAAGAATATAGAGATTTACAGATTTTTAAAGAAATATTCAGTTGGGTTGAAGTAAAATCCAAATCTTCCATTGTTTTAATCCAAATCTTCCATTGTTTTACATCAATATCTAGTGTGATTGATGGAGTTGTGGGTGAGAGTGAATGGGTTCTATCAATGAAAGACCGAATTTGTGTGAGAGAGCAAGAATAGGTGAACAAAGAAAGAAAAAGAAGGAAAGTAGCAAAGATTTGGTTTTCGTTTTCAATCTTTCTCTCGTTAGATTGAAAATCTCTCCCCTATTTTTGTGTTTGTCTCATACCAAACACAAAAAAAATATACATATAATACTTCTTTTGTGATTTGGTGAGCAATTAATTAACAAAATTAAGGACAAATAAGGTGGTGTGTGAGACTAAGAGAAGGCAAAAGGAAAGGCAAAGACAATTCTGTGCCACTGATTGCTTTACTTGATTTAAATATGTATCTGTTATAGTTTGTGTAAATAGTAGTAGTGTAGGATAAAAAAGAATGAATTGTCAAATCGACAAAAGTAATCTTTCACTTAATCAATAATAAAGAAGATAGATCCAACATTAAAATTGTATATTCTCGTGATTATGTCGTGATATGAATAATCAAACAAAACAAAGCTGGCTAGCTGCTCATGAGCTCAAAGAATTTTTTTTTTCTTTTATTTTGACATAAAAATATACATATAATGCATCCTTGGTGATTTATAATTAACAAAATTAAGTATAAATACCTGTATTTTAACTATAAATAAACCTATGATCCACCAAAAGCAACCAGTATTTTAGCAAAATTAAAGATAGAATATGCAAAAACAAACATTCAACCTATAATCAACTTGAAATTAACATGTTATCAACCAATAATCAACCTGTAATCAATGACAAAATAACCTCTGATTAATAAAAAATACAACCTAATATATATAAAGTGCTAGTGCTATAAAATCCATGTCAATGGAGTAATATAAAGAATATGTAACATGTATAACTAGGGTTATATCGAATCAATACATGTCAAAATAGATATTTTTCAAAGTTTGAATATTTGACATGTGGTGATTTTTAAGTTTTTTTTTTGCCCATAACATGTGGTGATTAATCATCGATAATTAGTAACCTGTGTAATTATAGTTATGTCGCCAATTGACACATCTTCAAATGAGTATTTTTCAAAACTTGAATATTTGACATGTGGTCATTAATTATATAATTTTTAATTAATATAATTTCCAATCATTCTAATATACTAATCAACATGTGTAACTAGAGTTATATCCAATGGATATTTTTCAAAACTTGAATATTTGACATGTGATGATTAATTAAATAATTTTAGATTAACATAATTTTGAATTATTCTAGTGTGAAAATAAAAAAACAAAAATCAAATAAAAATAAAAACAAAATAGACCAAACATATACTCAAAATAATAGAAAATTATTCGCTTTTATTGTGTGGACTAAAAAATTATGATATAAAAAAATAATAAATGGAATTCAGAATTCACAATAAATAGTATATAACAATTATATTTGAAGTATATAATGAGTATATTTTAGAAATATTTTAAATATATACTATAAAGATATATTTTAAATATATACTATAACTATATGCTTTCATCTCCCTTGAAAGATTTAACAACCTTAATTTTTTTATTCTTTGAAGAAGCATAATCAACATTCTTTTTTTCTTTTTTATAGTGAGAATCATCATCAAAATTAAAATTATAATACAAACAAATTCAATAAAACAATGTTTAAATTACAAAAGGTAATTCTTATAATTTATTGGCTCTTTTGATTTGATATATATTTTAAACAAAAATTGGATATCGAGTATTACATTAATATAAATATAAAAAAGGAATATATCAAGTATATATTAGATAAAAAAATTATACTAAAAAAATAATAAATAATTTTCACTATTCACAGTAAATAGTATATGATGCGTATATTTTAGGTATATTTCTTATTTATTTCAAGTACATAATGAGTGCATTTTAGGTATATCTTAAATATATATATAAAAAAATAGGTGTTTTTTTGTTCTTTGAAAACTTAACACCCTCAACTTTTTTATTTGACAATGTTATTCTTATTCAAATTTGCCTATTTAGATTTTAAAAATCTTTTACTATATTATTGATTTTTTGTAATTAACTCCACAATATATATATATATATATATATATATATATATATATATATATATATATATATATATATATATATATATATTAATTATACTAGTTAATTATGTTCCCATTAATTACACATATTTACTTTTATTGTTAAATACTATCTCAGTTCATAGATTAAAAAAAAAAATTACTATATTAGTTAGAAATCAAAAACATCAAGTCATCTTTCTCTCTCGCTCTCTAATTTATTATGTAAATATATGTAATTTATTTTATATCACTGAGTCATCAAGTTGTTAGTTAGTTGTAGGTTAGCTTAGTGAGTCATCACTTTGCATATAAGATTTTAGTTAGATTCTTTTTGGTACTGTATTGAACATGATACCTTTACATTTCTCTGTAATTGTTCTCCATATTCAAGATTCCATCAAATATCTTCATTTTTTTCTATAAAATCCACACTTATAGTTACAACTTAACATCATCCTCTTTCTCATAGTTTTGGGAGAAAAGTCCTAATTAATTTTCTTTCAAAATTTCTAAAAACCTTTGTTTTTTTTTTTTTTTCAAACTTACAATATTTGTCTGCAACTCTTAAAGGTTAGCATGGAAGAAGGAGAAAAGCAAAAGTTATGTATAAAATTTTTTCATAAATTTATGTATTATATTTTTCATAAATTTATACAGTATCGTTTGGTATGTATAAAAATTAAATTTATATTTATAAAATTAAATACTTTTAAAATTACATTTTACTTGAAATTTTAAAAAATTCTCAGAATAAATAAAAACTCACAGCATACAGTATACATTAAACAAAAAAAAAAAAGTATACTCCTCACAAATAACAACAAACAATATATAGTAAGATAAAATTTAGTATTTTTTGAATATATAATTAATATCTAATAATATTATACATGGTTTAAATTTACAAAAATAGTTCATGAATCAAAGCAAATAATTTATAGCATATGCTATAAATTAGAATCACTAATATGTTATATTAAAAAAATAAATAAATAATAACAAACAATATATATTATTATAAAATTCAGTATTCTTTTAGTATATAATCGGTATCTAATAATTTTTATACATGGATTAAATTTACAAAAATAGCTCATCAATCAAAGAAACAATTTATAAAATAGGCTATAAATTAGAAACACTAATATCTTACATTAAAAAAAGGAACAAATAACAGCAAACAATATATATTATTATAAAATTCAGTATTCTTTTAATATATAATTAGTATTTAATACTGTTTATATATGGCTTAAATTTATAAAAATTGCTCATCAATCAAAGCAAACAAATTATAACATATGGTATAAATTAAAAACACTAAACTTTTTTTTTTTTTTAAAAGTAGAAGAATGAACAAATCATAATAAATATTATACATTACTATACAATTCAGTATTCTTTTCATATATAATAAGTGTCTAATAATGTTTATACATGTCATTAATTTAATAAAATTAGTTTTTTCCAGTCAAAACACCATCAATGGACTTGCATTTGTGTAATATGAAAACATATACCCATTTGCTAGTACATGTCTCATATATGTTCGATTAAAAAAAATAAAAAAATAATTCTTCTAATAATAGTAACATAAAAATAAAAAAATAATTCTTCTAATAATAGTAACATACTAAATTTACAAATTGCTTTAATAAGTACAAAGATATATTTCCTTTCTCCCTGTTCGCATTCTTCTTTGTCAGCCTGCTAGGAAACTCAGACTTACTTTCAGCATTTAAGTATATTCTTTTTCTTATGACAGACTCTCCTTACTTACTAATAATTAAAATACAACAAAATCTAAATTAATTTTTAATACCATCTCATTAAGCAAAATGAACACAATATAAAAGATAGTTAAAGCAATCCATAGTCCAAAAAAACCACTAGTTTTGGAGAGAACAAAAATTTAATGCTTACAATAGCTACTAAAACTTGAAAATTTCATTACAACATGAAATTAATAATTAATAATTAGAAAATAGTTATTAATAAAAAAAAATAGATTTATATAAATAAAACTATAATAAATTGTGGGTTTTATTTATATCACTGACCATAAATATGCAGAACATGCAAAATTTGATGCTACAAAGTTCACACCATAAAAAACAAATGCAATTGAGTTTATAGGTTATGCAGCAAGAAACTGATGAACATATAATAAAAAAATTTAGCTCAAGTTATTGATATTTCAAAGAAAATAGATAAATAATTAATTTAATATTGATGAGAAATATTTACTAGAATTATTAGCAGAAGAAATTATATATATATAATACTAGAATTATTAAATATATAATATCAAATATATATAGTAGAAGAAATTTTTTTAAGAAGCTCCTGTATAATTGGATCTCAATATACACTATTTATTTATTTTATTTGAAATGAAATTTAATAGTTAATATTATATTAGTATTTGATATTGTAAAGAAAATTATTAAGATACAAAAATCATTATAAAAATTAATCAAACATTAAATAATGATAAAGCAAATATTGCATGAATCATATAGATATTTTTAATAAAAAAAATAAAGGTTAAAAAAATAAATCAATCAGTCTAAAAATGTAAAAAACTAAAAGTGGTGACATAATTGTAAAAAAATAATAAAAAAAAAGACATGAGGTATAATTTCCTCAAATTTAAAATTATTCAATACTCATTCAGAGTCAATATATACAATCCATGAGTTAGCCCAACTTAAACTAACCAATTTAACATAATAAAAAATATGATTTATTTAATTCAAAATAAATTAAAAAAAATATAACTTTTTATAAATTAATAAAAAGTTCAATCTAATCCAAAACTTACAAATTCAACTGAATTTGATCAATTAATACATAATTTGCCCCACATCAACTCAAAGTAACCATACCAAAATCCATGTAAAAAGAAAATAACTTCTAAAATGACATGAATATTAAATAAACTGACTCAAATACTTCCATTCCAACCCTGACGATTTACTTCCTCTAATTTAAACTTAATTGATAATGAATTAAGCATGAAATTTCTGTGTGGACTATAGTAAAAGAATGATCACCAAGTAATATCATCATTGTTTTACTTGATTTAACTTTTGTAATTTGCATGTTAATTTTATGAAAAATGTATTACAAGTATGCGAATGATAGAATGCATACTTTTGGTTTAGGTTAGATAGGTACGTTTATTGTGATTGCCCAACAATTTTCTTCTTAGTTGAATTATCATACTTAAAGGAGAGTTGGATTAGGATTTGGATATTAGAATGAGTTGTCTTCTTCTTTATTGGTGAGTTTTGCAAAAATAGGATGTCAACTAGATTATCTCTAAGTAGGATTTGTCTTTCTAAGTATTTGTCTTTTTTTTTTTTTTTTGTGTTTTTATGCGCTCACCCAAGTACCTATTCAATTAGAAGATTAGTAGGTCTGCTGAACCAATTGCCTATTATCATATGTCCTCCCAAAAAAAGGGTAAACAAGTAATTATTGTCATTCCATGTTGGGCTTAACTTTTAAGGGCAAACAAATTTCGAGTCATTTTCTCTTTTCTTTAAACACGTTAGAGTCTATTATTTAACTTGCAATCTTTAGAATTATCTTGTTATGTTGAGTAACAGATTCTCTTCTTTGAACCTGGGTATTTGTTTTCTATTCAATGCTTTATATTTTTGAACACTTGACTTCCTTTGCTTCTTAAATAATGAGCTGGGTAGACAACTTTTTGATGCTAAATGATGTTGAATAGTCTTTCAAACTTAAATTTTTGATAGATTTTTTAGAAAATGGTTAAAGCTTCTTTTTGTATGGGCCTAAGTTTTTCTACCTTTAGCCTTTTCCATTTTCCTTTTGCTTTTATTGCTCAACCCGTTCATATGTGTCCAATTCTATATTGTTGAACACTTGAATTCCTTTGCTTCTTAAATGATGAGCTGGTTAGACAACTTTTTGATGCTAAATGATGTTGAGTAGTCTTTCATGCTTAAATTTTTGATAGATTTTTTAGAAAATAGTTAAAGTTTCCTTTTATATGGGCCTAAATTTTTCTGCTTGTGGCCCTTTCCTTTTATTGTTCAACCCATTCGTATGTGTCCAATTCTCAAGTGAGTAGAAGATCTCAAATTAATGCATCTAGTCTTCCTATTCTCAATCAAGTGCAGATGTGAACATGACTTCATATGGTTCTATGGTGCATATTATTTGGCTAAGATTTTAATTTGGTTGAAGACCTCCTCCCTAGGTGTTTAACCACTTTTTTTGACTTAACTTCAGGATGAAAATATTATAATCCTAAAGAGATTATAGCTAATATTGATGAAAACATGTCATTATCTCATTTCACGCTTAATTTTTGTCATATATTGAACCATTGCTATTGTTCTTCTGGTTGAATAGTTTAGCTTCAGCCTAATTTTGAAATAATATTTGTGGATTTATTTTACCTTTGTATCATGTCTTTTTACTATTCTTCGTTATTTAATTTGGGCTGGTGTATTGTGCACTTTATGTTGTCTTTGTTTTTACTCTTAGTGAGCTTTTATCATACCTTTATGAAGTTTGTTCACTATTTTTATGAACTTTATTGAGTTTTTCCTTATCTTTTTGTTTATAATGACTACTTATAAATAAATTGTTCACTGTCAAGTTTGATGTCTTAATAAAGAGTGAACCAACTCTCTGTTTACTTTCGTATGTATCTATGTCATTTGTTGATATGATAATTCATCTTTGGGGCTTACTCATCTTCTTATTCTTTGAATCATTTGTTCATCATTTGATATAAGTTTCTGCTTTGCACAACTATAATGTCTATCTTAAGGTGTCCTTTGCTTAATCTATGTTCAGGAGTAAACTTTTCTTCAATAAATTATTTCCTCACTTATCTTGTAATTGTATTGTGATGTCTACTTCTTTTTATCTTCAAGTTATATTTAATCTCTTTATTCTTCAAGTTGAACACTTGATTACTATTCAATAGGCGAGCAACTTCAACTAGTTATTCATTGTGCATCTTGATTTATCACTTATTTATTTATTCAGTCTCTAGTTTTCATTTTGTATTTAAACAGGTATGCTTTATATGCTTAGTTTTTTCCCTATGCTTGTATACTAAGGAAAATAATAATTTTTTCTTCATTTGAGATGAATTTTTCTTCTCTTGAGACTTTTTTTTTATTACTATGTAGCCCCATCACTATTTTTTGTGAGTTGATTTCTCTGTGTTTGTTGTTGTCCCAAGTGTGGCAATCTTAGGGCAGTGAATAGGATTGTTGAAAAATTTCTATTGCAATTTAACAACTTATGTGCAATAATTCCCAAATGAAATACACAAATATTAAGAGATTGAGTTAGAGAAAGTTCAGCTAATATTTATAGTGGTTTGGAGCACAATGCCTCTCCTACATCCACTTCTCCTAAATCAAACTGATTTAAGATTTTACTGAATAATCGAGATTCACCCAAATCTTTACAAGCTTGGTTCTCTGAGATTTCGCTCTTCACAATAGATTTTATAGGATTTTACCCAACACTCTCTCAAGATACAATAGATTTTGTCTTTAAAGTCTCATAAGACTCATATAAAAGTTAGGATAAAGGATTACAAAGAAATATACTAGCTTTGAATGAAGAAAACTTAGGCCCTATTTGGGGTTGTGTTTGAAAAAGTGCTTTTCAACAAAATTTTTTTAATTTTTTTAAATTACTTTTAAGCAAAAGCAGATAAATTGACATTTTTTCCCAAAAGCAAGTTTAAAAAAGTAGTTTATAAAAAATAATAAAAACCAATTAATTAAATAAAAAAAAATTTTAAAAGTGCTTTTTTAATTCCCAATAGTAACACCAAACATACCCTTAAAGAAATTAAGAATTTAAACTTTTGTGTTCTAAAATAGAGTATGATAATTCAAAGATGAGACTGAGAGATTTTTGCTTAATATAGTACTTGATTTTCACTTGATAAGAGTTCTATTTTTCATTTGAACCTTCTAGTATATATAGAGGTCATAAATGTGACTATTGGGCTTTTTGAACCAAGTAATAACTATTTTCTCGAATGTTTCAATGGCTATAAATCTTCCTATATTTTATATGATATGACATCTTCAAGCCAGTGACAGCATGCGTCACTCTAGTGGCTGTTGCTTTAATAAATTTAGTCTTCAGTGAGTCATGGTAGTTACTTTTAAATCTTGTTGATGAGACATTGCTTCAATATTTTCATGGTCTTTTTGTCTTTCTTTGTCACAATGGTGAGCAAGTGTGTCATGGTAATGATTAAATGCATCAAAATTTTCAATGATCTTTTATTTTTCTTAGTGACGATAGTGAGTAAGGAGTCGCAACAATGAGTCCTTTCCCTCACAAGTTCACAATTTTAACTTATGCTAATAGTGGTGGTAACTAATTTATTCAAGCTTATGAAGGAAGTATACCTAAGAATTTGTTTAAAGCAACTAGGAATAATAGCAAATATGTGAAGTATATCTCAATTAATCATACATGCTTGTACTAATTAAATCTATCTAATAAAATTAAGCTTAATTAAACAAAATTTTAGAATTATCAAAATATAAAGGAGACAACAATCTCCCCTTTTTGATGATGAAAAAAGCGAAGCTAGAGACAAAATAAAAGATCTTCTTTCTAAAGTGAATCAATCAAGTAAACAATTTATAAGCCTAATTAAATGAAGTTCAGTCAACCAAATCACAATTATCCATTTAAAATTGTTATTATCAAACAATCCAATAAAAACTCTTGAAAATTATCAATCAATAAACTATCAATCAACACTCAATAAATTATCAATCAATCCAAATAATTCTCCCCCTTTTTGACATCATCAAAAAGTGTCAAAGAATACTTAAACATCAAAAATTATCCAAGCAAACTCCCACTATCAACAAGCATCATATAAACATCAACCAATAAAGAACTATTCATATATCAAACAATAAGATAGTTAAACATAGAAAATATCATAAAGTACTTAAAAAAATAAACAAAGTACTAAGAGTAAAATGGTGGATCATGGAATTGGTTTTTTTGGGGTGGATTAGAAACAAGCTCGGTTGTGGTATCTCTAAATGTAAGATCGCCTCGCAATATACAAAAGGATTTTGTAAGGTCTCTCTAGTTAGACTCGAGTGCATCCATTGTCTTGCTTAAAGAAATGTGAAAGTCTTGAACTGAAGTCTCAAGAAAGTCAAATTTTCTTGCACTGCCTTACTCAATTGACTTAAAGTTGTGAACCCTCAAATTTACACCCTCATCATCCAACTACAGCCTTAGTACTTGCTGAGTTCAACACGCTATGCGGAGCGATTACGGTGGTTCCGCTAATTGGTTAGTGGGCAGGGGTTCTGCCCCTGAAAGAAAATTTTTTAGACTTTATTTACATTGCATCAGACATCCAAATTTTTTAAACTCCATACCAACAACCAATCTCTATAAAAAAAAATGCCTCAAAAAATGTGCCAGTGCCACGTGGCATGCGGTGTTGCGTCAGAGTTATGCAGTGCTGCATGCCCTTGGTGCGGTGCGCTGCAAATGTCTAATGCAGCCCCGCACTAGGCTTTGCGAGCTCTGGTCCTTGTGGGCCTCACCTGTGCAGAAAATGACCTTTTTACCCCTTTTAGTATAATTTTCAGCCATTTCTAACACTACCCCTCATGGTCTTTTCACATTTTTATTACCTAAACTACCCTCACTCACTTTCCTATAATTACCCCCCTTCACTTCTCATTCCAGGACACCTCTTGAATTTGAGTAGATTGCTATTCTCAAATTCCTCTCTTCTTCTCCCTCCAATCACTCTCTAATTAATTAATTAATCTTTTTAATTAATTAATTATCTCACCCTAACCAAGTTAATTAATCTTTTTAATTAACTAATTTTTTTTAATTAATCACTCTTTTTTCAAAAATCATTCCTTTTTCAAAAATCAAATTAATTATTTTTCTCAATTCATTTTTCATCCAAATTAATTAATTAATCTTTTTAATTAATTAATCCATCCATCCCTTTCATCATATTAATTAATTAATTATTTTAATTAATTAATTAATTTTCCAATCCATTTAATCACCTAGTCCTGATAAAACGAAACTTCGGTCCGGTAAAACCCTTCATCCGCGAAAAGTCAATGTATCAGCCTTTTTCCTCATTTTCAACACACCCAAACCAAAATCAATATGATAAACTCCTAAACTCCTCAACTTAATCGTGGAATGAACTACGTGAGTTTTGATCCCCATTCAATGGGGTACGTAGGCACGTTTGGAATCTAAATCCAAACCTCAAATCCAAATCCCAATCAATCTCTTTTCCCTTTTTTTTTTAATTAATTCGTGAATGTTTTATTTTCACCATTCATTCATATTTTGCCATATTCATGCATTTTCTTTAAAATCATCTTATAAATGTCATTCATGAAATCCAATTTTCAAGTCAAATTAAACTTAAGAGCCAAATTTTGATTATTTTAAACCAAAAACCTAGTCCCCGAGCTCAACCTGGTTCGAGACTAGTGATTTTATCCATGGGCAAATTAAATTGAAAATTGATGAATTGGAGTCAAATGGGTTTTTCCTTAATTTTTCTATTTAAAAATAAATTAGGGTGGTGACTCCCAAAAATTATTTTTTAAAATCAACCAAATCCGAACCCGAGGGTTCCATCGTGAGTCTAAACCGGAATGAGCATCCCGGTTCCCTCTAGCATACCGGGCCAGTGCTTGGACGAGGTCTCACAGCTGGCGACTTCACTGGGGACTAGTTGCCACCTTTTTTTTAAAAAAAAGGAAAATAAGATGATTACTATTTGGTTGAGGAAAAATTTTTCCAAAATAATCTCTATTTGACTCATAAAGTATAATTTGACTTTCATACATCACTTTGCATAATAAAGGCTCATTGCCTAAACCTTAGCTTTAGGAAAACTTTTGGATGGCGAGTAGCATTGGCTCGACAACTCTCTTTGAGTATGTTGGGAGATAGCGAAAGCATTCCACCCCACGATGAATCCCCGATCATTTCAGTGGTGTAACGAGCAATCAATACTGTTGGACCCACGCGAGGCTCTTTGCGTCATATGTGGTTAGGTATATCGATGCTCTAGTGGGATGGGGACCCTTAAATCAAACCACCCTTCACTTTTGTGCATATAGTCGCCCTAGCCTTTGACCTTAGGTTCCATGTACTGTAATAATCGATACTCTTGCATGTTCATAAAACCTTTTTCAACATGCATCACGCCATAATCATGCATACACAACATGAAAAACTCAACAAGGTAAACCCTCAAACACCTTAAAGACCCAAATCAGTGATCCGTTACCCCAAAAATACCTCACATACTCACTCTGTCAACATATAAACCTAGTGACCAACCATGTGGAAGGAATCCTTTTGCCTGATACACCTTCACATTCATGCCATCTTTCCTTCACAATTCTGTTTTCTTACCCATTTTTTCTGTCTGTTTTTTGTTTCAAGGTATCAATGGCCAATACCTTCAACTTCGATCAAGATGCTATGAGTGCTTTGTTTGCCAGCCTCCTCAAGAAACAAGAGGAAACTTTTCAAGCTGTACTCACCACCGCTCTTCAGAACCAATCTGAAACTTTCACCAATGCTCTCAATGCCCAATCTGCCACCTTTACTAATGCCCTCAACTCCTAATGCTAGTCCATCATTAATGAGATCAAGGAAATGACCAATGCCACTGTCACTCCCCCTCCTACTCGTGTTGAGCTTGCATTTGCCTAAGCTGAGACTAGCCATGCCCCAACTTTTGCTCCTCCCATTATTGATCTCACCGATAAAGGGAAAGCACCTGAGACTCCAACCTTTCTTACCATGGATTTAAACATAACCACTTCCTCTCCCATTACGAATCATTTTCAAAGTGGAGATTTCTTTAGCTTTCCTGAAACTAAGAAATTGATGGAGAAAGTTGAGGTCATGGAAAAATTGCTCAAGAACGTCAAAAAGCATGAGGACATAATAGATGTCGACTCCTTAACTCTCTTCCTAAATGCACGAGTTCCACCAAAATTCAAAATGCCGGTCATGGACAAGTTTAATGGTACCACATGTCCCAAAACTCATCTCAAGATGTATGTGGGTGCCATGAGACCTTTCGGTGTGGACGATGAGCTCCTTGCTCAGTTATTCCAACAAACCTTGACTGAAGTCGCTATTAAGTGGTTATTAGATCTCGACAAAAATCACAAGAAGACTTGGAATGACATTTGTCAAGCAATACCACTACGACATCGAGATGGATGTCACCCATTGAGATTTGGAAACCACCAAATAAGGGCCAAGAGAATCCTTCATCGCGTTCCTTATAAGGTGGAGGACAAAAGCGGCTCAAATGGTGAACCATCTATCTGAAATAGAGCAAATTGACATTATTGTCAAGAACCTCCTCCCCCAATACCATATGCATTTGCAAACACAGTATCTCCCTAACTTCAAAGCTCTCATTGCCACTGCTACCAAGATTGAGGATTTGATTCAATCAGGATGAATCAAAGATGAATCCTCTAGGTATAATAAGAACAACAACTACACCACCAACACCACCCAAAGAGAGGGAGAGGTAAAGGTTGTGTCTTGTCACCAGCAGATGAATTTGAAAACAAGGAGAACTTTCTCTGAGCTGGGCATGACCCTCAGCGTCGTTTACAAGAAAGCCTTAGAGGCTAACATGGTTAAGCCCTTAGAACTATGACCTCCTCCAAACCCCTTGCCTAAGGGTTATAATGCTAATGAGTACTGCGACTATCATCAAGGACTGGGGCACAAAATTGATGTAGGCCAGGCTTTGAAGCATAAAATCCAAGACCTCATCAACAGTGGAGATGTCATTGCCCCCAAATCCAAAGTCTAACACTACCATCAATCCTTTTCTGAACCATTAAGACCATCTCAAGCTTCACCTGATAATTGGCAGCTTGAGAAGAATTTCGCCCTATTGTGTGCCTATCCAAGTCCTTCGAGTCCATGTTCGGATCATTTGAGTCATTGTCTAAGTCACCTATGTCAGGGTTTGTGTCTGTTTCTGTTAAGTCTCTCTTTGAATTTGAGTCTGTCAAGTCTTGTCCTTTTAAGTCTGTATTTTGCCTTCAAAGTTTATCCTTTAATGTACTCATGATGGGACTCTTTTTTTAGTAATAAAAGTTTAAACTTTTTAATTTGCTTTAATTTTTTTCTGATTCATCTTTAAATGGGACATCTAAAAAAAAAAAAAAAAGACAAAAACAAAAACAAAAACAAAAACAAAAACAAAAACAAAAACAAAAACAAAAACAAAAACAAAAAAAGAAAAACAAAGAAAAACAAAAAAAATGAAAAATACAAAAAAAAATTGAAAAAGGAAAAAGGATCAACTAATTATGGCACAGAAAAAAAAAATCTCATACATTACATCTGCATGACAATAGTGAAAAATATCATAAGCTACTATGCACAAAGACAAGGACATGATAGGGATACTCTAAGCATCACAGTTTACAAGATCCTAACCTACGATAAGCCCGCCAAGAAGAAGCTGTGGAGAATGAAGGCAAAATAGGAAGATCCTATTTAACAGAGGCACTATCTTCATGGGCGTGGATGGAAGTGAATTCTCCCATCTTGGCAACCTGAATCAGCTGAAATGATACATCATCCGAAGATGACATTTGTATTTCATTTTTATTTCTCATGCATATGTAATCAGAACTACGTGGACTTGATTCTCCCTAAAAGAAATAACCGACAGAAAAGTGATGTAAGAGATATGTAGGCAACCCGATTCAGGTGTGGTCCAAATCATAATACAAAATATTTTATTTGTATCGCATTCTCATTTTCTTTGTGCCTAGTACATCATTCACTTGATTCTTTTGCCTAAATAAAAAAAAAAAGAAAGAAAAGAAGAAGAGAATGCTCGCTAAGCTAAAAACCTGAAAGGGCAGCTTAGGCAGGAATTAGAGCAAAAATAAAAGATATCTCATTTAGTGATAATCAAATCTTGCAAAATACAAATCCATCATAAAGGATAGCCTTTCATTGTCGTCTATAGCTTATCCTATTTCGTGTAGTCCTATCAACCTATAATTACTTTAAAAAAAAAAAAGGTCACGTCTGAAGTCATGGCCTAGCCAGTCCTCTTCTACCTTCTAAGATGCAAATCTCTCGTGTCCTCGTCAAAGTCAAAGTCTGTCACAATATCCTTCTTTGAGTCACTACTGTAAGCCATGGTGTCACATTCCAGTAGATCTTTGAGTCTCCTTCAAAGATTGAGTCACCCCTTTGTTTATGTTGCAGTCCTCGCTCCACCAATGGCTTCTCTTGCAGCCCATCCTTCCTCAACTATGTCACCCTCTGCAGGGCAACTTGGTACTCTTTCTCAATTGGCCAAACCACCTTTATCAACCTCTCTATGATCGCAAGTGAAATTCTAAAATAAACAGCATGATAACTCCTCAGCTAGTCATCACTTGATAACTCTAGCAATGGAAAGTATGATCTACACAAACTCCAAGAAAGAAAAGTTAGGGGCACATCTTGAGTCTGTCCTATCTACCTCAAGACCCTTACTCCCTAGTGGAAAGTCATTTAAACCAAGCCCAACAGGCAAACCACTCGACACCCATGGCTCCTGGTCATGAGAGATCAAATCCTCTACAATTGGTAGTGCTAAAAATGTGTCTTTTAGAGGCAAGTTGCAAGCAATCATCCTATATGATCTCTGACTGAGTATCAATAAAGCATGAGCAGACTGAAAAGCAGGGGCCACCACCTAAATTTGATCCATCAGCCACGCTTTTGAGATAACCCAAAATCTAAAACAGACATCCACAAAGCACCCAAAGTAGAAAGGGTAAGAATAGACAATTTTTTATCACCGGGAATAACTGGCAAGACAGTTCATCTCTTTAAATCCTTAACAAAGCAATTGAGGTTCATCAATGTCTTTGCCAGCATAGCTCTAGACACAAAACACCTCTATTCCATTTACCATTGTGGCATCACCCCAATCGATAAATCGGTAGCTGGCACTCAAACAGAAAATTAAGGCCCTCATGTTGAGCCTCTGCACCCCTCATACCCCATGGTTACCAAAATCATGGAACTTCTCAATCACAGTGGTCAAATTCATTTAATCATCACCAACCATCATCTGGCTTACAACATCCTGAGGCAAGTCAAAAACTTTGAAAATTTGAAAAAATGCTAGACTTTGAACTCTAGCACCACCAGAGTTGCCTTTGAGTCATAGCCAAGCCATATTCCCTATCTCCCTAGGATAGGCATAGCTCCTCTTTAGCAGCACTAAAATAGAAACCATGGCCCACTAGATTCCAAAATTTGAAGCAATCCCTTGAACTCCTCGTAATACCACCATGGCAACCATCTCATACCAATCGAAGTTGAGTTCCTCAACCTTGTCAAGTTTCTCAGTCCATAAATGCATTGCATTCACAAAGTAACTAAGCGAATCTACCCCTATGCATCCATGCAATCATTCATTATAGGCATCACCACAAATCATGCATAGCATAGAAGTCAAGCAAAAGGTCTATTAATTTTGAAATGTGCATGCATCATCTGTGTACCAGCACCTATGCAATCATCTGCAATCATACATCATCATGCATAAGCTGAGCCAATAGCCTCACTGACATCTCTTTAAGTTTACTAGTACTTCTTTAAAGTTGACCGACACCTCCTAAAGCTGACCAGTGTGTCTTTGAGGCAAAATGATACCTTTTCAGAAGTGTGACTTCTAGAGCCCCTTTACTTCTAGCAAAGTTCCTTTGAGCCTTCCGAAAAGGCCCAACCTTTCACATTCAGAAACCCAAGTTTCTTTGGCACAACCAAAATCTCATCAGAATCTCTTGAGCCGACTTGCCATAGGCCGAGGCTCTTCTCTTTATCAAAACATTTTCAGAATCTATCTAGCCGACTTGTCATAGGTTGAGGCTCTCCTTTCACTAAATTATCTTGTCCAAAATCATCTTTACCTCTAGCATTAAGGACAAACAGATAGCCTTGATTGAGATTTACCCAAATCTTCTTTACATTAAGGGTAGATAGATAGCCTTGATTGAGATTTACACAAATCTTCTTTACCTCCAACATTAAGGCTAGACAGATAGCCTTGATTCTTCTTTACCTCCAACATTAAGGCCAAACAGATAGCTTTGATTGATATTTACTCAAATCTTCTCTAATATTAAGGCTAGACAGATAGCCTTGATTGAGATTTACCCCAAATCTTCTTTACATTAAGGCTAGACAGATAGCCTTGATTGAGATTTATCCAAATATTCTTTATATTAAGGCCAGACAGATAGCCTTGATTGAGATTCACTTCAAACCTTTTGTGTCTTCCAACATTAAGGCTAGACAGATAGCCTTGATTGAAATTCACCTAACCTTCTTTATTTTATAACATTAGGTCTGGACAGATAGTCTTGATTGAAATCCACCAAACCTTCTCTATCTCCAACATTAAGACTGGACGAATAGCCTTGATTGAAATTCACCAAACCTTTTCTATCTCCAACATTAAGGTCGGATGGATAGCCTTGATTGAAATTCACCAAACCTTCTCTATCTCCAACATTAAGGCCAGATAGATAGCCTTAATTGAGATTTGCCTCAAACATTCTTCATCTCCAGCATTAAGGCTAGACAGATAGCCTTGATTGATATTTGTCTCAAACATTCTTCATCTCCAACATTAAGGCTGGACAATTAGCATTAATTGAAATTCACCAAACCTTCTTTATCCTCTAACATTAAGGCCAGACAGATAGCCTTGATCGAAATTCACCAAACCTTCTTTGTCCTCTAACATTAAGGCCGAACAGATAGCATTAATTGAAATTCACCAAGACCATTATCGCAACCAACGTCAAGGTTGAACAAATAGCCATTGATAAAGTTTCATTTACGCTAGAGATCCTCTCCCCAAAGGACTTAACAAGGACACACAAGCCCAAAGTTTGACATGGCATCTCTTCCCAACATTCACAATCATCATAATCACCTTTTGTTCAAAGCCAATTCTGATGAGGGGGCAACTGTGAACCCTCAATTTGACATCCTTGTCATCCAACCATAGCATTAGCACTTGCTAAGTTCAACACGCCACACGAAACTATTACAGTGGTCTTGCTAACCGGTTAGCGGGCAGGCTGCCCCTGAAAGAAAATTTTTTAGACTTCATTTACATTGCACTAGAGATCCAAATTTTTTAAACTCCATACCAATAACCAATCTCTATAAAAAAAAATTACCTCAAAAAATGTGCCAGTACCATGTGGCGTGCGGCGCCGCGTCAGAGCTGTGAGGTGCCGCATGCCCTTGGTGTGGCGCCACACTAGACTCTGCGAGCTCTGGTCCCTGTGGACCCCACCTGTGTAGAAAATGACCTTTTTACGCCCTTCAGTCCAATTTTCAACCATTTCTAACTCAACCCCTCATGGTGTTTTCACATTTTCATTACCTAAATTACCCTCACTCACTTTCCTATAATTATCCCTCTTCACTTCTCATTCTAGGACACCTCTTGAATTTGAGTATATTGCTATCCTCAAATTCCTCTCTTCTTCTCCCTCCAATCACTCTCTAATTAATTAATTAATCTTTTTAATTAATTAATTACCTCACCCTAACCAAAGTCATTAATCTTTTTAATTAACTAAAATTTTTTTAATTAATCACTCTTTTTTCAAAAATCATTCCTTTTTCAAAAATCAAATTAACCATTTTTCTCAATTTGCTTTTCATCCAAATTAATTAATTAATCTTTTTAATTAATTAATCCATCCATCCCTTTCATCATATTAATTAATTAATCATTTTAATTAATTAATTAATCTTTCAATCCATTAATTACCCGGTCCTGATAAAACGAAACTTTAGTCCGGTAAAACCCTTCGCCTGCCAAAAGTCAAGGTATCAGCCTTTTTCCTCACTTTCAACACATCCAAACCAAAATCAATCTGATCAACTCCTAAACCCCTCCACTTAACCATGGAATGAACTACGTGGATTTTGATCCCCATTCAATGGGGTATGTAGGTACGTTTGGAATCTAAATCCAAACCTCAAATCCAAATTCCAATCAATCTCTTTTCCCCTTTTTTTTAATTAATTTGTGAATATTTTATTTTCACCAACTGATTGTCACCTTTTAAATAAAAGAAAAAGCAAAATAAGAGAATTACTATTTGGTTGGAATATTTTCCAAAATAGTCTCCTTTTAGCTCACTTAAGTTAATTTGATTTTCATGCATCAAATTACATAATAAAGGCTTTTTGTCTAAACCTTAGTTTTTAGGAAAAATTTTGGATGGTGAGTAGCATTAGCTTAATAACTCTCTTTAAGTATGTTAGAAGATAGTGAAAGCATTCCACCCTGCAACGAATCTTCAATCATTTTGATTGTGTAATAAGCAATCTATACCATATGACCCACACGAGACTCCTTGACTCACATGTGGTTAGGTATATTGATGCATTAGTGGGATGGGAACCCTTAACCAAACCATCCTTCACTTTTGTGCATGTAATTGCCTTAGCCATTGACCTTAGGTTCTATTAACTATAATAATAAAAATCTTATGCATATAGTCATGAAACCTTTTTTAACATGAATCTTGACATTGTCATAGATACATGACATAAGAAACCCGATAATAAAACTTAAACACCTTGAAAGCCTAAATTGGTGGTCTGTGACCTCAAAACACTGCTCCACAAACTTTCTCAACTAGGTGACCAATCAAATAAAGGGAATCCTTTTGCTACACACCATTGTATCCTTACACCTCTTTTTTCTTTTCAAAGAGTAAATTCTTACTCTTTCCTTTTTCCTTTTCTTTATAGGTACTGATGGCCGGCTCTTTCAACCAAAACATCATGAGTGCCTTTTTTGCCAAACTCTATAAGAAGCAAGAGGAGACCTTCCAAACCACAATCACCATTGCTTTAAAACTCAAGCTGACTCTTTCACTAATGCTCTTAATTCCTAATCTGCCAACTTTACTAATGATCTTAACACTCAATGATAGTCTATCATCAACGAGGTCAAAGAGATGACTAGTGCTATTGCCACTCTCCCTTTACTCGTGTTGAACCTGCTTCTACCCAAGCTGGTACAAGCCATAATCCTACTTTCACTCCTCCCATTACCGATCTCATCAATAAAGTGAAGGCACTTAAAACTCCTACCTCTCCTGCTTTGGACTTGAATGCCACCACCCCTTTCTCATTGTCTTTTTCAAAGTGGAGGTTTCTCCAACTTTTCTAAAGCTAAGAAATTAATGGAGAAATTAGAGGCTATGAACACTCAAGACCATTAAGAAACATTAAGACATGATAGATGTTGATTCCCTATCTCTTTTTCCAAATGCAAGTGTTCCATCCAAATTTAAAATGCCAGTCATAGACAAGTTTAATAGCACCATATGCCCTAAAGCTCACCTTAAGATGTATGTGGGCGTCATAAGACCCTTGGAGTAAATGATGAGCTCTTTGCTTAACTATTCTGACAATTATTGACTAAAGCTGTTGTTAAGTGATTATTAGATCTGGACCAAAATCACAAGAAAATGTGGAATGACATATGCAACACATTTGTGAAATAATACCATTACAACATTAAGGTGGATGTTAATTCGCTAGGATCTAAAAACCATTAAACAGGGACAAAGGGAATCCTTCATTGGGTTCCTTATAAGGTGGAGGTCAAAAGTAGCAAAAATAGTGAATCATCTCTTTAAAGAAAAGGAAATTTACATCATTGTGAAAAATTTCCTCCCCTAGTATCTAACTCATCTACAAGCTCAAAGCTATGATTGCTAGTGCCTCTAAGATTAAGGACTTGATTTAATATGAGCAAATAAAAAATAAATCTTCTGGCTTGAGATATAGCAAAAGCACCAGCTACACCACCAATGCCACCCATTCAGTCACTCAGAGAGGAGAGGAGGTAAATGTTATTTCCTCTCACTAGCCCATAAGGTTGGAAAGAAGAACTTTCTCTGAATTGGGCATGCCCTTAAGTACTATTTATAAGAAGGCCTTAGAAGCTCGCCTTGTTAAGCTTTTAGAGCTGAGAGCACCCTATAATCCATTACTTAAGAACTATAATTGAGTGTCAGTTGTCTAGAAGTGCAAACTTGAGGGTTCATATGATAAAATTGATGTAATCATGAGAAGTGGGAGAATATTCCTAGCACCACCACAACCCATTGTGAGACCTCACCTGAATGCCCCTCCTTTGTTTAGGAAATGCCCTAAGAAAAGGTGAGCAATTTTTAAGGAGGTCATAGAATGAGTTTTAGTGCTTACAGTTGGAATGACTATCATTCAAAAAATTGATTTGTGATTTGAAAAATGATTTTGGGAGTTGCCATCCTAATTTATTTTAAATAGGAAAATTAAGAAAAAAACCAAATTTGTGACTTCAATTCATTGATTTTGCAATTAATTTACCCAAAGATATAAGTTACTAGTGTTCAAATCAAGTTGAGCTCCGGGACTAAATTTTTGGTTAAATAATCTAAATTTGGCTCTTAAGTTTAACTTGACTTGAAAAATTAATTTCATGGATGGCATTTATAAGATGATAATTATAATTAAAATGCATGAACATAGCATAATATGAATGCATGGAAAAATTAAAGAGCAAATAAAGGAAAACATTCATAAATTAAGGAGAGTGTTCTCTCTAGTCCTTATGGATTCTAAGGGAGCCACACAATCACTCCTTAATTCCAAATTAATTAAATTGACTAATTACATAAATTAAATTAATTAATGGGATGCCTTCTCTAGCCTTTATGGGTTTTAGGAAGATCACAAATTCCCTTACAAAGACAACAGAAATGTAAATAAATACATTGGAAAATAAAATGGAAGGGGTTTAATTGAGATTTGGATTTGCGGTATAGATTTAAATTCTAAATTTGCTTGCATACCTCATTGAATGGGGTTCAAAACCCATTTAATTTGTTCCATGATTAAGTGGAAGGGTTTAGGGATTGATCAGATTAATTTTGATTTGGGTTGGATTAATGAGGAAAAGGCTGTCCCTTTGCTTTTGGTGAGTGGAGGGTTTTGTTGGACTGAAATTTAGTTTTATCGATATCAGGAAGTGAGGATCCTTCTCAAGGAAAGAAGATGAGAATAAATGATTTGATTGATGAATTAATTAATTAATTAAAATAATTAATTGACTAATTAAGTTGAGTGAGTGGATTGATTAATTCATTAAAAAGATTAATTAATTAATAGGATGATTAGGTGGATGGATTAATAAATTAAAATGATTAATTAATTAATTGGATTGGATGATTGGATTAAAAGATTAATTTGATTTTGAAAAAAAGTGAATAATTAATTAATTATTGAGTGATTAATTAAAAAAAGAGAATTAGTTAATTAAAAGGAGTAACTACCTTGGTTGGAGTGGGTTAATTGATTAATTAAAAGGATTAATTAATTAATTAAAAGTGATTAATTAGAGGGAAAGAAAGAGAGGAATTAGAGTATAGCTACCAACTATAACTCAAAGGGTGATGAGAAACATTGAAAATGAGGACCTATTTATAGGCAAATGGGGTGACGAGTAGTTTAGAAAAGTGAAATGTAAAAAGATGAGGGGTAGGGCTAGAAAATGGCTGAAAATTAGGTTAAAAGGGTATTTTAGGAATTCTATAGGTACAAGTGGGAATCACCATGGCAAAGCTGTATGGTATAGCAGCAGGCATTTCTTAAGCCATAGTTGTAGCTGCTGACATGGCTATTTTTTTTTTCTTTTAGAAATTGAAAATTTTGGTGTATAAGTAGCAATGTATTTGAAGGCTAAGAAATTTTCTTTTAGGGAAACCCCCACTGCTAATTGGTTAGTGGGACTGCCATACTAGCTCTTCATAGTGTACTAAACTTAGTAGGTTCTAGGCTGTGGCTGTATGATGAGGGTGCAAAATTAAGGATTCAGAGTTACCCCCTTATCATAATTGTCATGTCTACAAGGCAATTCTGATGATAGTGAACTCAGAAGTTGGAATGGTATGAGGAATCAAAGGGATGTCTAGGTCAGTGCTTGGACACATTTAGGTGAGAGATATTGTCAAAAAGAAAAATGGTAAAAGGAATCACATGGATATTTAAGTAATCATTACTAAATATGTATGGATGGAAAATATGTCTGGCAAATAGAAGCGAGAAAGGAACCAAAGGGATATCTAGACTGGTAGCTAGATATTTCTTTTGGTGAAGGATTAGGATGGATTTTTAATAAAAGAAGTGGAAAAAGAAACTAGAGGGATGCCAGTATTTAGACATTTCTGGGTGAAATATTCAAATGGATTTTTGATAAAAGGGGTGGAAAAGGGAACTAGAGCGATGCCAGTGTTTAGACATTTCTAGGTGAAAGATTTAGATGGATTTTTGATAAAAATGGTGGAACAGGGGAACCAGAGGGATGTCATTGTTTAGATATTTTTGGGTGAAGGATCTAGTTAACGTTAAGATCAATGGGAATGGAAAAGGGAACTAGAGGGTTGCTAGTATTTAGACATTTAGAGATAATGGATTTGGATGAATTTTTGATAAAAGGGATGGAAAAGGGAACCGACTTGACATTTGAGTGAGAATTTACACATTTTTTATTGGAGGACATGATCAATTCAAAGGGACTATAAGGATGTCTAGGTGATTGTTACTGGACATTTTGGGAGTTGCCCCCAATGTCTTTAGGGAGGTTTTTAGTGATTGGGATAAAAGAGATGCCCCCTGGCATCTTTGTCAGTAGTGCTGATGGCCTTAGTCTTGATTCAAAAAGTCTATTTGGTTGATCATCTTAGTCTTGGTTCGAGAAGTCTGTTTGGTAGAGGATCTCTATTTTTGGTTTGGGAAGTCTATTTGGTCGATGATCCTTGCTTTGGTTTGAGAAGTTTGTTTGGTCAATGATCCTTGTCTTGGCTTGGGAAATTTTGAGAAGATCTTGGTTGTATCGAGGAAACTTAGGCTTTTGAATGTGAAGGATTAGGCCTTTTACAAGGCTTGAAAAGACTTTACTGGGATTAAAGGGACTTTGAAAGTCACACTTCATCGATTAGATTCTATAGGATTGGCACTCGACTTGATAGGTCTTTAAAAGCGGAGAGACATTTGTTTGGCTTGACGTAATGAGCATTTGACTTATGCATCACTGATTAAGGTAAAGGTCATTTAACTACTTAGGCTAAGGAGGTAACTTGACAATTTTAAAGGTAATACCTTTGATGTGGAATAAAGGCAATAATGACTTAGAGGGTATGCCCTTTATGAGATATTTCCTTTTGACTTTTGGAAATCCTTGGTGAAAATGGAGATGATACCTCATAATGGGACCTTCTTTTTTTTACTTTTAGGAATGATCCTTAGTAAAAATGATTTTTGCTTTCTCTCGTAGATCATCTTGGATTATGCTCAGCAAACTCATAGGGTGGTCCATCAAATGGAGTGTGACTATCTGTTGGATGGAGGTGACCATCTTTAATTTCTTAATTTAGCTTACTATTGTTTAGTGGATGACATTTGGATATAAAGGAGGAGAGATCATTAGCTTAGTGTATACATGAGAGTGCATGACTGTAGATGGTTGCATAGGTGTTGATGCACAAATGATGCAAATAGACATTTTGTTTAACTTTTGAATTATGGATTATTTGTGCACTATGGATGATTTTTGATGATGCACATAATGGATGAATGTATGGATGCAAGAATGTGGATTCACAGATTTGCTTTGTGCATGTCATGAATGCAATTTGCATGCAATGTTGACTCCTAAAATTGGCCTGCAGGTTACAAGAGGATTATTTTGATTGAATTTTTTTTGGCGGATTCCTAATGTTGTCCTAGTAAGGTATGACAATTCTATGATGTTTTTGAGTGATGACAATAATGGGTAATCTAGACCCTAAGTAAAAAGGCATTTATGCAAGCTAGATGCCTTTGAACTAATGATTGGTTATCTGAAAATGTGATTTTAGGAAGGTGCCCTATTTTTGAGGGCAACAATTTAGTTATTTTGATATGGGTTGGGGCTTGTCATGACAAAGGGACAACTAGGTTTATTTATAATGGATTTAGCAAGCAAGTGGCTTATTTCATGTTCAGAAGGGAATTTATTTGTTTAGGCGTCCCAAGACTTTGGAGGAAGAATTAGTTTTGGTAATGGGGTGTCAATGGTTTACTTCTGGTTCAACTTTGGGAGCTTGTGGTTATGATGGGATTTATAGGTTAGCATATATGACAAAGATTTATAGTTCACTCCAAGTGGCTAAATGTTTGCTTTTATGCTCTTAGCCCAGCTGGGTTAGGTGATTAATCAGGGAGTCTAGGCTTTAGACTTCTTTCAAGATTTCAATTTATCTTTGTTAAGAGGTTTGAAAAAATGAGTTGGTAGGTATTAGGATTTAGTTAATCTTGGCTCTAGTTCTGGTCTTGGTATGACAAGTTTTTTATTACAAAGATAAATGACTTGGATAAGTTTAGAATGTTCACTTGGGTTTTGGAGATCGGGCTTTCTTTGAGTATGAGAGAAGTATGCCTTAATTTCAGCCTATGGTGAGACCTTTAAGTGTCTTAGGTTCATCAAGGTGCTGGGGCTTTGTAATTTTGTTATAATGATTCATGGAAAGGAAATAATGTTTTATTTAGGTTAGGAAGACTCTTGGTGATGATGTTTTTAGGGTTCAACTGGATTTGTATAAAGGTCATAATGGACTTTCAGGAATAGAGGAGAGCCATTTGGCTTTGGCCTTTTGGTGACTTGAGCACTTTGATAGAAAGACACAACTTAAAGATCTTGCCCTTAATAAGAGATCATGGACTAATCGAAAGTTGCTCGAAAGAATGGACATGCCCCTGATGATGGGTAAGGGTAACTTTTATTCATGGCAACTCGGTGTTTGACTTGATAATAAAGGAAAGAAAAGGGGTGGCACAAAGGAAGGACTTCTCTGAGGAGGATAAAATTATTTGACTACTCATAAGGATAAATTATTTAAATTGACTCAATAGATTCAAACTAATGGATTTTGGCATGACTTAGAATAAAATCCAATTTGAATGATACAACATTTTTTTGGGTAGAGGAAATAAGTGGGCATGTGATTGATGTGGTTTAGAGAACATGAAGGCATGATGCCCTATAAGACAAAAGATATTTTTACTATGATTTGGACTGCACCCAAGTTAGGCTACCTACATATCCTTTATGCTTCTATTCATTTTCTTTCTTAGGGAGAATCAGGTTCGTGTAGTTCATGTTACAGTGTGAAAAAAAAAGTTAGTCATGACAATCTTGTTAGCCATTTGATCTATTTTGCAGTTTCTCATTGAGCCTTTCCCCATTTCGGCAAATTGGCTACTTTAAAACTTGACATGGCCCTTCTTCCATCCTCTTTGTGAAGTGATCTATATCCATTAAGATGTTCTCATGCTTGATTGAGGATTTTGGATTTGATTATCCTAAATAAACAGTTAGCTAGGCCTAGCTTAAGGAAGGATAGCCTTGATGCGCATAATAACTTTATAGCTAACCACAGGAAGGGCATTCATATGAGGTCTCACACTTCCCTTTCACCCTTAAACACACCACATTGTCATTATCTAGGGTAGTGACAATGCATGGTTTAAATTCAAAGATGACTTTGTTGCCTTTATCACATAATTGACACACAGTTAATAAGTTGTATTTCAAACCATCTACTAAAAGCACATTTTCAATTGAAGCTCAACCTTCCTTACCAATAATACCAATGTCAACTATCTTCCTTCTAGCATTGTTACCAAATGTGATGTTCCCACCTCTCTTTTCTTTCAAATTGATGAAGAGGCTTGCATTTCTAGTCATATGTCTTGAACATCCACTATCTACTTGCCATTTGCTCTCCTTGGTAATATCTTTGAGACACACCTACATGAAAGAAAATTTCACTTTTGCTTAAGTGCTCAAGCATACTTGGGTCCTTAGGGGTTAGCTTTATAAGAATCATCAAGCATCAAGCAAGCTTTCCTAATATAGCAAAACACATGTATGTGCCCTTCTTTCATATAATAATGATATTTAAACTTTGATCTAAAGGTCTTTTTGGCCTTTACCATTTTGATATTAAATTGTGGCCTCATCACAACTTTGTCATGATGCATATAAGAGCAAGAACAAGAATTGTATTGTGATTTTATGTGTTTTTATGAAATCCTCTTTTGATAAATATGTGCATGGTTTGTTCCTCTTAGAGGCTTGACTTTTAAGACTTATGAACTCTTTTGAATCCTTTTAGGATTAGGGGGTTTAGTGCATGCTTTTACTCCTTTGTTAATTACCTCAATGCTAGAGGTATGAGGAGTGGTAGCCTTTATGAACATTGTAGGGGGGAATGTGGATGATGAGCCACTAATGAAGCCTAGGCCATGTTTTACTCGAGGAGGCCTTTGAGAGACAATAAGGGCGTCCAAGACTTCCTTCCCTTTATAAAATTTAGAAATAGATGATCTTAATTTCTCAACTTCTAATTTCAAAGCATTGTTTTCTTTATATAAGGAATAAAAAGAGGAGGTTTTAGAAGAAATTTCTTCTAATGAGCCTTTGAGACTTACATTTGAAGTTTTCCAACTTAAAACAATTTTTTCTAATTCTTTAAAATTCTCCTCTAGTTTTGAATGTTTTTCTTTGTAAAATTTCATTTTAGAATGATATTTTTTACATTTTAAAGCCATAGAGCTCATCCTTATCTATATCATACAATTCATCATCACAATTATTATCATCACAAGAATGGTAAGTAGAGCATACCTCATTTGAAGAGTCCTCTAAGCCCATGAGCATAGGTTTGTAATTTCCTCATCCTCTTCATCACTTGAGGAGCCATCATCCCAAGTAGCCTTGAAGCTCTTCTTCTTCTCCTTGTCCCATTTCTTCTTCTTCTTATTCTTGGGACAATTAAATTTAATATGCCTTTGCTTTCCACATTTGTAGAAAGTTATATCATTCTTCTTTTCCTTGCTAGTGTTAGAGTTAGAGTTGGAAGATGATCTTCTATACGGCCTCTTGTCCCTTTTCTTTTTCTTGATAATCTCCTTGAACCTTCTTATGAACACTACTAGCTCTTCATCTTCACTCTTTGCTGATTCACTTGAACTCTCACTATCATGTTGATCCTTAGATGAACATTTGAGAGCAAGTGATTTCTATCTCTCCTTCTTCACTTGTGGCTCTTCCTTTTTTATTATCATCTCATGAGTGAAAAGCTTCCCAACGAGCTTATTGGTAGGGAGCTTGCCAAGATCTTCATTTGCTTCCTCAATATCCACTGCTCTAACTTCAAAGTGTTTTCTTTTGGAAGTGCTCTAAGAATCTTATGGTTGAGATCTTCCAAGGAATACACTTTTATAAACTTCTTTAAGCTAGTGACAATGGCTAGAAGCCTATTTGATATATTAGTGATGCTTTCATTAGGCTTCATCTTGAAGAGCTCATATTCGAACAATTAGATCTTTTTGGATTTAACTTGTCTAGTTCCTTCATGGTAGTTCTCCAATGTTTTCCAAATGCTATATGCACTTAAACAATGTTGGACTCTACCAAACTCTTCTCTTAATAAGGAACTTAGTAGAATCTCCATTGCTCTTTTATTCTTCCTATTGGATTTCTTTTGTGCTTCCACCCACTCTTCTTTTGGAATTAATTTTTCCACACCATTAACAATCTTTGAATGAGGCTTTCATTCTCTAAGCACATAATCCCACACATCAATGTGATAGCTATTAAGGTATACCTCTATTATATGCTTCTAATAAGCATAGTTATTGTCATCGCAGTAGGGCTTGAGATGATTAATCCCTTGATTAACTATATTGATCTTTACTCATACACTTAAGCCTTTTAAAATGAGACATTGCTTTGATACCACTTATTGACCCTAATGCACTAAAAAGGAGAGTTGAATTGGTGGATAATTAAAATTTTAGGTGATGAGATAAGGAATGTATAATTTATAGTGGTTCGGGTGTTAACTAACCCTCCATCTACTTGCTAGCTTGAATTGGGTATTTCACTAAGGCTATACAACTACAATAAAGTTTTAAGCTCACTCCTAACCTACCAAGTGTTTTATGGCTAACACTCAACACTTACAAGTGTTGTTCCTAAAAGGCTCACACTAAACATATACAAGAGTTTTCAAAAGGCTTACTCTCATCCTAATACAAGTGTTTTCAATGGCTAACACTCAACCCTTTGAGCAATTAAAGCTCTTACAACAATCGCAAAGTACCGAATTAAAAAAATAAGGCTTTGAGAAATAAATTTATAAGAGTTTAGCTATATTGAAGATTGTTGGATCTTAATGAAGGCCTTTAGGAGGGGTATTTATAGCTTTCACCCACCAAAGATCCATTACAAATAGTGCCACACCCAAATCTTCCATAACAACCATAAAATCTGCATTAAATGCACTTTCAGAGTAGAGTCGTGATTGCTATTTCCATTTAACGATTATGATCTTTGAATGTGTCAAATAGCTAGTCAACACATGGGATAGTCCCATTGGCTTATCAACTATTGTAACAACCCACACCTACCCTAGAAATTTTTGTGATAATTTGCTTAATTTGGAACTATTAAGGTTAAGTGTGTGCTTTTGTGAAAATTAGTAATCTATGTGTTGATGAGTATGTGGCATATTAAATTAATTTTAATATGCATAATATGAGTTGTTATTGTGAAGTAGATGATTTACATGAAGTGCATTTGCATAAAATAATTTATTTTAAATAAAATGAATTTTCATGCATAAAGACAATTTTTAAGCATAAAATGATTTTATGAGTATTTTAAAATAATTTTTTTTAAAATAAATATTTTGGGAAAATATTACAGAAATAATAAGAAAAATATTTTTATTTTTATTAATTATAATCAGTCCAAAATTTAAATAAAAAGCCCAAATACCCAAAAGCCCACTACACTAAAATCCTCCTAACCTAGTTCATTAAGGGTATTAGTGAAAAATTGCCCAAAACCCAAATATATATTGTAAAATTCGGCCAGCCTAAGTCTTCTAACAGCCATCACTTTATTTTTCTGTATCTTGACCGACATTGTAAGTTTTCCTTCTCTTTCAATTCCTAAATTAATTTCTATGAATAAATTATGAGAAAATTATTTTGAACAGTTTTTTTACTGATTTTTACATATTTAATTATGTTTGGATGTGTTTTTGGGAGAGAAAATCTATTTTCTACCAAAAACACAAATCTTTCTATGAGATTTCTCCAAAGGTGAATCTATTACTTAAAATCACAATTTTTATGCATAAACATCACTAGAGGGGGGAAATTTGTGCATCAATGGTTTTTAAACTGATTTTTGATCTGCATATTTCTGTGATGACCAAAAATTTTCGGAAAACAAAGGAGTTCAAGCTTTTTGTGCTAGAACTTAAAAGTTGGAAAATTCTATTATTAAATTAATATGTGGCTGCCAATTTGTGTGAGAAAGCATTCTAAGATGATAATTGTTTTGTTTAGATGAAAAATAATGATTTGAATCATGTGTTTGTATATGGCTGTAA
This sequence comes from Reutealis trisperma, assembly GCA_947687605.1. NCBI lineage: Eukaryota > Viridiplantae > Streptophyta > Magnoliopsida > Malpighiales > Euphorbiaceae > Reutealis > Reutealis trisperma. The sequence goes on along the minus strand of CANTUT010000728.1, from coordinate 92,682 downwards.
TGACGCGGAAAGTGCGAAAACTCATAATTTTCACCTAAGGCTTAAAACTTAGATTTTTTTTGTATAAATATTATCTATGGCTACTGAATCATGCATGGACATGTTCTAAATTGATATTTTCTATGATTGAATACAAAATAATGGTTTAAACCACCTGTTTGCATATTTATGATATGACCGAAAAATACCAAAAATAAGAAAACTCATGGTTTTGTACCCTATAATCCAAAAACTGAAATTTCATGTATAAGAAATACAATATGTGGCCAATTTATGTGAACTAAAATTCTAAAATGATTTTTTTTGTGTTTACATGAAAAATCTTGGTTCAAACCATGTTTTTACATATTACTGAAATAGATGAAAAGTGCGAAAAGGAAGAAAAATTTAGTTTTCCTTTTAAAGATGCATTCGGCATGCATTAACATTTTTATCCCAATGTCTATAAGTTTTGTGTAATGTATTTTGATGATTATTGACATGTATTTATGTATAATAAATGATAAAATTGTATGTTAGTTGAAGATATGACCCTAGATAAGCTTAAAGGCATTTTGGTATACTTAAGGTATCTTAATCTTATATTGTGATTAGAATGTAAATGTGATTGGGAAATATAGAACTAGATGTTATGATGACTTGATAATGAATACCTAGTTTTGAGTTGATGGAGTGACAATTGAATAAAAGGATCATAAGAGTTGAGCATGACACTTGAAAGGTTAATTGTTAAGTTGACATGTATGAAAGTGTAAAGTGTATTAAGATGATTGTTAAAGTGAATTGATATTGAGGTAATAATATTGTGATGACCTTAGAAAGGTATTGACATAATTGTAATGTGTTTTCATGTGAGCCTATAAGGCCTAAGTGTGCAAGACTTTTAAATTCAATGTGTTATGTGCAAGTGATGAGTACACTTATATGTGAACTTTAGGTCTATGTGTATGCTATATGTGCATGGCGTTGTTATGGGATAAGAGCATCATGAGTAAATAAATACTAAGTATTAAATTAAATATTATGATAGAGTTTAAGGAGTTTTAGAAGTGCAAAGGGACTACGTATACTAGGAGCAAAGAAACCCCAAGGTGAGTAAACATTGTATTCATTCTACAAGTGTGAGTAAACTCTATATCATTATGATATGTTACAAACATGTGATATCTTGTTATGTGAGCCTTTGCGATCTTTGAAACCCAAGTTCCTTTTATCCTAAAATTTAATTAAGTGATTTCTTTGTAAAGCTTAGGTTGCCAAAGGACAATTGGTCCAAAACTATTTTGTTTATCTAATGAGAATTTCTTGTAATTATTATCCTAATTTATATTCTTTCTGGAACTACACAATTATTGTACCTTTTGTTCGAAAGCTAAACCACTATTGTTATTGGGATACTTGTTATTGTTGCCTTATGTATTATTGTTATTTGTGATTACCATTAGCTCTAGTTATGGTACCTTTAACCCTTTATGCAAAATCCTCATGCCGATGCGAGTAATCATCGAAACCTGTGCACACAGTCTTAACACGATGGATAGGGTTAGTGTATCCACCTTAACTAGAAAGGGGCGGTTCTAGCCATGAGGCCTAATCAGCTTCATGCCTTATGAGTGATAGGAGTTGGAATTTGGTATAAGGCCACCTTTCCTTAATGTGTTTGAGTGATAGAGTAATAGCCTTCACTCATTATGTGTTATAAGTGTGATTTCTGCAAACTTGCCAAATTGAACCCTTGCTAAATTGAGACTTGATTCATGAATTATAAATCATGAACTATGTGTATAAGCTATGTGTTTCCTTTTCAAAGGAATATGTGATAATGTATGTGCTTTATCGTTTACTCATTGAGATCATCTATCTCACCCATTTTCCTTATGTGGTTCCAGGTGAGCAAATGTGAGGAGGCAAGGTAATGGCTCAAGCATTCTACTTTGCTTGGGGGATTCCTTGTTAAAATCATTAATAATACCATTTTATGAAGTTTTGTCATTAGATGCTCTGGGAATATTTATTGATGCTCATTTTGAGATATATTATTTTTCCTAATTTTCCAAATGGGATATGAATATTATTTTCCTTAAGGATTTTATGTGAAATGTTTAATTATAGTCTTTCACAATTAAAGGTATTCATTTAAATGATTTAAATGAGTTATTGTAAAATGTTTGGTATGATCCTAGGCATGATTTGTATATATGTAAGTGGGTTCTATGGGCGTGGGTGACCTTATGTCTTCTTGTGTTCTAAGACCGTCATATCTCTAAAGTTGTGATGTGACAACTGTCCATTAGAGCTATTATCTAACTTATGAATGTTGGGATTGCGAGTCTTAGATCACGGCCATGAATCATCTTTTGTGCCCAAAATAATAGTCATGATCAAGGTTGTGAAATGCTTTGTCTTTGACAAATTCACCTCTTTTGCCTTTAATTAATTCATGGTCATGATTCTTGATTCGCAGTCACTATTTCTGACTGTGCTTGCAAACTATAGGTCCATTTCATGACTTGGTGAATTTTCAAGATCTTTTGATATATTACTTTTCTAAAGTATTTTTTCCTATAAAAACAACACTTAAAACACATAATAGATCACTTCAATTTGATTATCAAGATCAAAATAGATATTGACTAAGTAGCGAACTAACTTAGGTCAACATGTAGCCTATCCTATGTCCTATAGTCATATCAGCTTGCAGACGTATACAAAAATAGAAAACCTATAGCAGAAGTCCTAGCAACTACAAAACAAAGATCACCATCATGTCTCAAATCTATGTCTAAACAATCCTCCATCTCCTTCTCCTAAAATGCACATCTTGAACACTCTTATCATAGTCAAAACTTGTCCTCAAGTGTCACACCTCTCCTTTTAGTCTCTATAGCTCCTTCAGCTATAGTAGTTAGATCCCTAGCAGAGCTAAGGATTCTCCCAACAATCATATCAAAAACTCTACCTCAAGTACCGACAGCTCCAGAATTGCTCCTAGGAATTCTCCTCTGTATAGTAGTAGCTCGAAAACCAATCCTTATTACTATAATAGCAAACATCTCCTTAACCTTAAAAGCAATGGTCCTCATTAATACGCTAGCTGTCGTAACCCTCTTTTAAACCCCAAAAACAATAGTCCCCCTCTGTGCACTTGTTGCAATAACTCTTCTCTAAACTACGACCAAAGTGTCACCCTACCTCTTTCATGCAGTTAAAGTCTCTGCTGTTACAGTCGTTACAATCTGAGTTACTACTGTAGTTTGTGATATCACCCTTCCTATAACTCTTATAGTCTCCTACAAAGGTCAAGTCATCCCCTATGTCTAAATTGTGACCCCCTCAACATTAGCAACATCTCTGACAGCCCCCCCCCTCTCCTCTGTAGAGTCACCCTCAACTTCCTTTAGTAAAGTAGCTTGGTGCTCTTTCTCAAATAACCAAACAACCTCAGCTCTCTCTCAAATAATGAAACAACCTCAGTCAACTAGCCATGATACCTCTTGGTAGTCTAAAGCCAACCTAGGTCACATTATATGATAGCTCCTCAACTAGCTACCCCTGATAGCTCTGTAGTGGAAGCAGTAATCTATATAGACTCTAAAAAAGGCACTACTGAGAGCACATCCTAAGTCTGACCCATCTACCTCAAGACCTTCATCTCCTGATAGAAGGTCATCCAAACCAAACATAGTAAATAAACTACCTGATACCTATGGCTCATGATCATGAATGATCTTATCCAATATCACTATCAGTGCCAAAGTATATACTCTCAGCAAGCTCTAGTAATCATCTAACCCACTCTCGCATTGATGTTTGATGAACCAAGATGGGGCACATGTGATACTAAATAGTGGTGTATGGACTCCTATTTAGGGGAGCAACCACCCTCAGATGATCCATTAGCCAAGCCTATAAAATAACCCAAAACTTAAAATTGGACACCCATAAAACACCCCTAACGTAAAGGGCAAGAGTAAGCGAATTTTCCTCACTTGGAGAATGACTGGAGAAAAATTCCACCTCTCTAAACTCCAAACAAAACTATCGAGGCTCATTAATGTCTTTGCCAATATGGCTCCAACCACAGAGCAACCTTGCTCCATCTTCAATACCAAGCCTAACGCTCTGGCATCACCCTAACTAATAGACCTAGGAAATAGATACATGGCTATTAGGCAAAAGACCAAAGCTCTTGTCCTGAGCCTCTGCCTCTTAATATCTCTTTAGTCACTGGGATCCTAAAAATCCTTGATAATAATGATCAGATTCACCTAACCCTCCACAACGATCTAACTAGCAATATCTTGGGGCAAATATAGAAACTCCTGAAAAACTTGATAATGCTGAACCTTGAACTCCAACACCACTAAAACTACCTCTGATTACTGCCAAGTATGGTACTAAACTCTTTAAAGATGAGGTACAGCTTCTCTATACCCATACTAGAACAAAAAACCTACGCCATCAGATCCTAGAACCAAAAGCATGCCCTTAGAAAGTTCTAATCCACACGAATCCTCTCAGAGCCACTATAGCAACAATCCCATATCTACCCAAGTTAATTTTCTTAACTTTGTCATTTTTTTTCCATTGTGCATGAAATGGTTGAAATACAGCTCTATGGATAGAAGAAAACATGCACAAATAGTGAAAAAGAGCAAAAAAAAGGTAAAGAAATGTGTAAAGGAAGAAAAATTGAAACAAGGATAGAGTTTTGACATGAAAACTAAGAAAAATTACTTGCTACCTTCAAATAAGTGCCTATTTATGGGCAAAGAAGTGTCACATTAAGGAATAGCAAAAAACCTACTCAGCCAATGGCTCTGCTGCTAAAAAAGTCAATGAATTTGCTGGCATTCTAGATGAATTTGCCATTTATTTTGATGGTAGCTACTTAACATATGGGAGGACCTGCCAGATGCATGATGAATTCCCAGTCACCTTGGCAGGTCTACCCTATCATATAGCTTTTTTACTCCTTCTTTCTTCCTTTGTAGTCCCCATAACTTTATTTTGGGCCCTATTGAAGGGATTAATGACACTAAAAGTATAAGCATGGTGGGTGGGCCAAAATATTTTAAAGATTTTGCTTCACCAATTGTGGTTGATCCATTACCCATTCAATATGTTCACCAATTGTGTGCAAAACACATACAAGAAAGAAAGAAGAAGAAGAAATATCATATACCTCTCCCCTTAGCTCCTATTTCTTTTAGCTCCCTAAATGTGAAGCCTCTAGCTTGCTCACACTAAGCTTCACCAAGCAAGGATTAAATGTTCTTATTATTTTGGAATTGGTTCTACTATCACCAAGTCTTGTTTTTCTCAAAAATAAGAAGAGAAGAAGTAGAAAATGAAGGATTGGGGAACACTTTCTTTAATCTCCCTCTCAAGCTTTCTTTTCACTCTCATACATATAATACTAGCCTTTTCTTTTGATAGTAGAAAAATCTATATATGTCCACTTACTTATGCAGATTTTTCTCTTCTTATGCATGTATTATTCTCGCAACTAAGATAGCTGTTGAGATAGTGGGGAACAAAAATAAGTTGATTGCCTTATCAATTTATCTGTGTCTCCCGTTATGATGCACCTTGCTTTTTGTATGATCCTCTTTCCACTTCTCTAAAGTGCCATGTTCCATAGGAGAGGCCCCTTCAGGTAAGGGTCTATAAATCTTTGAATCAAGAATATACAAAAGTTTTTCTTAAGCAATGATTAATTTAAGGTTTCTCAACCAATCCACAAAGTTTGGTCCTATTAGTTTGCTATCACTGAGTATGCTTGCAATAGGGCATGATGTGCTCATTTTATCAAATTTATTATAGAAAATAATAAGATTGATTAGTCTATGTGAAATGTAACCACCACATTGTTTTGGTTTTTAATTAAAATTGTACTGCCACTAACTTGGTGAATCCTATACTTCTAAATAGGAGACAAAAATCCTATTATGGTGGATTTCTAGTGGGTGATTGAATTCTCATAAAACTATCAAATTCCTTTTGATACACATTGTCATTATTGGGATTTTGATATTTTACAATTGAGCAACTCTTTTTCATCACAACTCTTTGTGAAGCTCAATCATTCTAACTCCTAATGATTTCGACCTCGTATACCTATTGTCATTATTGGTCTTTCACATTAGTTAAGTCAACACCATTAGACCAACAAGTATAGAGATTTGAACATTTGTGGCTCAGGTACACATTGCTGTTATTGACACAAAATGTATCCTATATTTGCAACATCACATGCTATAAATGACTTCAAAGAAATGATTTCCATGAATCATTGCTCCAATAGAGAGCCATGACTTAATTTTTGGCTTGGAAGATTTTCTTAGGCTTTAATTATTAGGTCTCACTTTGCACATTATCCATCTTACATACATCTTATGCATCATCTTATGCATCATATATATATCACATATATATATCATAAAATGGACACTTTACGTAGGTATGATCCTAGACTAATGGGTCCACTTCCTAGCCACAAGGATTGGGTAAAGGGTTTAGGTTTATCAAATTACAAACATTCAAAAGACTACAGCTAATAAGTCTTCATGCTCCCACTAGGCATCTTTATGGGTTGAGCCTTATCTTGATCTTACATCTCCACATCTTTCATGTGTACAATGTTATCCTTGGCATACCAAGAAAAGATTACAAATAAAGAGAGCTTAAAGGCTCAATGAATTGAATATACAAGCTAAAGTACTAATTAACGATTAATTATAACCCTTTCATATAATAAAAGAATATTACATCTCTATCATAAGAAAGATACATTATGGTTTTAGTTCATGATCATCCATTCATGCCTCTCAAACACATACCATAAACATAACAATTAGATTTATTCATGTGTTGTCCTTTTACCTTTTGGAACATTTCCAAAAAACTATTTTCAATATCATATATTCAATGTTTCTATAGCTAAAAATCATTTTTTAAATCATAAATTTATTTAATTGAAAAATAGATCCAAAAAAATTTTGAAAAATTAAAAGTTGGGCTAAAACACCGTAAAAATCACGATCCCTATCGTGAGGGTGACAGCAGCCATGAAAACAAAATCACAGTCAAGAAATAGAAATAGTAGTCACAAAATTGAAATTGTGGTCGAGACACTAAAATCGCGATCATGAAATCATGATAGATAAAATAACACTAGTTTTGATGTATTCATTCGCAATTGCAAAATCAAAATCATGGTGGCGATTCATATGTTCGTGAGCACAACATTTTTGCACCAACTCTTTCTCATTCAAATCAAAAGCTTTAAAAAAAAAAAAAAAACACATGCAATGGCTTTGTACTAAAATTGGGTGGCTTAGATACCAATTGAAGGGATTAATGGCACCAAAAGTAGAAGCATCATGGGTGGGGCAAAATTTTAAACATTTCAAAGATTTTGCTCCACCAATTGTGGTAGGTCCATTACCAATTCAATATGTTCATCAATTATGTGCAAAAAACATACAAGAAAGAAATAAGAAGAAGAAGTATCTAGCTTACTCACGCCAAGCTTCACCACGCAAGGATTAAGGGTTCTTGTTGCTTTGGACTTGCTTCCACTATCACCAGGTCTTGTTTTTCTCAAAAATAAGAAGAGAAGATGAAGCATTAAAGAACACTTTCTTTAATCTCCCTCTTAGGCTTTCTTCTCACTCTCATGCATGTAATAGTAACCTTTTCTTTTGATAGTAGAAAAATCTATATATGTCCACTTGTTTATGTAGATTTTTCTCTTCTCATGCATGTATTATGTCCTCTCATAACTAAGATAGTTGTTAAGATAATGGGGAGCAAAGATGAGTTGATTATCTTATTAAGTCATCTTTGTCTCCCACTATATAAGAGGAAAATACAAAGATGCCTAAAAGAGTTAGTGAGTTATCTCCAACCCCTAAACTCTCTCTCTTCCATATCTTATATGGACTTGGGTTTTAGTTGGTGCAACCCCTAAATCCATCATACAGATCAAGTTTGTTACCAATCCTATATGCATCGACTACCACACCAAATGTAGTTTGTGCTTTCATCAAATGTCCAAACCCAATTAAATTTAGTCCAAAATTATTTCAATTTAGTCCTCACTATTTGTATCACATACAAATCATGACTTAATAGAAATAAACCCTTTTCAAATTAAACTTCAAGACATGATAGGGTCTTTGTAAATTTAATTATAAGCTTAATTCAATTATCATTAATGAATTAATTAAACATTTTAATTAATTATTAATATAATTCTATGTCTTTGATTGGTGAATGCTTTATGGTGTGTGACTTACAAGGTTCATGTTCTAATTAGTAATGGGATACAAAATTCTCCTTTTCTCACCTAATGGGAAATCCCCATTTCACATTTAGTCCTATAAGTCATAAGGGATGCCTAGCATAACATATCATGACTACCTAATTAGAAATGAATGTTAGTGAACATATACATGAATATTACATGAACCTTTGATCATAATTATGATGCACTCAAATCCCTCCATTATGGATTCCTGATCTCAACTAGGGTCATAGATTAGTCAAACCCTATATGCTTCAATCATATGATTTCATCTCTGTTCTAATTCTCAATAAACTCAATTCCTACTAGAAACTCTTTTCTAGTGAATCTCATCCACTTTGGCCAAGGACTTGCATATTAAGAACAACTAGATGACATAGGATTCCTTTTTTGTTTAACAAAGTTAATGGATTTTTTCTTAGAGATCACTTGCCTCCACATATCCCTAGTTAGGACCACAACATGCTATATACCTTTTCATGAATAGCATTGGTATGTAAGTAGTAATAAATCCTAACCACCAATATATTAGGTAATGTATCACCTCAAGTCAAAGGACCATATACGTAATTATGTCCTAGATGATGAAATGTTGACTAGTGGTAAAACCCCATGGATTCATCAGCTGATGTCACTGTTCAACTCACTCATCTCTATGAGAGTTCACATATTGTCATGATATCATCGTCTATAGTATAAGACTCACTGCCTCCATTACTATAAGTATCACATGCTTATTATAGATAAAAACAAAGGTGATGGTCTTCTAGATTAAAGGTGCCTAGATAATAATCCTATGACCATGAACAAATTTAAAGTATCTGTACAAGAGTGATTTGTCTCTCATATTCTCAACTCTTTGAGAATAGACCCTCTCATAGAATACTTAAGGAACATATATTCATTACAAAAGAACAAATTCATTTAAAGAACATATATATTTATTACTAATTAAAGATTGTATTTACATTTACATAATATATAAATTGCTCTAGGACGTACATCGCTATCACCCACAATGCAAAATTGGACTGTTTTCTTCCCTCTTTAGGAAAGAAAAATTTAGAATGGGATATTTTTGACGCTCTCTAGATAGAAACTTAGAGAAAACAACAAAAATGGAGCTGTAATTTAGTAAAAATTGAGTTTTAGGGTGTGCATCCTTTGCACACAAAATTACATCCACAACATACATTTATAATTTTCCATTGCACATATGCATTCATAATATATAAATATGCATTATAGAGTCAGAAGAGTATATAGCAAACCATGCATACACCACACATGCATCATCATCATTCATGTATATGGAATAGCATAAAATGTGCATACATTAGTGCATAATAACAAGTATTACAGTCATTCATAAAGTTTGGAGCTGTAATTTAGTAAAAATTGAGTTTTAGGGTGTGCATCCTTTGCACACAAAATTACATCCACAACATACATTTATAATTTTCCATTGCACATATGCATTCATAATATATAAATATGCATTATAGAGTCAGAAGAGTATATAGCAAACCATGCATACACCACACATGCATCATCATCATTCATGTATATGGAATAGCATAAAATGTGCATACATTAGTGCATAATAACAAGTATTACAGTCATTCATAAAGTTTTATCTCCTGCTAAGGAAGTGAAAGATAAGTCATCTAAATGAAACAAACAAATATAAGAAAAGAAGCAAGAGAGTCAGCATTAGTCCCACTACCAATAACTAAATTATTGATATCATTCTCTTCTCCTCCACCTTTGTGGAGCATCCTCATCACCTAGTCCTTGAGACTTTGATATATCTAGGCATATGAGCAACTTGGCCATGGTAAGCTCTATCCTATAGTTCATTTGAAAAGAGTTTTGGGCAAACTCCTAAGATATATACATGAGGAAAAGTGCCAAGTGCTTTAGATCCTTTCTAAGAGCATAAATGCTATAGAAGCCCTAACTAAGGATCATTTCCAAATGTAGGCAAGTTGAAAAAAAGAAGCATACCTCTACATCTGTCGAAATGTCCCTCACCCTAGGCAAATGATGTCAGGAATCAACCATATCCTCAAAGTTCCATCTACACCATCATACATTATTTGATCAAGAATGTAGTATTTACTGTTTCAAATTAAGGCATTAGAACTACGGCTCAAGCCAGCGCTTAGAAAACCTCAGGAGCATTACCCTTCTAAGTGTTAGCGCTTTGAGCCTAGAAAACTGTAGGAGGAATGCTCTCTCTCAGAATAGCAAAATTAGTAGAATAGCAACCTTGCTCTGTGATCTTATACATTAGAAATCTAGAACAAAACTCAAGCTAGTCCAAGTTAAGACACTAATTACGATAAGCCACCTTGCTAGTGAAAAGTTCTGAAGAAAGCTCTATATATTAACCAAATTGCATATCTACTTATGAAAAAATAGGTACGTACTAGGACCCAAGTTTCTAAAAATAGACCTTTTCACCTAGATACAATAGAGATCATACAACAACATTCGCTTACGAGAAAGGTGCTCTGTAAAGTTCATAGCAGGGGCATACAATATGCTCTCACTGAAAGGCCCCATAATCTACCATAAGAAATTAAAACCAAGTTAGAACAAATAAGCAAAGAAGAGTAAAAGGCAAGAGAATTACCTATTGCTCAGTTAGATGATCAAAGAAAGCCTGAAGCATCGAGACATCATGATTACGAGATGAATGCTAGTTTATCTCTGCCCATCTTCCCCCCTGCTAGGAAGTCTTCCAGCCATGGAGTAATCAGCCTGAGAGCAATAAAAAGGAAGTATTCATTCATAGGGCCACACCTGCTATATAGAGTTGTCAAAATTCCAAATGTGAAGTTCACAAAATAGGACAAGATGTATAACTGATACATACCTCCTAGAGAGGAAATGTCCTACCAATAGACCAAACATGCCCCTAAGACAAATTGATCATATCCCAATATAAAGTGTTTATGATCATGCTCCCTAGTCATACTCCTCCCACCTATCCATATGAACCAAAATTTCTAAGATGTTTAGGTCCAATATATCCTTCATATTATGTATGAAGGTGTAGTAAAAAATTAGTAACAAGCATAGTTGAGCAATTGTCTTATTAGAAGCAAAGCCATCCATGGTTAAAAACCATTTTAGCTTTCTATACAGGAGGCTATGCCTAATATGCATGCTATCCTTAGAAGGGGCAAAGCCAAATAACTCCTAAGTCTGCTGCAAAGTAAAAGCCTCCCTCCAATCATCAAACATATCAAGGTGTCAAGGCCATAACTAAATTCCCCATATCATGTACAGGTCAAGTGGAATGTAGGTCAAAAACTCATAGGCAAAGCGAAAGGTGTTAGTGGTATCCTACCATCTCTTCACCAAAGCCTAGATCATACTCATGCTGATGTGATAAGATGTCTTCATTTCCAAAAAATGAACAAAGCCAGTAGGCTCTGGCAAATTTTTGACAATGCTCCCTAAGGCAATGCGCTTAATCACCACCTCCAGATTGTAGCATCCACCCTTATTCTTGACCATCTTCATTTGCAATGAATCAATGGATGCATATAAGAATATATATGACCTATAGAGCATGCAACCAATACCAATGTTCTAAAAGCAATAAATTTAGAAAAAAGGAGATAGAGATACTAATCGTATGCGCTTATCATACTATATGTGCTTTTAAGCATCTTATAGGAGAATGGAAGGATTGGGGTTGATCCTAGATGGCTCGTATAGATGCCTCCGCAATTTGCCTACAAAAGAAATTATGGTGCAATGAGAAAAGGAGGCTCCATGTTTGGATCTAAAAGTTATCTTCGCAAAATGTCGAACATGAAAGGCAATATAAGCAGCAGACAGGTAAGAACCGCATTATCCCTATCTCCAAAAAAAAAGGTAAAGAAAAATAATTAGAATTAAAAAAGAAGAGAAAAAGTAAAGAAAAGGAAAATTTAAAAAAAAAAAAGAAAGAGAAAAAAAAAAAAGAAGAAAAGTTAAACTAAAAAAAGAGAAAGAGAGAAGAAAAGAACAAATTTAAAAACAAAAAAAAGAAAGAAGAGAGAGGAAAAAAGAAAAAAAGAGTTTAGAGCTCATATTGGTAAGCTTTGAAAGTGAGTGAGAGTGAATTGAGAGGTGCATAAATGAATGTGTAGGATGTGTGTATATATGGATGTTACTTGCTTAATACTTATGCAATAATTGCATAGTACTGTATAGTAAAAAATGTATCAAAATTATCCAACTGTGTAAAAATGTATTTGCTAGCTTATCTTAACTTAGAATTCAAAATCGAAAGTTTTTACCAGTTTGTATGATTTTTCTCTACCCATGGATACCTTATTTAGCTATCTTTTGACCAAAGATGAATTCCTTATACTTGAAAAACTAAAAAAATTAATGAATACCAAAATTTGCCAGTCTTCCAAAAATTATCAAATTAGACTCCAAAAATTAACAGAACTATGTCATTGCATTAAGAATCTTTTTTACTCCTAAATCTGTCAAAATCATGGGTTCACACTTATCAAAACTGTCTAACAAATAGATAGTTCTGATGAGGGAATAGCTTTTAACCCTTATTTTAGCACTCCTAAAGTTAGTTCCAAACTTGTTGAAACTGATCAAAATATTTTCAACACAAATTGATACTCTTTCAACTTTGATCATACATTCTGTACTAGATAACCTTTTTTGAAAACGGACTAATTGTCTCTCAAAACTAATTGTGAAATAGTCTGATAATTAATTTTAGATCTATCGACACTAATAAGTAATTCTTAAAAACTCAGAAAGCCTTAAAAATTGACCTAGACATATCAAAAAAAAAAAAAAATAGCCTAGGAGCCTAAAATCTAGAAATCGAGGCTGCCATATGGGCGCCGGGACAGCCAGTGCATGCCAGAATGTATGCAGCCATCACTGCCTCCATGGTGCCTCCATCCTAACACACTAATGTGTATCAATATGGTGCCAGGGAGGACATGCCATCACTCCTAATGCCATCGCCAGGAGACCTAGCATGGTCGTTGAGTTATCTAGTAGCTAACCCTTGCCTCCCCCCTTAAATCCCTATTTTGTCCTCCAACCTAATTTTTCAATATTTTTTAACATTTTTTCTAGCTACTCTTTTTCATCTTTTTGCTTTTAACTTTCCTAAAATGCCCTTCCTCTCATTTGCCTATAAATATCCCTTCATTCCCACCATTTACCCTCACCTCAAGAGTTTGTATTGATAGGCTATCCATTTACTCTTCTTCTTTCTCTCTCTTATTAATCTCTCTACTCTCTTTGAGACACCTATCAATTAACTTCTCTTTGAATTTAATTAATTCCAATCATTCTGCTAATTAATTAATTAATCAATCCTTTTAGTTAATCACTTAATCATTTCAATTAATTAATCACTTTAACTAATTAATTAATTAATTCATCCATCAATCAATCCAACTTTTCATCCTTATCCGCTCTCCTTAAGTAGGATCTCCACCATCTAGTATCAATAAAGCATAACATAAGTCTGGTAAGACCCTCCGCTTGTCTCATCTACCAAAAGCAAATGTATAACATCTTTATGCACCTACACAATCCAAATTAAACTAAATCATATCAATTAATCCTTAATCCTTTCACTTAACCATAAAATGAACTATGTAGGTTTTGACCCCCCTTCAAAAGGGCATGTAGGTATGTTTAGAATCTAAATCCAAATCCCATCAAATCTAATTCCACTTTTATTTTCTATATAATTATCTATGTTTGTAAGGAAATTTGTGGTCTTCCTAGAACACTTAAAGGCTAGAAAAGGTATCCCACTATTTAATCAGTGTAATTAGATACTTTAATTATCTTGGAGTAAAAGAGCAATTATGTGATTTCCCTCATACCCTTAAGGACTAGAGAAAATACTTTCATTTGCTTATGGATATTTATTTTATTTGCCTTTTAATTTTCTCCATGCATTCATAATTATGTTGTGTTCATGCATTTTGATTGTCACTTATAATTGTCATCCATAAAATTAATTTTTAAATTAAATTAAACTTAAGAGTCAAAATTAGATTATTTAAAACCAAACATTAAGTTCAACTTGGTTCAAAAACTAGTGATTTTATCCTTTGATAAATTAATGAATTAGAGTTACAAATGGATTTTTTCTTTATTTTTCATTTTAAAATAAATTAGTATGGTTACTCCTGAATCTTTTTCAAAAATTAAAAAATTAATTTTTTGAACAATAGTGTGAGCACCGAACTTCGAACCATAATCTCTTTAAAAATTGCATCGCTTTTTCATAAGGCGTTCCCAAGCAAAGCAAGGGCATTCAAGTGAGATCTCATAGCCAGTAGTACTTTTTCTATTAATTTTACAACCATCCTAATTAGCATTAAAATATCCAATTAGATTAAGAGATGAGCCTTTAGTGTGAGCACCGAACTTCGAACCTTAATCTTCTTAAAAATTGTTTTGCTTTTCCATAAGGCATTCCTAAGAAAGGGAAGGCCATTCAGGCAAGATCTCACAGCCACTAGTACTTTTTCTATCAATTTTACAACCATCATAATTAGCATTAAATATTTAGTTAGATTAAGAGATGAACCTTTTGGATATCATAAACCTAAGTTTAGTGTATCCATAAGATATCTCATGATCCTCTTGACTCTAACGATATGAGATTCTTTGAGATTGGTTTGAAAATATGCACATATACAAACACTAAATAAGATGTTAGGACTAGATGTAATTACATAAATCAGTGAGCCTCTAATGCTTTTATAAAGGTTGGAATCAACATATTTACCTTTCTCATTAACTTTTAATTTTATTGAAGTTCCTATTAGTGTGGCTTGGGGTTTAGTGTTGTACATCCCAAATCTTTTTAGCAATTCCTTTGTGTATTTAGCTTGATCAATCAAGGTTCTATTCTCAAGTTGCTTGATTTGGAATCCCAAGAAGAAGTTGAGTTATCCCATCATACTCATCTCAAATTTACCTTGCATAGACTTAGAAAATTCCTTACAAAGCAAATCATTAGTAGCATTGATGTGATATCAACATAGATTAATGAAAATTGTTGTGTCAACTTTGCCTTTTAAAAAATTATTTTCTAGCAAAAACTTGTTCAACCTTTCATACCAAGCTCTTAAAGCATGTTTCAAACAATATAAAGCTTTTGTTAGTTTAAAGACATAGTTCAAAATTTTTCTTTTTCAAAACTTGGAGGTTATTCAACATAAACTTCTTCTTGAATAAAACCATTTAAAAAAGCACTTTTGACATCCATTTGAAAAAGTTTAAAATTCTTATAGCATGCATAAGCAATTAACATCCTAATTGTTTCAAATCTAGCTACAGGGGCATAAGTTTCATCATAATCAATACATTCTTCTTATAAGTATCCTTGAGAAACTAACCTAGCTTGGTGTCTTACCACAATTCCATATTCATCCAATTTGTTGCGAGATACCCATTTTGTGCCAATCATTAGATGATCCTATAGTCTTAACTATTGTCCATACTTTGCTTCTCTCAAATTGATTTAGCTTTTCTTGTATAGCCAATACCTATTAATCATCTTAAATTCCCTTATTGATGTTCTTTGGCTCTACTTATGATAGAAAAGCAACATATTCGCAAATGGTATAAACTCTTGACCTTGTCCTTACACCTTAATTGAGGTCTCCAATGATTTGAGAGTCCATCACCTTACTCCTTACCCTTGAATGTGGAGTTTTAGCTTGTTGAGTAAGTATACTTTGTTCTTCCATACTAGAATCATTTTTGTCCATTTCCATTAGAGTGTCTTGTGTTTGTGATTGTTTTAATGCAAGTCCTCTATCATATTTTCAATGGCATTTTGATGGTCATCCCTATCTACACACTTGGAAGAAAATTCATAAAAAATAACATAAATGGATTCTTCCACTAAAATTGTTCTTTTGTTGAAGATCCTATAAGTTTTAGAATGACTAGAATAACTAAGAAAGATTCCTTCACCCAATTTTGCATCAAATTTCTCAAGGTTATTCTTACCATTTTTAAGTACAAAGAACTTACAACCAAATGGCCAAAAATATGCAACATTAGGCTCCCTACCACATTTTTTATGAGGCCTAACTCTATTAATGATATGACATGAACTATTAATTGATTCTGCCCAAAAATTTTTTGGCAAATCATTTTCACAAAGAATGGTCCTAGCCATTTCTACTAATGATCTATTTCTTCTCTCAACAGCACAATTTTATTGGGGAGTCCTAAGTATGAAAAAAGTATACTAAATGATATGATCTTTGCAATAGTTTTCAAAATATGAAGTTTCAAATATTTTCCATGATTACATCTAATGCATGAAATGGTATAACCATTTTGAATTTGTAAAACCTTTGCAAGTGTTATGAATGCATCAAAAGCATTATTTTTACGTGTAAGAAATAGATGCCATATAGACCTTGAGTAATCATCAAGAATAACAAGATAATAATGTTTACCACCAAGGCTAGATATTCTTATTGGACTAAATAAATCATTATGAAGCAATTATAAAGGTCTAGAAATTGAAAGAACATTTTAGGTTTAAAAGAACTTCTAAAATGTTTTCCTTTTGCACAAGCGTCAGAAACATTTTCTTTTTTGAAAACAAGCTTAGGCAAACCATTAACTAAGTCTTTACTTGATAATTTTGAAATTAAATCCATACTAATATGGCCTAATCTTTTATATAATAAGGATCCTCATCTTTTGAAGAAAAAAAGCAAAGATTTTTATTTTCATGGTTATATAGGTCCACCATATACACATTACCTTGATGACAACCAATGAATGCAATCTTGTTAATTTTGATATCTACAACCTCACATGCAAGAGTTTTAAATATGACCCTATATCCTCTATCACATCATTGACTAATATTTAGCAAATTATGCTTTAAAATATCAATAAACAAATATTTAGAGATAGAGAGATCATTGTTACCAATTGAGCTAATACTGACAATCTTGCCTTTTCTGAGTTGTCACCAAAGATTACATTTCCACTTTTCTTAGCCTCAAGCTTGATGAAAATGCTCCTTATCTTTAGAGCAACCACTATCAAGCACCCATTTGTTTTTCTTTGACTTGGAAATAACCTTATCATCTTCAAAAATCATCATCTTGAGCCATCAAGCAAATGTTAACTCTCTCTTCTTCTTCTTCATCGATGATTCTTTATCACTTAAAGTGTTACTCCCACTCCAAGCTATATAAACTTTTATCTTTTTGTTGAATCTTCTTTCTTTCTTGTCCTTTTTCTTCTTGTACTTAAATGTTAGACAATCTTTTCTTTAACTTGCTTGCCCTTTTCTTTATTGAATTTCCTCTTCTTAAACTTTTCCCTTGAGAGTTATTTGTTGAATTTGTTAAATTTCTAGCAAGAAGCATCATCTCATCTTCATCTTCATCTTCATCTTCACTAGATGAATCTTTCTTTTCTTCATGATGTGCCTTCAAAGCAATTTTTTTTATATGCCTTCCTTCTCTTTTTTCTTGATTCTTTTCTTTTCTTTAATTACATCTGACAAGTGATAAGATTTCTTACAAGTTCTTCAAAAGATAAAGAACCAAGTTACTTTGATTCCTCAATAGCATCCACCTCAAAATCATATAACTCTGGTAGTGATCTGAAAAGTTTGGTGATAAGTTCTTTTTGAGTAAATATCTTCTAGAGTCCTTTTAGATCATTCACAATGGTTATGAATCTTTTGTATATGTCAGATATAGTTTCATCCTTCATCATTATGAAATTCTCAAAGTTAGTAATGAGTATGTTTAACTTTGAGTCTTTGACTTGGCTTGTCCCCACATGAGTCATCTTTAGAACTTTCCAAATCTCTTTGGTCATTTCACAAGTTGACACCCTATTGAACTCAATTTTGTCCAAACCACAAAATAAAATATCAATAGCCTTATCGTTTAAGGCTAGCTTTTTCTTGTTATCATTAGTATAAATGGATTGATCCTTTGGCTTGTCTAAATTTGCCTCCATTGACATGAATGGACCTTTTTCACAACTTCCCAAAAGTCATAGCCTTGTGATCTCATCACCTTCGATTGATTGTAATTTATGCCACAAAATAAGGGTGGCCTTATGCTACATTGCATTCTTGGAAAGTTGTCTTTAATGTTCCTACCATAGTAATCATTAGCTCTTAAAATCATGAGATTTTATGAAATGCATGAGCATAAGCTCTAATACCAAATGTTGTCTTAAGTATGGAAATCCTAGAAGGGGATGAATAGGATTATTAAAAAATTCTAATGCAATTTAACAACTTATATGCAATAATTTCCAAAATTAAATGAAAAACATAAATAGTAAGAGATTTAGTTAGAGAAAACTTATCCAAGATTTATAATGGTTTGGAGCACAAACACATCTCCTACATCCACTTCCCCTAAATTAAACTAATTTAAGATTCCATTAAATAATCGGGATTTCACCTAAATCTTTATAAGCTTAGTTCTCCTGGATTTCATCTTTTGCAATAGATTTTACGAGATTTCACCTAACACACTCTTAAGATACAATAGATTTTATGTTTAAAGTTTCATAAGACATAGATACAAGCTTGGATAAAGGATTACAAAGAAATAAACTAGTTTTGAATAAAGAACACTTAAAGAAATTAAGAATTTAAGCTTTTGTTTTCTAAAATAGAGTATGATGAATCAAAAATGAGAATGAGAGATTTTTGCTCAATATAGCACTTGATTTTCACTTAGCATTCTTCATTTGAACCTTCTAGTATATATAAGAGTCAAAAATGTGACTGTTGGCTTGTTAAACCAAGTAATAACTACTCCATCCAATGTTCTAATTACTAGAAATCTTCCTAGATTTTGTCTAATGTGACAGCTTCATGCTGGTGATGGAATGTGTCACTCTAGTGATTGATTGTTCAATAAATTTGGTCTTTAATAAGTCATGGTAATGACTTTGAATCATGCTAATGAGACATTACTATAATATTTCCAAGGTCTTTCTATCTTTCTTAGTCATGGCGGTGAGTGAATGCATCAAAATTTTCAATGAATTTCTATTTCTCTTAGTCATGATGGTGAGTAAGGAGTTGTGATAATGAGTCTTTTTCCTCGCAATTTCACAATTTCAAACTTATGTCAATGGCAATGGTGACTAATTTATTCAAGCTTGTGAAAAAAGTATACTTGAGAATTGTTTGAGTCAACTAGGAAGTGACAACATATATGTGAAGTATATTTGACAACAGATATGTGAAGTATATCTCAATTAATCATACATGCTTGTACCAATTAATTCTGTCTAGTGCTTGTACTAATTAAATCTATCTAGAAAAATTAAGCTTAATTAAATAAAATTTTGGAACCATCAAAATATAAAGGAGACAACATTATTGAATAATAATCTTTTGACTATAAGTTGTCAAGCAATCGACCAATCATTTGTTTTTTTTATCTCTATATATTTAATTCTTTATTAGTCTAGGTGACTAGTTATCCCCCAACAAAAGGTGAATAGTTCATAGTTCACCTTAGTGATTCTTTTATGATTTGCTCTTTTGGAGCTTGACCTGTATATTAGGAGAAAAGAACAACAAAAATATATATTTTTATATTGTCAAGGTTTTTACCTTTGACCTATTCATTCACCTTCAGGTGTGTAAGGTCTGTTTGATTTCATTCTTCATACCTTTTTTGCCTTGAGGTAGCTTTAGAGTACTTTATTTGGAGATTTTTGCATTTATATTTTTTTTGAGACTTTTTGTCTTGAATCTTGATGGTTAAGTGCTTTAGGGCTCAACAGGTGAGTAACTGCTATACTAATTTGTTAATGAAAAATTGTGAAGTAAAAAAGATTTTGTACTTAGTTGATCGAGTGTGCTTTGAGCACCTTTTAGATTTCCATTTCCTTTTGTCTATATTAGCATAGTGGATGATTTCTATCCTTTTTTTAGTTGAGCACTTATTTCATTACTCTACTAGATGACTTTTGTTTTACATTAACCCCTAGTTTCTTTTAGAGGAAGAACTATTGACTGAAATGATCGAGCAACTATTAACTCTTGAGAGATGTGGGCAAGTTGTGGAAACCATGTCATCAAAAGACTAAAAAAGGTTGAGCACTTGTATTGGCTCACCTATTGTGTTAGCATAAGTTAATAAAATATATGCCTTTTTAAGAAAAAAAATATTATTAAGAACAAATTAAGATACAAACTATTAAGGTAGTATATTAAATTGTTGATAATCAAAAAAATACTTCCTCAAATTATTTGATTTCCAAGTTCTTGACTTCATAGAAATGTTCTTTAGGCATCTTGTCCTTTTCAAAGATCATAATTCCTAAAATACAAATAATGTTTGGACAACAATTTGAACTTCTTGAAGAGGTTATGTCTATTTTACCTATATCTTTTTTACTTTTTTATAGGAACTAACTGGTATATATGTGATGGACTTTGGACAAAATTTGATAGTGGTCATGTTTTGTATGTTTAAACATCCTCATCTTATATAGATCAATTGTCTGATGATATTGTTTAGGTTTAATTCAACCTCCTTAAGGAAGTGCCTTCTATTTATATTGCTTAGAGCAATTATGTCCCAACTTTCATTAGAACTTACCTATGAACAACTACATGGCTGGCGATTAGCATAAAGAAAACATTCACATAATCCAAATATAGTACTAGAATATGTAGAAGATGAAGTAAATCCCCCTTCATCAAAACATAAAAAGAAATTTAGTAAAAATTCATATCACAAACCTAATAACAATAACAACAACAATAATAATAATAACAACAATAACAACAACAACAATAATCAAGTATATCAAAGACAATGTTAAAGTTATTATAGATATTTTTATCTTATCTCTTTTGGATGACTATTTATCCTTTTAGATGATTAATATTTTCTTTTTATCTTGTTAAAACTTATTCAAAAATTACTAATGTGAAAGAAAATGTTGTTGTATGTTATAATAAGTAGAATGAATTGCTATCTTTTGTTTGGTTTTTAATGTCCAAATATGTATTCTTTGAATATGTTACTCGAACTCCCCTATACACGTGTTGACTCTAAAATGTCCAATAGTTTCTTCACCATTCTCAAATTTTATCCACTTGTTTACTTTAACTATTTATTGCTTTTGCTTGATGCCCCATCTATTTGTATTGTTAAGGTGAACAACAATTCACTCGTTTCATCTTTTTATTATGACTTCACTATTCTGTTCAATCAAAAGTCTGCTAGCACTCGCATCATTGAAACTTTTTCTAGTCTCATCCCTAATCTCATCTTCAGGCCTTTTTCCTGGGTGAGTGTATAAATTTTCCATTGTCCTACAAGCTTAGTACAAAAACTTAAACTCTGGATGGTATTAAACTACTTTAGAACCTTTTGATAAAAAATATTTTCAACGATTGAGATTGTTGAACAACTTATTCCATTCAATATATTATATGATTAAGATTTTTTAATAGCTTTTTCATTGAAATGACTTCTTGTTGTGAACAGATCTTTTGCCCTTCCTTGCATCCTTTTAAGCAGCAATCTTTCTTCTCTTCGTTGATTTAAGCCCAATTACAAAATCAACGAATCCTTTATAAGAGAAAATCATGGTCCATGCTCATCGCACCAATTGATAACTTGTTAATCAAATTTATGTTCCATGAACAGTGATTATTGAACCAAAGCTTCCCTCAGATCCTAAAGACTGGCAAATACATCTTCAAATATTGAATAAAAACTTCGGGTTTATTCGGTAGTCACACTACAAATCTTAAGTCAATAATCTTATTTTAGAGGGAAAAAGGTATTGAAAGCATGTTAAATGATAAAATCCATACCTTTGGTTTAGGTTAGATAGGTATTTGTAGCAATTGCCTAGTAGGCCTGGCCATGGGCCAGTTTGAAATCGAAACAGGCCCAGTTTAAAACCTATCAAAACTGGCCCAAAATTGGTCAAACCCAGAACTGGATTTGAACCGGCCCTAGACCTTAAAATGACCGGTTCTAGTCTGATTCCTTATTTCATGGAACTAGGACTGCTAGTCCTGGTTCAAAAACTAATGGTTCTAGTTCAGAATCAGAACCGCTGTGTGTGTATATATGTGTGAGTGTGTGAAGTGCAACGTAATTGCAAATTTGCTAGTGAGAGCCTGAGAGGAGAGCAATGATCCAAAATGTGACTGTTGCTCACTTCCTCTCTCATTTTAATTTTTTTAATATAATAATTAAATAAAATTACATAAATATACCCAATAACAACTATATAATAACTAGTTTTTTGGCATTTTGGGAATAAAAAATTTAAAATTTTTCTATAAATACCTCATTTCCTAATTCATTTTTCATACAAAATTATTTTCTACTCTTACTCTAATTTAATTTCTTGTTACTCTCTCTAATACTCATAAATCATAATATTCTTTTATTCACAAATATTATTTTATTCACATTATTTTTTCATTCATATTATTTATTTATTCACATTATTACATTATTCACAAAAAAATTTTGTTCACATTAAATTTTTGTTCACATTATCTCTTTTTTTTCTTTCGTCCACAATCCACATTAATCTTTTTTTTTTTTCATATTATTTCATTTTTGTTTTTTTATTCACATTAAATTGTTTTTTCACATTATTGCATTTTTGTTTTTCTATTCACATTATTGTTATATTATACTAAAAAAAATGGCAAGTGGTAGTAGCATATTTTGTGTTGAATCTCAACCTAGAATTGTTGATCTAGATAATATGATGGATCATTTGGAAGAGAATGTTCCAACACAAAAAAAGTCAAGAAGTTAGGATGAAAGAAGCAAATGTGCAACAAACAAGTCAATCTCAATCCGACATTTTCCAAGTGCATTTTAAGAAGAAGAAAAAATCTGATGGCTCCTACAAAGTAATTTGCAATTATTGTGGACAAGTTTACAAATACAAAGTTGGAGGTGGATATGGTACATTTAAAAGGCATTTGCAACAAAAGCATCCTACTAAAATTGGAGTTCAAAAGAAATGAACTAAAATTTTTGAGTACACAAATTCTCAATCTTCTTCTCAATTATTTAGATATTCATATGAAAAAAAAAAAAGAGGAATTAGCAAAAATGATTAGTGTTGAATATTTATCTTTTAGTTTTGGTGAAAAAGTAGGTTTTATTAATTATTGTAAAAAAGCTTTAAATCCTAGAGTTAAAAGTGTACCTAGAAACACTTTGAAATGAACTTGTTAACCTAAGTCATTTCAAAACTTAGTCAATCTCTATTTTTATCTTGTCAATCAAATTAAAGCTATCTAATGTGTACTTTAAGTGTTTATTTTGCATATTATAACATATTTGATAGATTGAATTCCAAGTATGCTTGAAATCTCCCAAAGACATTGGTTGGCCTCTAAGTCCCACCCAACACAGCCTAATCACGATTGCGACCATCATATCATGACCAAGACAATCAGAAGGCAATATAGTTCAATTTTCAGCTTTGAGACACAGAACAAATGGCGACCTCAGTCATGACTGCGACCAAGGGTGTGATCCTTGATTAGCGACCGCGAATTGGTAGTCGCGACTGCGAAATTCATACAAAAATCCAAGCTTCCACCAGATAGTTGAAGTACCAATGAGAAGATGCCATGTTTTATCTAGCCATTTTGGATTATGAAGATCACGACCGCAAAATATTGGTCTCGCCATGAAAATTGAGTCGCGACCGCGACCTAGCTCTGACAGAGTATTTAATGCAAGATTTTGTGGCTGTTTTGAGGATCCTTTTTGGTATCTCTTTGTAACGAGAATTTGGAGAGAAGAAGTTATAAATAACCCCTCCAAAGACCCTCATAATGATCCAACAACTTTCATTTAAGCCAAACTCTTGCAATTTTAATTCTCAAAGCCTTTACATTTTAATTGTTATTATTTGGTTATTGTAAGAGCATTAATAACTCAAAAGGTTAAGTGTTAGCATTGAAAACATAGAGTATTAGGTTGAGAGTGAGCCATTAGAAAACTCTTATATAGGTTTGAGTGTGAGCCTAAGGGAAACACTTGTAAGGGTTATGTGTGAGTCATTGAAACACGTTGTAAGTTTAGAATAAGCTTAAAATTCCTTATAAGTATCAATTAGTAGTAGAATCCTCAATTGAGATTGGGGAGTGGACATAGGGTTTATTAATACCCGAACCACTATAAAATCAATTGTGTTCATTCCCTATCTCTTTCTATCTAATTTTTAATTTCCCACCAATTCAACCCCCCTCCCCCCTTCTTGGTGTTTAAAGGCAAACAAGTGGTACCAAAGCTTTGATCTCATTCTTCAAACTTAATTATGTGAGAAAAGATCAAAATGGCCAATGAAGGGATGCATCACCTCAAGCCATGCTTCGATGGTATCGATTATGCACATTGCAAATATAGAATGGAGGTATATCTTGATAGTGATCTCATTGATGTATGGGATTGCATAATTAAAGAATGGAAACCTCCATCAAGAATAGTTGATGATGTTGAAGAATTAGTTCCTATAGAAGAATAGGTGGATGCACAAAGAAAAGCTAATGGGAAAAATAAGAGAGCCATGGCAATTCTTCTTAGTGTACTCTCAACAGAAGAATGTGGTAGAGTTCAACATTGTTCAAGTGCATTTAGCATTTGGAAATCTTTAGAAAACTACCATGAAAGAACTAAGCAAGTCAAGGCTAAAAAGATTCAGTTGTACGTAACTGAATATGAGCTCTTCAAGATGAAACCCATTGAAAGTGTCACTGACATGACAAATTGTGAGGCCTCGCCCGAGCATCGGTCAGATCCGTCGAGGAATCAGAATGCTCTTCGAGAGAAACTCCACGATTGGAACTCGCTGTGAGTTTGGAAAATTAATTTTTGTAAATTGACAGTTGAAAAGTGAGTTGCCATTTTAATTTATTTATTTTAATTGGGAAAATTAAAAAAAAAACCCAACATGATTGACTCCAAAATATGATTTTTCCCAATGGAAAATGCACCAATCCACGAGTGACCAAGGAGGGTTCAGGGATCAGGTTTTGGTAATTACACAATTAAGAAAATGTTATTTTCTTTAGTTTGGCTAAAAAATGCAAAATAACTCTTGAAAAAATGAATTTTTGTGTATACATGAACAGGAATGTAATGATGAATGAACAGATACATATATATGATGTGATGGAATGACAAAAATAAATAGGCAAAATAAATCCTACTTAATTATTACAATTTTAAAACAAATGAAATAAGGAGGATCTTTCCTCTAGCCCTTATGGGTACTAGGAAAAGCACACATTCCCCAAATAAACTAAAATAAAAATCATAAAGAAAAGATTAATACAGATAAATTAAAATAAAAAGGACTAAATATTAATAAAAAGATTTTTGGAGTTGATGCCCTTCAGAATGGCAACCTGTGTATCCTACCGAATAGAAATCAAACCCCACGCAGTTCTCCCTTCTTGCAAAAGAGGGGTTTTAAAAATATGTTGGTTTGCTTATTAACTTAATTATGATTCTTAAATTAATAATTTTTAGATCTTTTCAGTTTTAGATCTAAAGAGAATTCTAGATCTGAATTTAGAATTTTAAAATAGGAAAGGGATTATACCTTTGCTTTTCTTGGATTTCGAATGAATGGAACTAGTTTTGCCCCAGATCTCAACTCCACCTTGAATTTGAAGGAAATTTGAAATCTGGACCTAGAAACAACAAGTATGTTAGTATACGAATGAAAATATGCTTTGAAATATGCTTCAATTGCTTTGAAAACTCTTGAATTGCTTTAGAATGCTTTGGAAGTCATGCCAAATGAGGCTGGAGGAAGCTCTTATTTATAGAGCTGCCAGAGGAGGAGCCGGAGGTAGGGGCGGCGGCATCGGCGCGGTGCCGGTGGTAGGGGAGGCACGGCCAACGCACCGGCCTTCTGGGCGGCACGTTAGGCATACCGCCAGACCGCCGGCATCCTCTTGGTGCCATGCATGTGGCACGGCTATAATGCCAGAGGCACAAAATGCGTGTGGCCTTCTGGGTGGCACGGCAAACGTGCCTCCCAGATGACAGCACGCCACTCGCGTAGTTTGATCTGTTTTCATCCGTTTGGGGCCCGTTTCAGCTCTGATTTGAGCTCTGTTTGATTCTGTGGGTTCGTAACTAAAAGACGGTCCACTGAAGGTGCATTTTTAAGGGTTCACAGTTGCCCCCCTTATCTGATTTGGCCAGACATAGGCCAAATCTGATAAGTGTGAACCGAAAAGCTTAGGATGCCATTTCTAAAATTCTGAACATCCCTTTCAGTATTGGGATTTGTGCAAGAGCTTCATGTCTGATTTTTGGCTATTCTAATTATGTTTGGACTGTTTTCCAATTTTCAAGCTATTTTTGAATTTTCAGTTTTTCTGCAATTTCAGGAGATTCTGAACTCCAATCAAGACCCCGTCTGTTTCAGGAGATGGATTAAAATCACGTGGATTCACTGCTTCAGACGGAACTAAATTTCAATTTAAAATGAGCTTGTTATTGTAAAACCACATGAACTAGACCTGCGAATCAAAAAAGTAAAAAAGATGTTATGAGGGGGGCCCACCCCTACTTCTATATAAAGCTTAACTTCCTTTACTTTTTCTCATAACTTCATCTTCACTCTCTCTCTTCTTTTCTCTCTCTCTCTCTAACTTTTACTTTTCTTCTCTCAAATTTTCCCTTTTTTTTTTTACTTTCTCCTTATGGATATTTTCAATCAGCCAGCAACGGATGCTCAGGATTCAGAGACATTACTAAAAGAGCCAGATCAACACGTCAACTTTACTGGATCTCTTCAGGTATGCTTTCCTTTTCCTGCACAGTCAGTAAGAATTCTGATAATTATTAATAATAAGGTTTTTTTTTTACAAAAATTACAGAGAACACATTTAAGGCCCAGGGGTGGCCGTAGTGTCACAGAGCTGGTCTGCATTTACTTGACTAATCAAGAGACTGTCCGTCTGTGTCTTAAGCCATCTGGACTGCTCGGGTGGCTGGAGCTGGATGTCAAGCAGCTAGTTAATACCATTATAGTCCGGGCATTAGTAAAGCGTTGGTGGGATACTACAAACACATTCCACCTTGCCTGTGGTGAGATGACAGTCACTCCCTTTGAGTGGAGCATGCTTACTGGTATGCATTTCAGATCTCGCCCTCTTGAGTTTTATTCTTCATGGATCGAGCACTCTTCTGTAGAGATGACTGCTCTAATTGGGACTGATCCCCCTCATGGGAGCCTCAGTGTCCCACGTTCTTGGCTTCATCAGGCCTTGATGACCATGGGTCATGCTCCTAGTCAGTATGGTGTCGATGAAGGTGCCAGACTTTGCGCCTTAATTATATTAAGCTGTACTTTTCTACATAACAACAAGGACTGCATAAATCTGAATATCCTGCGATCCTTGGAGAACTTGGATGAGATTGGGGAGTTTGACTAGGGAGGTGCTAGCCTTTGTGCTATGTATCATAAGTTGTGCAGCATTTCCTGTGGCACGCTTTGTGGTCATGGTGGTACCTCCATTGTGCTCAAGGTGAGTATTACACTTTGGTATTTTATTGTCTGATCTCTGCCTAATGACTGACAAAATTTTATTTCCTACAGTACTAAACTTATGAGCATCTTCCGATGCTGGCTCTATCACTGAGAGAGCCTAATGCTATTGATCCCCCTTACGGACGCATTTGGAGGGCATCCAATAGACCTTCCTTCATGACATAGCAATTTGATCAGTACATACAGATCTTTGCTACTGTGACCACATACCAGGTATTTCTTTATTGATCTTAACCCGAATCTTACTGTTTTATCTTTTACTGCTACATGTTGCAATCTGTTTGCAGGTGAGATGGTCGCCTGACCAGATCAGGCCTAGCATAGACTTGGCCTCTTATCGACTCTTGCTCTACTGTGAGTCTTTGAGGATGTTCTGTTTAGGAGAGAGGGTAAGGGCACAGGTTATAAGAGAGAGAGAGTTATGCCACTTCCCCCTCCGGCAGATATGAGGTTTGGGCTAGCTATCCTAGGAGCAGATGATTGGGCTACTGGAGTTTCCTGTCTGGATTTCCTATTGCCTGATTTGGACATGATGAGTTTTGCGAGGCATCCCTGATGTAGGGGACACCTCCTTTGGATAGATTGCGAGGACCATCACATAGGAGATCTAGTTCAGCGTCTTCCCAAGGTCCTCCCTCCAGAGTTGGGAGCTTGTCACAGGTTGGCGGTACTATTTTGGTTGGCAGCATAGGTCATAGGGTTGGACCTTCAGGTGTTATGGCTGGCCATTCAGGTTTTACAGTTGATTCTTCTGGGATTGGCCCTTCAGGGACTAGCGGCTCTACCCCAGCTCCAACTCCAGATGCTTCAGTGGGAGGTCCGACTGATTCAGTTCCCTTGCCTGCCGGTCTTATCCGCTTGCCAGCTTATCTGGATTATTTCTCTGGTGACAACTGATTACGACGTTACCATCTTCCTAATGAACATCCAGCTTTCTTTCCTACTATCCCTGAGACTGTGACAGAGGTAATGATTTTGTTCGGCTGGAACTTTTAACCTTTTGACAGTTTGCCTTATAGTGATTCTGATATTTCTTTCTTCCTCAGGTTCCCATGGAGTTTGTTCGCTATCACTACGACCTCTCTTGGGCCGATATGCATTTGCTTTGACCTCTTTTCTACATGAGAGGGATTTGTCAGAGGATAGTCACGAACAGGATATGCCCAGGCGAGGGCGCCGCAGACCCAGGCGTGGTTGTTAGAGACCTGTTTTGTCAGTTTTTGCTTTTTCATGTATACATGTACTGAGGATGATGGATGTATGCATGATATTTTGAATATATGCACTTTTATGCTTACGTGACATTATGTTATGACTTTATGTATGTTTTGAATGACATGGGTGCATGGTATGAATGCAGATGTTTGACTGAAATAAGAATTCCATTGCACTATACCTTACGCTTTGCTCTCATTTTCTACTTGATTTTGAGAAAAATGAATGATTTTAAACCTGAAATCATGTAAAAACTTATTTTGAGGAAAGGAGGCATAAGGAGGCAGAGGAGGGTTTGGGCGGTACGGTTGGCATGCCACCGTACGGGCGGCATGGGGCAGTACAGTTACCGTGCCGCCACCGCAGTGGCACTACCAGCGTGCCGCCGTACAAGGCAGCATGCTTACTGTGCCGCGACAGCAGGTATAGGAGGTCAGAAACTATCTATTTAAATAGCTTTTTGTCCATTTTCAGTCCGTACCATCGATTTCTGTGCCATCAAAAGTCACTTTCAAACACTTTTTTGCTCTCCATCAAAAATTTTATTTTTTATTTCTCACAATGGAGCCCTATTTCAGCCATGCGATGTTCTTATGGTGCAAGAACCTCACAAAAGTGGAGAGAATTAATCTGGGAAGGTATGGGGTAAGCGCTATGTCCACCCTAAGAGGAATAAAGGTTGATCGGGAATTTTTGCGCTCCTACTTGTGCTTTTGGGATCCAACTGCCCATGTCTTCAGGTTTGGGGCATCTATGGAAGAGATGTGTCCTACATTTGAGGAATTTTCTGTGCTACTTGGATCTAATCCAGAGGCTATGCTAGCTACTCCTGTTGAGAAGGTAGGATATTTCAACTCCTTCAAAGGACTTTTTGATTTGAGTACTGAGGTTGCTAGTCCCATGATGGTGGATGACTGGGTAGATCTGAATGCTGTGATAGTAGAATTTCATGATCCTAAAGATTTTGAAGATGATGGGTGGTTCCATTTGAGGATATGGGCTTTATCCTTTTGTCTGACTGCTGGATACATTTTCGTGAGCCCTACTGGTTGGGGCGATGCTAAAGTTACTGAGCTGATTCCACAAATGGAGGAGGGGAGATCTATTGCAGCTATAATGCTGGCTGAGACCATCTTGAGTTTGGACAGATCTTGTACTTCTTGTGGGCCGTGGTCAATTAGCCCTATTATTCTTCAGGTCAGTAGAATTCTAACTTTTGTACTTCAATTCAATTACTTTTTGTGTTTATGCTTATCTCTTCTGCACTTTTTCATATTTGGCTAAGAGATCATCTTAGGATAGTTGGACCCCCTATGAAGGTGGATTATTCTGCTTCTTGGTATAGAACTCGGACCATTGTGATTAAATGAAATTCCGAGAAAGAATGGATAAAATGGTTGATGGAGCTAGATTCTGATGACCTGTTGTAGAGGTACGAGTGGTATAAGATCAGAAGATTCATGACCATGAGCTTTGGCTACAAGATGGTCTATCTGCTGGGGCTGAGGATGGTGACCTTTTACTAGGCTACTAGGGTTATGCGTCAAATAGGACACAATCAGGGTGTGCCCCCAGATGGCGCTCTATTTCAATCTGTTTTGATTACCGAGACTATTGCCTGAGCTGTCAGAAATGGATGGGTAAGGGGTTTTCATGCTGTTCGCCTTGCTGACCAAGGCGGTAAATCCATGCAGTATATTGATTGGTGGATAGCCAACTCTTAGAAATCAGAGAAGGCTAAAAGGGCTGCCATTCTTGAGGAGATAGAGGAAGAATCATGATTATTTGTTTTAGCTTAAGGAAAAATTTGACCATGTCTTTATTCTCTTTCAATGTTCCGAAGTTTAAATGAGACAAAATAAGACATCATTTTATTTTTTTATCTCTTTTGCGACTCTAACTTTTGCCTAAGCTGCCCTTTCGGGTTTTCAACTTAGCGAGCTTTTTATTTCTTTCATTTTATATATAGTTTTTTTGTGACACAATTAAGAGCCAAGTGAATGTGAAAATGAAGAGTTTATTGATGAATTGGACCGAACCCATATGGGCTGCCTACGTATCTCCTTACAATGATTTATAATTTTTATTCTTTTTTCCTCTTTATGGAGAATCAGGTCCACGTAGTTCTAACTTTTGAGGAAAAGAATGTGAATGCTTATTATGATTTTACAATGCTTGTGAATGCTATGCATGAGTTACAAGGATGCTTTATGCAAAGTATCTCTTGAATTGATCCAGGTTGCACAGGCTAGCAAATTCTATGCCATCCAAGTCTGTCAAGATTGCAGCTCCTCTGGATAAGATCTTCTTGATCAGAAATGGACCACTCCAGTTTGTTCTGAATTTTCCCCTTGGATCATGAACAGGTGCCCTTATTTCTTTCAAAATAAGGTGACCCTCTTGCAATCCTCTGTCCCTGACTCTCTTATCAAAATGTCGAGCCAGTTTTCGTTGATAACCTTGCATCTGATATAAGGCATCCATTCTCTTTTCGTCGATGGCTAGAAGTTGGTTATGGTAACCTTTTGCCCATTCCACTTCATCCAACTGGCTCTCCCTCAGAATGCGAGCTGACTTGATTTCCACCTCGATTGGTAGGACGGCTTCCATTCCATACACCAAAGAGTAAGGTATAGCACTGGTTGGAGTACGTACTGTTGTTCTATATCCCCATAAGGTATATGGCAAATGCAGGTGCTAATCCTTATAGTTGTCAGCCATCTTTTGTAGTATACTTTTCAGAGTCTTGTTTGCGGCTTTAACTGCGCTGTTTGTTTGAGGTCTGTATAGAGAAGACTTGTGGTTTGAATTTTCTCCTTCTTTAAAAGCAAAGTAACCTCCTTTTGGAAGTGAGAACCATTATCAGTAATGATCTCAAAAGGGACC
The DNA here is from genome assembly GCA_947687605.1 of Reutealis trisperma. Classification (NCBI taxonomy): domain Eukaryota; kingdom Viridiplantae; phylum Streptophyta; class Magnoliopsida; order Malpighiales; family Euphorbiaceae; genus Reutealis; species Reutealis trisperma. The sequence continues at coordinate 60,665 of CANTUT010000728.1, read as the reverse complement.
CTGTACCTACAAAGGATGTTGGTACAAATAAACTGGGCTACTCGTTTAGAGTCCAATACCAGGTAAGGTGCAGCTTCAACCCATTTAGAGAAATAGTCAATAGCCACTAGAATGAACTCATGTTTACCAGAAGACTTCGGGCTTATCTTGCCATTGATGTCCAGGCCCCAAGTTGCAAATGGCCATGGCGTGGTGATAGGAGATAGAGGTATAGGAGGTTTCTTCTGAAGTTTAGCATAGATCTGACATTTATGACACTTTTGTACATATCTTGCACAATCTTGATTCATGGTAAGCCAGAAGTAACCCTGATTCATGATCTTGCGGGCTAGAGCAATTTCGTTTATGTGTGGACCTTCGTTGCCACCATGCATCTGTTCCATGATCTGTTGGGCTGCTGCTTCAGTGACACATCTCAGATGGATGTTATCCCAAGTTCGCTCATAGAGTACTTCCCCATTTGGAATGGAACTCTTGGACAACTATCTTAAAGTCTTCTTTTCTGTTTTAAAGGCTCCTTCAGGATAGAGTCCATTCTTGATGTAGTTGAAGATGTCCCAAAACCATGGTTTGCTGTCAGCCGCTTAGATATTCAAACAATGAGCTACACAGCCTGACTCATGCTTAACTTCAATTGTAACTGGTCTGATTATGAAGCCGTAGCTTATATCAAGCATCGAAGCAAGTGTTGCCAAAGCATTAGCAAATCTATTCTTCGTCCTTGGGAGATAATGGAAAGACAGTTAATGAAAATTAGCTGCTAGTTCATTTAGGCATTTATGGTAAGGAACCAAACGCTCTTCTCTGATCTTCCACTTTCCCAAGGCTTGGGAGACTATCAGATTCGAATCCCCATAAATCTCAAGGCATTTGATTCTGAGCCTTATTGCTGCCTCAAGACCACAGATGCATGCCTCATACTCTGCTTCATTATTTGTCACCTCAAAGTTCAACTTGACGGCGATGGGTAAGTTTTCTTCATTTGGTGTAATGAACATGATGCCGGCACCATACCCTTTGTTGTTAGATACCCCATCAAAGTAGAGCTTCCATACTTCAGTGTCAATTGTCAGGATGTCTTCACTGGGAAATTTAGGTTCAAACCAATGATCATCCACTGGAGCTGCAGCTAACTGATCAGCCACTATGCTACCCTTTACTGCTTTCTGCTGCACATATTTCATATCATATGCAGCTAATACAGCCATCCACCTTACCATCTTACTGTCAAGAACTAGTTTCTCCATAAGGAATTTCAAAGGGCTCTTGTCAGCTAGAACATGAGTTGTGAAGGAGCACAGGTAGTGTTGCAGCTTATGGCAGACCCACACCAAAGCAAGACACAGTTTTACTGTAAAACTGTACTTGAGCTCATGAGATAGCATCCTTTTGCTTAGGTAATAGATTGCATTCTCCTTACTGGAGTCAGGAGCATTTTGGGCAAGCATTGCCCTCATTACTTCATTAGTTACTGATAGATAAAGTAACAAAGGCTTTCCAAACCTTGATGGCTGTAGCACTAGTGGGTTTAGTAAGTATTGCTTAATTTGGTCAAAAGCTTTCTGACAGTCATCATTCCACTGCTTGGAGGCTCCTTTTATGAGTAGTTTGAAGATGGGACCACATACATCAGCCAACTGATTGATGAACCGACTAATGTATTGTAGCTGTCCAAGAAAACCTCTGATCTCTTTTTCTGTTTTTAGAGGTGGCATTTCTAGAATTGCCTTCGACTTAGCAGGGTCTACTTCTATACCCTTCTTGCTGACCATATGACCTAGGAATACTCCAGATGATGCTCCAAAGACACATTTAGCGGGATTGAGTTTAAGATTGTACTGGCGAAGTCTAAGGAAGAATCGCCTTAATGCCTCTGAATGTTCTTCAACAGTGGTGCCTTTGACTACCATGTCATCCACATAAACTTCAATTTCTTTATGCATCATGTCATGGAAAATGGTAGTTGCCATCCTTTGGTAGGTTGCCCCGGCATTTTTAAGCCCAAATGGTATGACCCGGTAGCAATAGGTGCCCCATTCAATAATGAATGTTGTCTTCTCTTTGTCAGGAGGATGAACCATTATTTGATTATACCCCGCAGCTAGATCGATTAAGGAAACCAATTCAGAACCTGCTATGCGGTCTACCAACAAATCAATGTGAGGCAAGGGAAAATCATCCTTAGGATAGGCTTTATTCATATCCCTATAATCCATACACATTCTGACTTTACCATCCTTCTTGGGAACTGGCACAATGTTAGCCAGCCAGGATGGATAGTTGATGGGCTCAATGAAGTTATGGTCTAGTAGCTTGGCAATTTCTTCTTTAATTGGTAAAGACCATTCTGTCTTGAGTCTTCTCAATTTCTACTTGACGGGCTTAGCACCTGGATAAACTAGGATTTTGTGAACTGCTATGCTTGGATCCAACCCTGTCATGTCTTTCGGTTGCCATGCAAAACAATCTTGAAATTCTCTAATCATCTGTTCAATGTGATCCCTGTCTATGCATACAGATGCAATGTATGTAATTTTTTGTATGTCATGAGTGCCAACATTGATGGGCTCTTTGATTGTGTCTTCTTTTATTTCATTTATTTCATTTTTACTTGATGTCTCATTTAAGTTAGATTTAAAAATTGGAACATCAAAGAAAAATGGAAACACAGAGTCGTAAGAGGAAGATTTATGATTTTTATTGATTTCAAGTGGGGATATGTCCCAATTTACATCAAACCAAAAAGTGAGACCCTCAAGGTCAATTACATCATCAACAGAAGAAATAGAAGAGATAGACTCAGATTCAGAAGATGAGTCTATCTCAGACTGGGACTCTGACTCAGGTATGGATTTTGGTTTAGACTCTAATTCAGATGGATAGAAAGGGCTCTCCTCATAGGACCAATTTTGCAGCTCAGTCTCGGTGAGCTGGATTAAGGTAGAAGGGTCAGTTTTCTCCTCCTCAACAGTGAGCATGGATACTTCATCAAAGAGACTAGCCTCCATGTTCTCTTCCCAATCTTGACTGAGCATGTAGATTGGTTCATAATATTCTATCTCAAGCCTGACATCAGAAAAAATTTCAAATCCGGGAATCAGTTTTTCGGTAATAGGGCAGACCCAAGGCTCAGGAAAGTTACAGTAAGGAACTGTGTCACCTTCCTTTACAAAGTAGCCATTTAGAGTTTTGAAGTAAGGGCGCATGGACCATTCATAAACCTCACCTCTCTTAAGGGCAGCTATTTGGTCTTTGGCCTGATTTTCCATTTCTTCCAAATCTGCATCAGTGGGCTCATATGCTAGCCCAAATGGTGGTGTTGCTACTGGATAGTCCAGGAAAGACTTCAAGCCCTATTGGCTTCTTCTCAAACCTAGACCAGGAAAGTAATTCATTTTACGGAGCATGTTAGCAACAACAATATTCCCAAATGGGTCAAAATCAAAGGGAACAAATTCTTTACCCTCTTCACCTTCAATGTACTGTATGAAGGAGAAACCTGAAAGTGGATAGGAGGATAGCTCAGGCTGAATCTCGAGAATATGAGCAAAGCTTGGAATGTCTGGTCTTCCATGCATGTCCCCTTTTACAGTCACGACCCCATTTTTGAAAGGGAACTTGACCTTCTAGTGTAGGGAAGAAGGGACAGCCTTTGCTTGGTGGATCCAGGGCCTCCCAAGTAATAAGTTAAAGCAAGAAGGCACATCAATCACTTAGAATGGTATGGTGAAAGATGTTGGCCTAATAGTTACATCAATGATGGCTACTCCAAGGACCTCCCTCTTGGTATTATCATACGCCCTTACAATCTGATCTGAAGGGGTAAAATCAGTAACCTCCAATCCTAAGCAGCTTGCCACCTTCAGAGGGCACACATTTAGAGCCAAACCATTATCAATAAGAACCATTAGCACAGTCTTTCCCTGTGTAACCACTGTGATGTAGAGGGCATTGTTATGATTGGGATCTCCTTCTGGAATGTCAGTTTCTCCAAAAGTGATAGACACCCCCTTAGCAGCAGAGGTAATAGAAGCTACAAGGTTTTATGGTGTAATGTCAATTAGAGCTTGGCATTGATTCAACGCTTTGCAAAGAGCTTGGCAGTGTGGATATGAGGATTGGATCAAACTCCAAATTGAGATGTTAGCTTGTGTCTTCTTGAGTTGTTTAAGAATGGGATCTTCATCTAGTTCAAAAATCCCTTCAATTTGTCAGCAGGTGTAGAAATGGGTTAGGCAGGTTGTGTGTTTGGGGTTGGTTGGTTCTAGATAACTCTGCCACTTTTGGTGATGGCATCAATCTCCTCGACTAGGTTAGTGAGGTCCAAGACACAGCAATAGCTGGGATTTGACTCTATCAAGGAGACGGGGTCAACTCCCTCATAATTGTCTATAGCATTGACTGTGTGGTTAGGCAAAGGGTTGGTGTTGATGTTGGGTTGGGTTTTTGGGGGAATCAGGTCATTGGACTCAATGAGGTCCTGAATTCTATATCTAAAGACCTTGCACACATCTGTTTTGTGCCCAGGTCCTTAATGATAATCGCACCTCTCATGTGGGTTGTAATTTTTGGGAAGTGGATTGGGGATTGGTTTTGGCTCCAGAAGTTTTACCATATTTCCCTCAAGCAGCTTCTTTAAGATGATACTCATGGGCACATCTCCAAGATCATAAAGCTGCCTCCTTTCAATCCAAATAGTCTTCTTAATAGTCATAGTATTAACTTCCCCCCCCCCTTTCTAATTCATTGAGGAAGTGACATTACCCTGATGAGTGGGCTTCTTATACCTTGGCCCTGATGCAGTGTCTTCTTTGATCTGACCACTCTGAATCAAATCTTCAATTTTTGAAGCAGTGGCAATAAGGGCCTTGAAAGAAGACAAGTATTGAGTCTGCAACCTCTCTTGGTAAACTGGCAGCAGATTCTTGACAATTATGTCAATTTGCTCATTTTCAAGAGGTCGGTTTACCATTTGAAAAGCTTTCTTCCTCCACCTCGTAAGGAATGAGGAAAAGGATTCCTTAGCATATTGTTTGGTGGTCTCGAGGTCTCTTCTGGTTACATCGACCTCGATGTTGTAGTGATACTGTTGAACAAAAATATTGCAGATGTCATCCCAGGTCCATTTCTTGGCGACATCTAAGTCCACAAACCACTTCACAGCTGTTCTGGTCAGTGATTATTGAAATAATTAGGCTAGAAGTTGATTATCCACACCTAATGGCTACATAGCTCCCACATAGATTTTGAGGTAGGTCTTGGGGCAGGTAGTCCTATCAAATTTGTCAAACTCAGGCATCTTGAATTTGAGAGGAACCCTTGCATTAGGGAACAAGCTTAAGGATTTTGTATCAACCAAATCCTCTTTCTTCTTCATCCCCAACAGCATCTTCTCCATATGCTCCATCTTTTCCATGCAGGCTTTAATCTCAGGGTTAACTTCCTTCCCTTGGAAAGGATCCACGGGTTAGGAGGTGGAGGCAAAGGTGATATTTGTTGTTGGTGAGTTGTTTTTGAGGAACTTTGGTGATGGGATTGGTAGTGGTGGGATGATGTCAGTGTTTGTAGTTTCTTTGTCTTTGGATTCAACTCTGGAAGTGGATCCATATACAGGATAAAAGGTGGGTTTTGGGCCAGGGAGATTTGTTCCAGCATAGCCCGGACATCCTCCATGATAACCCTCCTTTAGGCCTTCAGCATGTCTTGGAAAAGGGCCTCCTGCCTTTTCATGATGGTCTTTTGGTGTTCAGAGAGTTTGGAAAATAGCTCATCAAAGATCTCATCAGCTCTGGTGGTAGTGGTCTCTTCTCCGGCAATAGACATCTTGTCAACCTTTAGGATAGAGAAATAAAGCTGGGTCAGTTTCTAGCTTAGGTATGGAATAAAGATCAGATTTTAACTGGGACCATTGGGTTGACATGGGTTTATAATTGGGACTAGCAGTGTTTGAGTGGAATTAAGACCCTCCAATTTTGTGAGGTTTATGCATGCATGTATGCATGAATGGAAAAAGGTTTTATGATAATGACATATCAAGTTTCAACATTATGGTACATACAACCCTAAAGAAAGGTTCTATGAGTCATTACATGAAAGGGTTAGGGTGGTTTGAAGGGAACCCATCATACTAGAGATGCGATATACCTAACCACATATGAGACAAGGAGCCTCGCGTGGGTCCAGTGGTACGTGCATACTCATTACACCTCTAAAAGGATTAGAGGATACATCGTGGGTTGGATGATTTCACTATCAGCAAGCAGACCTAAGGAAGGTTGCCCACTCGATGTTACTTTCTATCCTTTGTTTTCCTAGGAAGCTAGGGTTTTTTTGGACAAAGAGTCCGATTTAGTGATGCATGAAAGAGTTATTTTGCTTTTAAAGCTAAACTTGGTATTATACCAAAAGTAATCCACTTTATCTTTTATTTGAACAAAAAGATTTTTAAGTTCCCTAGTGGAGTTGCCAACTGTGAGGCCTCGCCCAAGCACCGGTCCGATCCATCGAGGAATCGAAATGCTCTTCAAGAGAAACTCCACGATTAGAACTCGCTGTGAGTTCAGAAAATTGATTTTTGTAATTTGACAGTTGAAAGTGAGTCGCCATTTTAATTTATTTATTTTAATTGGGAAAATTAAAAAAAAAAAACCCCAACATGATTGACTCTAAAATATGATTTTTCCCAATGGAAAATACACCAATCCACGAGTGACCAAGGAGGGTTCGGGGATCAAGTTTTGGTAATTACACAATTAAGAAAATGTTATTTTCTTTAGTTTAGCTAAAAAATGCAAAATAACTCTTGAAAAAATGAATTTTTGTGTATGCATGAACAGGAATATAATGATGAATGAACAGATACATATATATGATGTGATGGAATGACAAAAATAAATAGGCAAAATAAATCCTACTTAATTATTACAATTTTAAAACAAATGAAATAAGGAGGATCTTTCCTCTAGCCCTTATGGGTACTAGGAAAAGCACACATTCCCCAAATTAACTAAAATAAAAATCATAAAGAAAAGATTAATACAAATAAATTAAAATAAAAAGGACTAAATATTGATAAAAAGATTTTTGGAGTTGATGCCCTTTAGAATGGCAGCCTGCGTATCCTACCGAATAGGAATCAAACCCCACACAGTTCTTCCTTCTTACAAAGGAGGGGTTTTAAAAATATGTTGGTTTACTTATTAACTTAATTCTGATTCTTAAATTAATAAGTTTTAGATCTTTTCAGTTTTAGATCTAAAGAGAATTCTAGATCTGAATTTAGAATTTTAAAATAGGAAATGGATTATACCTTTGCTTTTCTTGGCTTTCGAACGAACGGAACTAGTTTTTCCCCGGATCTTAACTCCACCTTGAATTTGAAGGAAATTTGGAATCTGGACCTAGAAACAACAAGTATGTTAGTATAAGAACGAAAATATGCTTCAATTTCTTTGAAAACTCTTGAATTGCTTTAGAATGCTTTGGAAGTCGTGCCAAATGAGGCTAGAGGAAGCTCTTATTTATAGAGCTGCCAGAGGAGGAGCCGGCGGTACAGGCGGCGGCGCGGCGTCGGCTGTAGGGGCGGCACGGCTGACGCACCGGCCATCTAGGCAGCACGTCAGGCGTGCTGCCAGACCGCCGGCATCCTCTTGGTGCCACGCACGCGGCACGGTTATAATGCTGGAGGCACAAAATGTGTGCTGTCTTCTGGGTGGCACGGCAAACGTGCCTCCCAGATGATAGCACGCCACTCGTGTGGTTTGATTTGTTTCCATCCATTTCGAGCCTGTTTCAGCTTTGATTTGACTATCATGTTATATATGATGATCAAGCACATACAATATTAATTAAGCACACAATTAAAACTAAATCATGCAAAGCATATAAGAAATAGAATGATTAAAACCAATACTGTATTGCAATTCAAAGAAACCAAACTAGTGTATATTCATAGTGTAAATGACAAAGTTTAGACAAGAAGACAAGATGAACATCAAGGAACAAAGATAAAAAAGACAAGGGAAAGGAAACTTTGATGATATTTTCTTCAATCCTTGCTCCAAAAATTTACTTTGAAGAAGTGTCCTTGAATGCTCGCTTGAATGCCTTGGTGACTCTTCAATCTTGTTCTAACTTTTGAACACTTGAATTACACTTTTAATTACTAACTTCATATATGAATAATACTAATATCACATGTCTAAAATTCTATAAAACATTCTTATTTATAGTTTTCTAGGTGTCCCAAATCATGTCCTTTGTAAAAATGAGCCTTTTGTGAAGTGTTTTGATGAAAAGGCACCATAACTACTCGAGACAGGCTGGGATGAGTCGGCACCATGTGGCTTCTGGTATGACTCGGCACCAAAGGGCACGAGTCGGCACCATGGTCCTTTATCATGACTCAGCACCAAAGGGCATGAGTCAGCACAACCTTGCCTTGGCTAGTCCTTGCAAAACTTCTTCCCTTTCATGCATAGAACCCTTGATCCTTTGAGAGTTACCTAGATTGCTTAGAGAACACTTAAAAACAAGATTAAAAGCACCACTTTAAAGATAAAATTCATGCATCAAAACACAAAATTGACTATTAATTGATTAGTTTAGGTATACATATTTGCATTATATCAAATTCCCCCATACTTAAACCTTACTTGCCCTCAAGCAAGAACAAAGAGGGAAGAGACAAAGAAATTACTTAGTTTCTCCAAGATAACTATAAAACAATCTTGATTAAACAATTTTCAAAATTTATTTAAGGAGTATATGGCTAATATTTTGATGATATTGTTCTTAGTGCCCAATAATGATAAAAGATGACAAGTCTTATAGCATAAATTTTGAGCTTTGTCTAATTATCTCATCCCTATTGGTAACAAAGTTATCCAATTATTTAGTCAAGGACCTAATCGTGCTTTTCTAGTCAAAGTATCCATGCATTAAGTCAAGAATTCAATAAATTCCAGTAGCCTTCTTTGGGACAAGAGAAAGCACATGCAAGAATGCAATAAGTCACATGGCATTTTTAGACACATAGTTTGCTTATTCTTCTTTTTTTTTCTCTCTTTTTTTTTATTAAATAAGGTACATCTTTCGAATCAAACGTGACTAAGGAGCAAACTCATTCGCGCATGACTTACTTAATGTACATATTTAATAGGCATACCATACATATCTTTCGAATTGAATGCAACCAAGGAGCAAACTCATTTGCACACAACTTACTCAATATGCATTTTTATTAGCAAACACATATAGTTCTTTTAGTATCCTCATCCATTATTGACTAATGCATAACTCGTATTATGGCTATAGTTTCCTTTAGGCAACTTAAATCATGCAAATTCAAAAACTTATATCAATTTCAACAATTAAGCAAAATTAGAAAATTGACTAGATAATTAGAAATTTTTAAAAGCAATAAGAGTGAGATAAAAAGACAAAATCTTAACAAATACTAGAAAAAGACTTAAGAATTTTACCAATTGGGCATTTATCAAGAACGATCATCAAATTAGTTAGAAAACAAAATGAGAAATCTTAATCAAGATATAATAACATGGAGAAACTTCAAGTAAAAAGGACAAAAATTCTTGATGCAAATTGTAAAATACTAAACTAAACAAAACAACAATCATGCAAAATATATTAAAAGTGCAGAAAATGAAAATCAAAACAAAATAAAACATAAAAGTAAATAGAAAGCTTCAAACTTCATCGTTCAATCCCTCCCCCATACTTGAAATTCACATTGTCCCCAATGTGAAAATGATGGAGAAGGGAAGAAAAACATACCTCATTGATCATCAAGTGGTGGTGGTGAAGGAATTTCATACCCAGAGTAGCTAAAGAACTTACGCAATTTAGAGTCCATACTACATTGTGTGTGCTCCATCCTTTGGTTCCTAGCCTCCAAAGCAGTAAGTTGACGTTGCATGCTCCTTTGGTTTGCCAAAATCTCCTCCAAAATTTGATGGTCATTAAGAGTGGAGCCACTTGCTTCTCCTTGAGTAGAGGATGATGGTGGTAATGCAAGTTGAACCGTTGATGGGGCTCTTGATAGTGGTGGGTCTCTAGTCAATGGAACATCATCATCGGAGTCTTCATCCGAATTATAAATAGAGTGACATAACCCTTTCCAACAAGATCTTGTGTAAGCTGCAACATGGTTAAAATCTCCATCCACAACCTCACCTCTTACAAAGGCTTGCTTTGTGAAATATGAGTATTTGACAACATAAGGAAAGTTTGAGCAATCAATATGAAATCCCTTAGCAATGCTTGTAACAATATGACCATGTGTTAATGGATGCTCCTTACGTGTAACACACATGAGGAGTTGATTAAAAATCTAATATGTCCAACACACTTGCTTTGATTTATGAACACACCACATCAAAAAGAGCTCTTGAACAGTTACTCTATTAGTTTCAGTTTTACCAAAAATAACACATGCAATGACTTTATGCAACATCCAGAATTTCAAATCTTTGATGAACATTACTTTCCCCTTTTTAGGTTCAAAAGGGGTTTCTATATCAGTTAAGAATGTCCAAAAGTCATTAACATTAAAATCATTAGTGACATCACAAACACCACTTCTTTTAAAACCAAAAACTTTTTGCATAAAATTGTAAGTTAATTAGTAAGGTTGGCCAAGCAATCTAAATTCCAGAATTTGAGAATTAGTATCATTGATGTCAAGTGTACCAAAAAACTCATAAACAAGATTGCCATAGGAATGTTCTTGCATACTTATAATTTTTTTCAAACCACAAGAGGTATGAACTTGATTGAATACTTCCTCCATGCCAACATCACGAATTAAAGAGGAAGGAAAATACTTACAAGATACAATTTCTCTATGTTTGATTTTAGAGAATTTGGCTCCTTCTTCATGTGAGTGAATGGGAAAGGAGGACTTATACATTGATGCAAGGTCTTCTTCTTGTTGCTCCTCTTGAGGCCTTGAAGAAGTTGATCCTTTAGTCTTGCCCATAGTTAGAAAATAGAGAAGAAGAATAGAAAAAATTCTGCAACTATGAGTGGATATCGTGTAGTGTGAATGATGAAATGAAGAAGATGATGTTTAAATAGAAGAAAGAATTATTTAAATATTAGGATTTGTGTTTTCAAAATCTGAAAAGAAAGGGTAGGGGAGTGGTGTTCTAAGGGTTAGGGTTTCATAGGTGTGTAAGAGTGTGATGTGAAAAGTCATGTATTTTGGGAAGAGGTGTGATTCTTTTTGGAAAAGAAACAACTTTTCATTGATTTGTTTTGGGAAAAAAGTGTTGAATAAGTTAGTTTTTGACCAAAAATAAGAATAAAACAAATTACAATTGAATTGGAAATGAAAAGAAAAGAAAAATTAGCGTAGAAATTCAAATTTTTGGGTGTGTCAAATTCTGTCCATTGTACCGAGTCGGAACCATAGGGCACGACTCGACACGGGTGCTTTTTGTCACAAGTCATGTCCTATGGGCACTACTCGGCACGAACTCAATCTAAATTTTTTTTTATTATATATATATATCATGTGTATGTATTAAGATAAAATTAATATTAAACATCAAAACTTAAAATTTAAATTAAAAAAAACATGAAATTTAAAATAAACAAACATAAAATTTTAAAATAAATATACTATGTAGTAAATAAACATACTATTAAGTAGAGAGGGTTACTGACCTTGATTATTCTAATGGTGCACTAGCAAAGTAAGGTTTAAGACGATGGCCATTTAGCTTAAAAGATTCACCTTTGTCATTAGCAATCTCAATAGTTCCATATGGATGAACTTTAATAATTTTAAAAGGTCTAGACCATCTTGATTTTAGTTTTCCAGGAAATAGTCTTAACCTTGAATTATAGAGTAAAACAAGCTCACCTTTTTGGAAATCCCTATTGAGAATGTTCTTATCATGCCATAACTTAGTACGATCTTTATATAACTTTGCATTTTCATATGCATTTAACCTTAATTCTTCTAGTTCATTGAGTTGCAAAAGTCTTTTCTTACCTACTTTATCCATATCAAAGTTCAAAGCCTTAGTTGCCCAATACGTTTTATGTTCAAGTTCAACGAGCAAATGACAAGATTTACCATAGATTAATTGATATGGGGTAAGGCCAATGGGCGTTTTAAAAGCAGTTCTATATGCCCATAAGGCATCATCTAGCCTTAATGCCCAATCTTTCCTAGAAGACGAAATAATCTTCTCTAGTATCCACTTAATTTCCCTATTGCTTACTTCAACTTGTCCACTTGTTTATGGATGGTAAGGAGTAGCTATTTTGTGATTAACTCCATATTTTTTAAGCAGACTTTCTATGATATTATTATTAAAATGGGAACCTCCATCACCTATCAAAGCTCTTGGAGTACCAAACCTAGGAAAGATTACTTTTTTAAGCATTTTCTTGACTACCTTAGCATCATTAGTAATAGTAGGTATTGCTTCAACCCATTTAGACACATAGTCTACCATAACTAAGATGTATTTATAACCTAAAGAACTAAGGAAAGGACCCATAAAGTCCATCCCCCACACATCAAAAGGTTCTACTTCAAGAATGCCATTTAAGGGCATCTTATTTCTCCTAGATATATTACCCATTCTTTGACATCTATCACATCTAAGGACAAATTCTCTAGCATCTTTGAATAAAGTAGGCCACCAAAAACCACATTGTGATACCTTAGAAGCCATTTTTGTTGCACCAAAGTGTCCACCCATATTTAAGGAATGACAATGTTTTAAAACATCTTGAATCTCACCTTGAGGAATGCATCTCCTTATTAGCCCATCTGCACATCTTTTATAAAGCAAAGGTTCTTCCTAATAATAAAATTTAGTATCATGTAAAAATTTCTTTCTTTGCCTATAATCTAAACCATAAGGAAGAATCCCACTTACAAGAAAGTTGGCAATGTCAGCATACCATAGAATTTCTTGTGATACAACATTAAACAAATGCTCACCTTGGAAGGTCTCATGTATTGGTACTCCATCATCAAGCTTCCTCAAACCTTCTTGATCAAGTCTAGAGAGATGGTCCGCCACAAGGTTTTCACTCCCTTTCTTATCCCTTACTTCCCAATCAAACTCTTGGAGCATAAGAATCCACCTTAGTAGCCTAGGTTTAGCATCCTTTTTACTTAAGAGGTACTTTAGAGCAGCATGGTCAGAATATACAATTACCTTTTGACCTACCAAGTATGCTCTAAATTTATCAAATGCATAAATTATGTCTAGTAGTTCCTTCTCTGTAGTTGTATAGTTGATTTGGGCATCATCAAGTAGCTTACTTACATAGTAAATTACATAAGGCTTACCTTCCTTCCTTTGCCCAAGGATCGCTCCAACTACGAAATGACTAGCATCGTACATAATTTCAAAAGGTTGCTCCCAATTAGGTGGCTGTAGAATCAGTGCGGATGTAAGAGCTTTCTTTAGGGTCTCAAAAGCTTCATGACATGCTTCATCGAACTCAAAAGTAGCTTCCTTCGCAAGCAAATTACACAATGGCTTGGCAATTTTGGAAAAATCCTTGATAAACCATCTATAGAACCCGGCATGTCCTAAGAAACTCTAAATGTCCTTAACACATTTGGGCTATGGCAAATTTGTGATCACTTCAACCTTGGCTCTATCCACTTCAATACCCTTTTTGGATACCATATGCCCTAGTAATATTCCTTCTTGTGCCATAAAATGACACTTTTCCTAATTAAGTACTAGTCCATGCTCCTTACACTTGTCAAGAACTTTAGAGAGATTTTCTAGACAATTTTCAAAGTTAGTTCCATAAACACTAAAATCATCCATAAAAACTTCAATGCAGTCATCTATCAAGTCACTAAAGATAGAAAACATACATCTTTGAAATGTTGCATGTACATTGCATAAACCAAATGGCATGTGTCTAAATGCAAAAGTTCCATAGGGACATGTAAAAGTGGTTTTTGATTGGTCTTTAGGGTAGATAGGTATTTGATAAAAACCACTAAGACCATCCAAATAACAAAAATAAGAATAATTTGCTAATTTTTCTAATACTTGGTCAAGAAATGGAAGTGGAAAATGATCTTTTTTAGTTGCTTTATTCAATTTTCTATAGTCTATACACATACGCCATCCAGTGATAGTCCTAGTAGGGATTAAATCATTTGAATCATTTTTAATATCAGTCAAGCCACCTTTTTTAGGGACAACTTAAACAGGACTTACCCACTTACTATCACTAATTGAGTATATGATGCCATTATCAAGTAATTTTGTGACCTACTTTCTTACCACTTCTTTGAGAGTTGGATTAAGTCTCCTTTGTCCTTCAACGTAAGGCTTACCATTATCTTCTAAGATTATCCTGTGCATGCAAATATTAGGGCCAATACCTTTTAGATCATTCAAAGGGTAACCAATGGAACTTCTTTGTTTAAGCAACACATTGCACAAAAGATTGATATTTTCTAAAGACAATGATGAATTCACAATAAAAGGGAATTTAGATTCAGAATCAAGGAATGCATATTTTAAATTTGATGGTAAAGGTTTGAGTTCAGAACTTACTTCTTCTCTTGAAGAAGAATTTGGGTCATTATTTCTTTCCAGAGGTTCAAATCTAGAAGGTCGAGAGGAGTGATGATGTGAAGTAGTCTCTAAAAGATTTACCTCTTCTTCTTAGACTTGGTAAGGGGGAATAGGTTCTTGACTCATGCATTTATATTTGACCTCATTTGTACATTCATCAATTAAGTCTATAGAGTCAATCCTACTAACTCCTTCCATAGGTGAAGATTTCATCATCTTAAGAACATCAAATTCTATGCATTCATTATTTACTTCAAATGTGATTTTGCATTTCTTCATGTCAATGATAGCACCTACCGTTACTAAGAATGGTCTTCCAAACAAGATAGGAATTTCAAGGTCTTCCTCTATGTCTAGGACAATAAAATCTGCAGGAACTATAAATTTACCTACTTTTGTTGGCACATTCTCAAGAATGCCAATTGGATAGGTAATAGTCTTGTTAGCCATTAAGAGACACATGTTAGTAGGCTTAAGTTCACCCAAATTAAGTTTTAAATAAATAGAATAAGGCACTAAACTTACACTAGCACCAATATCACATAAAGCTTTATCAAAATACTTTCCTCCAACCATAGGACAGTGAAACATCCAGGATCTTTTTGCTTAGGAGGGGACTTAGAAAACATGGCCTTAGATTCTTCTACTAAAGATACTAGACCATAATCTTCTAATTTTCTTTTATGAGAGACCATGTCTTTTAAAAATTTACCCCAAGCCGGCATATCCCTTATAGCATCTAAGAATGGAATAGTAATAGTAATATCTTTAAGATACTTTAGGAATTTGCCAAATTGCTTATCTAGGTTCCTTCTTATGAACCTTTGAGGAAAGGGCAAGGTCTTAATATCTATTTTAGGATCATTAACCTTAGGTGGTATGATACTTTCATTTTTATTATTATCTTTAATCCCACTCCCTTAGTTACTTTCTAAGTTTACTTCGTCATCACCTACTATATCATTTTTATTCTCATTAGCAGTATTTTCAACCATCTTACCATTTCTTAGAGTAATTGCTTGGCAAGTCTCTCTTTGAACAAATTTTGGTTGACTAGGTAACTTACCTACAGGTTTAGGGTTAGAGGAAGAAACTTGTTGGGCAATTTGAGTTTCTAAAATTCTGTTGTGAGTAGCAAGTTGATCAATTTTGGAATTAAGTTGTTTAAATTACTCCTCGCTTCATTTATTAATGGATATTTGTGTTCCTACAAACTGCTCTAGAAGGGTCTCTAAAGTAGATTTACGTGGTGTAGGAGTATAAGGTTGTTTCATAGGAAAACCTAGTGGGTTATTTAGTTTAAGATTTTGGTTAATCGGTGGGTTTAATTGGGAGGATGGGTTAGACCAAGAAAAACCAAGATGGTTCTTCCATTGATGGTTGTATGTGTTTGAGTTCATGCCCATTCTTTGGTTGTACCCCCTGGACATAATTTACCTCCTCATTTGAACTACATTGGGAATAAGGATGAGGACCTCTACATAGTTCACAAACAACATCAGTATTTTCAATAGAATTAATTTGAGTTTTACTTACCATTTTGGTGAGTGCATTTACCTTTGCTGTTAGCAGGTTAATAGTGTCAAGTTCCAAGATCCCTTTTGCTTTTGCCATAATTGTCTCATCTCCCATGTATCCTTGGGATGCAAGTTCTTCAAGTAAAGTGACAGCCTCTCTTGCTGTCTTATCCATCCATTTACCTCCAGATGCAGCATTGACTATGTTGCGATTCTCATTTGTTAATCCGTTATAAAAAATTTGAGGAATCATCCAATTGGGCAATCCATGATGTGGGGATTGCCTTTGGAGTTCCTTAAATTTTTCCCAAGAAGTATAAATTGTTTCATTTGGATTTTGCTTGAAGGTGTGATCTCATTACGGAATTTTGCAGTCTTTTGTGGAGGGAAGTACTTTTGAAGGAATGCTTGCTTCAATTGATCCCAAGTGGTGATTGATTCACTTGGTAAACTTGCTAACCATATTTAAGCTTTTTCTTTGACTGAAAATGGGAAGAGCCTTAATCGAATTGCATCATCCGATACTCCATTTATTTTAAATGTTGCACATACGTTCAAGAATGTCAAGATGTGTGCATATGGATCCTCCCCTTGCAAACCATCAAACTGATTAGTTTGCACCATTTGAATGATGCTAGGTTTGATTTCAAAGTTGTTTTTTGCAATTGAAGGAGCCATTATTCCCCCTATACAATCTGTGATGTTAGGCATGGCAAAGTCGCCTAACATTTGTCTTTCTCCGACCATTAAGTTGTATTGATCTTCTTCTCTTTGTCTTTGATTCCTACGCAAAGCATAAAAAGTTTGATCAATTTCAGGATCAAATAGAAGATCTTAGAGCTTCTACTTTGTTGCATGTTTAACTAGAATTAAAACAAAAAATAAAAATTATAAAAATTATAAAACAAAAACAAAAAGCTAAAACAAATTTTCACTATCCTAAATTAATAAAAATTACAACAAGTTCCCCGGCAACGGCGCCAAAAATTTGTTAGGCCTATTATGGGTGACTCAAATCCAAAGGGATTAGTATAAGATGAGTAGGGTGTCGAACTCTGGGGAACATGGAAATTTCGTATTAATTGGATAGTTACTAGGATGGATAGGCAAGGATATTAAATAAGAGATTTAAAACTAATTATATGCTACTATACTAATATTATGATTAAGGATGTTGATTAGGTTGAATTACAAATCAGAATTGATTTTAATAAGATGTGTTATATGCATGCAATGATTGAGAGTATGGTCTATAATTCCTAAAAGCAACTCTCATTGTCAATTAGAAGTGTTTGATCTAGAGTCTATGAGCATTCTCATGTCATCATAAAGATAGAACAAGACCATAAACATTCATGCCAATACTATAATTCCCCTTAGAGTGGATTTGCTTGTCTCCAAGTGCTTATCCTATTCTCTAAGTAATTTTAATTGTTTCTCCATCAATTTATCCCGACTCTCATTGTGAATAATTTGACTATCATGTTATACATGGTGATCAAGTACACACAACATTAATTAAGCACACAATTAAAACTAAATCATGCAAAGCATATAAGAAGTAGAATGATTAAAACCAATACTTTATTGCAATTCAAAGAAACCAAACTAGTGTATATTCATAGTGTAAATGACAAAGTTTAGACAAGAAGACAAGATGAACATCAAGGAATAAAGATAAAAAAGACAAGGGAAAGGAAACTTGGATGATATTTTCTTCAATCCTTGCTCCAGAAATTTACTTTGAAGAAGTGTCCTTGAATGCTTGCTTGAATGCCTTGGTGACTCTTCAATCTTGTTCTAACTTTTGAACACTTTAATTACACTTTTAATTACTAACTTAATATATGAATAATACTAATATCACATGTCTAAAATTCTATAAAACATTCTTATTTATAGTTTTCTAGGTGTCCCAAATCATGTCCTTTGCAAAAAGGAGCCTTTTGTGAAGTGTTTTGATGAAAAGGCACTATAACTACTCGAGACTGGCTGGGATGAGTCGGCACCATGTGGCTTCTAGCATGACTCAGCACTAAAGGGGACGAGTCAACACCATGATCCTCTATCACAACTCGGCACCAAAGGGCACAAGTCAGCACAACCTTGCCTTGGCTAGTCCTTGCAAAACTTCTTCCCTTTCATGCATAGAACTCTTGATCCTTTGAGAGTTACCTAGATTACTTAGAGAATACTTAAAAACAAGATTAAAAGCACCACTTTAAAGATAAAATTCATGCATCAAAACACAAAATTAACTATTAATTGATTAGTTTAGGTATACATATTTGCATCATATCAATAGTCTTTGCAAGGATGAACTTGTTGAAGGACTTCCAAAGATCAAATTCTCAAAGGACAAGACATGTGGACCTTGTCAAATGGGAAAGCAACACAAATCATCGTACAAATCAAAAAAATATTGTAAGTATTTCTAGACCCCTTCAACTTATTCATTTGGATTTATTTGGACCTAGTAGAGTTGCTAGTTTAGGTGGAAAAATGTATGCCCATATGCTTGTTGATGACTACTCTATATTTACTTAGGTTAGTTTCTTGACTCATAAGAGTGATGCTTTTGATGCATTTAAAAGTTTTGCAAAAAGAGTTCAAAATGAGAAAGGCTGTTTCATTTCCAAAATTAGAAGTGATCATGGAAAAGAATTTGAAAATGAACTTTTTGAAAATTTTTGCATTGAACATGGAATTTCACGTAATTTTTCCTTTCCTATAACACCTTAACAAAATGGTGTTGTAGAAAGGACAAATAAAACCTTGATTGAAATGGCTAGAACCATACTTAATGAATATGGTTTACCAACTTATTTTTGGGCAAAAGTCGTTAATACTTCATGTTGCATTTCAAATAGAGTTTTTAAAAGACCCATTTTGAATAGAACCTCTTATGAGTTATGGAATGGAAGAAAACCCAAGATTTCATATCTAAGAGTTTTTGGTTGCAAGTGCTACATAGTAAATACCAAGGACAACCTTGGAAAATTTGCTTCTAAAATCGATGAAGGCATTTTCCTAGGATATTCGACTGCTAGTAAAGCTTATAGAGTCTTTAACAAAAAGACTATGGTCATTGAAGAATCTATGAATGTAGTATTTGATGAATATAGTAAACTTGATCTTGTAGGTGAATTTGAAAAGCTTGGATTGGATCAAGATGACCAAGTGGAAAACTAACAAGATTATAAGGATCAATCAAATCCACAAGAGGAAGATGTTCAAGAACTTCCTAAGGAGTATGGATACCCCAAGAATCACCTCAAGGAGTAAATCATAAGTGATCCATCCAAGGGTGAAAGTACTAGATCTCATTATAAAGCCTTAGATAATAATTTTTCTTTTGTGTCTCAAATTAAGCCAAGGACTATTGATGAGGCTCTTAATAATAAGAGTTGGGTGATTGCTATACAAGAGGAACTCAACCAATTTGAGAGAAACAAAGTTTGGGAACTTGTTCCTAGATCCAAAGATCATCCCATTATTAGATGTAAATGGGTTTATAGAAATAAGTTAGATGAGCATGGTTTCATCACTTAGAATAAGGCTAGATAGGTTGCCAAAGGGTATAACCAAGAGGAAGGCATTAATTATGATGAAACTTATGCTCTGGTAGCAAGATTAGAGGCTATTAGGATTTTGCTTGCTTATGCATGTCATATGGATTTGAAACTTTTTCAAACGAATGTTAAAAGTGCCTTTTTAAATGGATTTAATGAGAACAAAGTTTATGTTGAGCAACCCCCTGGTTTTGAACTTTATGAACTTCCCAATCATATTTTTAAATTAACCAAGGCCTTGTATGGTTTGAAACGAGCTCCCAAAGCTTGGTAATGCTAAGTACATTTCTTTTGAAAAATGATTTTGTTAAGGGCAAGGTTGAAACAACACTTTTTTGTAAAACGGCACAAAAATGACACTTAGTTGTTCAAATTTATGTTGATGATATTGTATTTGGTGCTACTAATGAACATCTTTGTGAAGAATTTGCCAAGTGTATGACTAGAGAATTTGAGATGAGCATGATGGGTGAGCTCAAGTTCTTCCTAAGACAACAAATCAAGTAATGCAAAGATGGTATCTTCATCTACCAATCCAAATATACAAAAGAGCTTCTCAAGAAGTTTAGCATGGATGGTTGTAAAAGTAGCAAGACTCCAATAAGCACATCAACTAAGCTTGACAAACATGAAAAGGGTAAGCCTATAGATGAGAAGAAATATCGAGGTATGATTGGTTCTCTTCTCTACCTTATGGCATCTAGACCTGATATAATGTATAGTTTTGTTTATGTGCATGTTTTCAGTCTTGTCCTAAAGAATCTCATTTACATGCCGTTAAAAGAATTTTGAAGTATTTACATGGCACATTGCATTTAAGGCTTTGGTATCCTAGAAATTCGTCTTTTACAATAATTGGATTTTCGGTTGCGGATTATACAGGTAGTTTGCTTAATAGAAAAAGCATTTCTGGAACTTGTCATTTTCTTAGTGAATGTTTAGTTTCATGGTTTAGCAAGAAACAAGTTTTGGTAGCCTTGTCCACCGCCAAAGCAAAATATGTGGCGGCAAGTTGTTGTTGCATTCAAGTTCTTTGGATGAAACAACTTAAGGACTATGGTCAAGTGATTGATCACATTCCCATCAAATGTGATAACAAAAGTGCCATAAATCTTTCTAAAAATCCCATCCAACATTCTAGGAGTAAGCATATAGACATTAGGCATTATTTCTTGAGAGATCATGTGCAAAATGGTGATGTTGTATTAGAATTTATTGATACAACTAATCAACTTGCTGATATTTTCACAAAACCCCTAAATGAAGAAAGATTAAATTTCATAAAAAGGAAAATTGGCATGCTTAATGGGAGCTCATTACCTTAGATTTTCAAAATTACATAAAGTTTTTTTTTTTATGCATCAAAATTTTATGCATGTTATCACATTTATCTTTCATATTTTACTCTATTAAAATCTTGAATTAAGGTGACTCTTAAGTCAATTAAATTTAGATATTTTTTTTACCTTATGCATTTTGGTTGCATGTTGGTTGCTTTATGGTTGAGTTTTGGTATATTTGACTACAATTGCTTGAATTTCTTTTTAATGACTTGTTGATATCTTAGTATATGAAATGTATAATTGCATCTATTTTGATCTTGAGTCATAATGCCAAATCCATTGCATATCACTTCACTCAAAATTAAAAAAAAAAAAAAATTCTACTTTTCAAAATTCGCGGTTGCTACGTATGAATCACTATCACGAAATTTAAACTTATGGCCATTGCTGATCAGCCTTCAGAGTCTTGCTCGCAATTGTTGAATCGTGGATGTGATTTTAAATTTTTCAAAAATCATGGTCATTACTAGGAAGTCGTAGTCGTAACTCAGTGTTTGGCAGCATTCAAAACTAGCCATTTTTCAACGAACAAATTTGCATTTAATGCAAAAACTAGCTGTTTTCTGGCTGTTTTTCACCTATTTTTTGCTTATAAATATCCCACTATTATAGTTTTGCATTTTTTCTAATGCATCAAAGCTTTCTTACTTAAAATTCTACTATCTCAAACTCTCGTCTAACTTTTCTCTCTTTCAAGCTTTATAATTCTTCCTCTTTTCAAATACTTCTCCATCAATGGCTTCTAAAAGACCATCTAGAAAAGGGAAAGAAGTACAAACCTCCCAATCACCCTCTCCTCTTGAACTTATGAGGGGGATCACTTAAGAGGAGAAATAAAATTTCCTTAGGATTCAAGACAAAACCATTCTACCTACCAAAATACAAAGCCTTGTTTGTCTTAAAACCTTGGGTATTGAGGATAGCATTATTGGCTACCTCAAAAATCTACAGTGGGTAAAATTTATTTTTATTGATGATGAGGGGTATGATGAATTAACTAGGGAATTTCTTGCCACCCTAGTTGTACAAAAAAAGTTTCATCTTACCTGTGGCCATTATGCCATCAACTTTTGATTTTTTGGCGAACTCTATGAGCTTACATTGCAAGATCTTACCAATATCTTTGGCCTTCAAACTGAAGGTGCCTACACCATAAACAATTTCTCCCTTGAACTCAATCTTTTTTGGACCGAAATTTCTGTAGAGCCTAAATTCGATCCAAAATCCTCACTTGCCAAACATATCAATTCTTCATAGGATTGTCACCTCACCATAAATGCTAGAGGAGATGGCAATGAGAAAGTCTCCCAAAGAGATCTTTTCTTCCTTTATGGTCTTGTGAAAGGAAAGAGCATTCAAACCGCTTAATTCCTTGTTGATCATTTCCTTCATCTCTCCTCCACCAAAAAAGGTGCAATTCTACTTTATTCCCACATCACAACCATAGAAAAACATGTTGGGGCTCTTACCCAACCCAACAAAGCCATTCTCTAAAAACTAATTAAAAAATCCCCTTGTAGATTTCCAATACATGATCATTGCATAGGTATTGAGAGAAAAAGAAGGGAAATATGAACATATTTTTGGAGATGTTGGGATTCAAGAAAGAACTAGAAAAAGATCAAGAGTTATGATTGGAGAATCTAGCCAAGTTAGGGAAGAAGAACCCCAAGTTGCTCCCATTATCCCTCCATCTCAACCTCAAGATGAAACCAATAGACTTCTTCATAAAGTCTTAAGGAGACTTTTCCATTTAGACCATATTCACCAAGACATATTTGATATGCAAGGTCATATGGGTCTCCCTCAATGTAATTGATAAGATTGGGGATTTAGTGAAGAAAAGGAAGAGACACATGAGGAGGCCCCTCATTAAGAAGAAGAGGAACCCAAAGATAGAGGAGATGCTTCTTAAATTTTAAATTTTTTTTTTCTCTTCTCTTTCTTTTGTTTATCTTACATTGTTTCAAATTTTTCCTTATGTTTTTATGCATTCTAATGTGGCATTATCCAACTTCAAATTAATGTAATTATGAATTTTCTCAATTTTGATCTTGTGTGCCTAAGTATAGCTATTCTATTTTCTCTTTATGCAAAGTTCTTTATTCAATTCATTCCTTTTGATATTGCCAAAAGGGGAGAAATTTAGAAATAGAACTTAAAATATAGTAAATTCATTGTTATATAACTTTGTGATATATTCTTTCAAATAATCATATACTTTTCAAGTTGTTCTCATGCTTTATTTTTTGCTATGTATCACATTGAGGGGTAGCATTCTAAATTGAAAATTACTTTATATTTAAGTTCAATTTGATTATCAAAATAAAAAAGGGGGAGATTGTTGACCTAAGTCATTTCAAAACTTAGTCAATCTCTATTTTGATCTTGTCAATCAAATTAAAGATATCTAATGTGTACTTTAAGTGTTTATTTTACAGATTATAACATATTTAATAGATTGAATTCCAAGTATCCTTGAAATCTCCTAAAGACATTGGTTGGCTTTTGAGTCATGCCCAACACAGCCTAACTAAATCGCGATTGTTACTATCATATCTCGACCAAGACGATCAGAAGGCAATATAGTTCAATTTTTAGCTTTGAGACATAGAACGAATCATGACCTCAATCGCGACCGCGACCAAGGGCGTGATCCTTGATTAGTGACTGTGAATTGGTAGTCGCGACCGCAAAATTCATATAGAAATCTAAGCTTCCAATGGATAGTTGAAGTAAGAATGAGGAGATGCCATGTGTTATCTAGCCATTGTAGATTATGAAGATTGTGACCGTGAAATATTGGTCTCGACCACGAAAATTGAGTCTCAACCACGACCCAACTCTGACAGAGCATTTAATGCAAGATTTTATGGCTGTTTTGAGGATCCTTTTTGGTATCTCTTTATAATGGGAATTTAGAGGGAAGAAGCTATAAATACCCCCTCTAAAGACCCTTACAATGATCCAACAACTTTCATTTAAGCCAAACTCTAGAAATTTTAATTCTCAAAGCCTTTACCTTTTAATTGTTATTATTTGGTTATTGTAAGAGCATTGACAGCTTAAAGGGTTGAGTGTTAGCATTGAAAACACATACTATTGGGTTGAGAGTGAGCCATTAGAAAACTCTTGTATAGGTTTAAGTGTGAATCTAAGGGAAACACTTGTAAGGATTGTGTGTGAGCCATTAAAACACATTGTAAGTTTAGAGTAAGCTTGAAACTCCTTATAAGTATCAATTAGTAGTAAAATCCCTAATTGAGATTGGAGAGTGGGCGTAGGGTTTATTAATACCTGAACCACTATAAAATCAATTTTGTTCATTCTCTTTCCCTATCTCTTTCTATCTAATTTTTAATTTCCCACCAATTCAACCCCCCCTTCTTGGTGCATAAGGGCAAATAGAACTCTTTTTACTTTATATAAAAAAGAAAAAAGGAATTGCATCAATTATTTTTAAATTTAAATGAACGTGTTTCAATTTGTAGTGATATTTAGAGTGATCATTGGCAAATGCATTCTTACATGGGCATAACATATCATTGGATTGATGATGAATGGCAATTGCAAAAAAGAGTTCTTGCTTTTCATGTTTTTGATGATCGACATATTGCCGATAATATTTTTAGAATGATTAAAAATATTTAGAAGAATATAGTTTGATTTTAAAATTTTTTTCAATTTCTTTTAATAATGCATCTGCAAATACTGCTTCAATTAATGAACTTCAACAAATTTGTCAACCCAATCTTGGCGGTAAATTTTTTCATATTAGATGTGCATGTCATGTTTTGAATTTGTGTGTACAAGATGGTCTAAAATCCTTACATGTTGTTATTTCTCCTATTAGAAAAGCAACAAAATATTTATAGACACATCCAAGTAATGAAACAATGGTTTAGTTTTTGTAAAAGTCATGGTAAAAGACCAAAAAGATTTCTGAGAGATGTTCCAACTCATTGGAATTCAACATATGAATTACTCAATGAGTCATATGGATATAGATAATTATTGTGCACATTTATTTCCAATAATGTGCCACAAGTCATATTATACCCACAAAATTGGGATGTTTGCACAAAACTTTTGGATGTTTTAAAAGTTTTAATAATTCAACAATTATTTTAAGTGGTGTTTATTATCCAACATCTCATTTATTTTTTATTGAATGTCTTAATGTTGATGGTGCATTACAAGAATATGAAAATGATTTAAGTTTGAAAAGTTCAATTTCTTTAATAAAAAACAAATGGCTAAATTATTTTAAATTCATTCCAAATATTAATCTTATAGCATGTGTTTTTGATCCTATATGTAAAATTGATGGTTTGTATGATTATTTATCACTTTATTATTCATGTTTAGGTCTTGATGTTGATGATAATGTTGATGTTGATTATATAATTTCCAATGTTAGGAAAATATTATCAGAGTTATATACTGAATTTAGTGTTATTTATCAAACATCTACTATAAACACTTCTTATATTTCTTCTTCTTCTATGTCTAGTGAAGTTCAAATTGAAGCATCCAAAATCAGTACGGGTGATCATGCCTTGATGAAAAGGTATAAAAAAAAACTAGAGGATCCAGTGACTCTAATCCTGAACTTGATATTTATCAAACAACTGCATTTGAGTTTGGTGATAGCAAAATAGGTAAAGAATTTCTAGTCCTTGAATGGTGGAATCGACACCAAAATACATATCTTATCCTATCACAAATTGCTAAAAAAAATTTAGCAAGTCTAGTCTCAACGGTTATTGTGGAACAATCTTTTAGTGTGGGATTGTGAGGCTTCACCAGAGCACCAATCTAATCTGCGAAAGGGAATCGAAATGCTCATTTGGGAAAGAACTCACAAGGAAGCTCTCGAGCTTATCTTTGATAGGTTTGAAAATTATTTCTTGGAGTAGCCACCTTAATTTATTTTTATTTGGGAAAATATAAGAAAAAAACCTATTTGACTCCAATTATTACCCAAAAGAAAAAGGATCACTAGCCTCGAAACCAAAGAGGATTCAAGGACTAGGTTTTTTATTTAATTTAACAAAATAAGTTTGGCCAAGTAATATAAAGGTCACTTAAAATATATTTTATGAATAAATTAAAATGCATGAACAATTTATAGTATGCATGATCATTCAATCCACAAAGTTTATACATAATTAGAATTCAAAATAAAAGAGAGTTAATATTACAATGAAATCCAAACTTAGGGGATACCTTCTCTAGCCCTTATGGGTTCTAGGAAAGTAACACATTCCCCAAACTAAACTTAATAACAAAGTAAAGGAAACAAAATTAGAGTAAGTAAAAAAGGTGATAGGGGGAAGTTGGTTAGTTTTAAATTGGATTCGATGCCTGAACTATGCATGCCTACGTATCCCTTTGAATGGGAATAAGAATCCATGCAGTTCTCCTTTCTTGCAAAGGGGTTAGTTTAGCCTAACCACTTTATCATGTTTTGATTGATTGATTAAAAGAGAGTTGAGTTAATTAAATATTTAATTAATTACTGAGTTGATTAGCTAACAACCTAGATGAATCAATTCAATTAACTAACTAAAAGAAGAAAGGAAATTTAAACAAAAGAAATTTAAAGGAAAAGAAGCTTACCTCTAACGGTGGGCGACGACTAGCCTTGGATGGTGAGGGACGGCTGGCGTTGGATGGCAGGTGGTGGCTGGTCTCAGACGATGGGTGACGGCTAGCCTTTGGAAGGCAAGCGGTGGCAGACACGAGCCTTGGGCAAAAGACTTGCCTCGAATAGGGGGGTGGCGGAAAGCCTTAAACTAGTCGAGTAGGAATTAAAGAGAAATGCCCCAACTCACTTTGCGAAGCAAGGAGCAAATGCAAAGCGGTTTGCTTGAAGTTATTACTTGTCAAGCTCTAGAAGTTGGTATTTTGAGGTGTGGAGAGGTCTTCTATATATAGAAGAAGAGTTGGAGCATAGAATGCATCAAATTCCAATGTGGGATTGCAAAAAATTGAATTTTTGCTGGAGTTGCCACAAAGGGCTTTGTAGCACCATAGAGCTCTTTGCGGTAGTGCCGCACAGCCCTTTGCAATTCTGCAGAGGGCTTTGCGGCAGTGCTGTAGAGCTCTGCAACAACAGGCCCCGCTTTCCCCCGTTTTCGCCTATTCTTTCTCATTTCTCATATGTTTTTCATGATTCTAGTTGCGTTGTAGTAGTTACTCAGTCCTGGATGATCTGAAAAGGTTTAAATGCCAAAAAGAAATATTTTTATTTTTCCATTTTGAGAGTTTTCAGCTTCTGAAGGTTTGTTTACCGAGCCCAAGTGCTTCTAAGATTCAAACGCATATTGAAAGATGCAAAATTAAAGGTTCACAACTGCCCCCTCATCAAAATTATCTTTGTCTGAAAGGCGATTCTGATGATAGTGAACTTGAGAATGGGAGATGGTAAAAGGAACCAAATTATTGTCTAGGACAGAGTTCAAACATTTAGGTGATAGGTGTGGTTGAATTTTAGGGAAGATGCCACTGGTATATTTGGGAGATCTAGCGACTAGTAGTATGTGATAATTGGTAAGAGCTAAAAGTGATGTTCCTGTCGGGTAGGAATGATGGCAACCCTATCTGGTAGGAGTCGACGAAGTGGTGATGATGACGATCCTGTGTAGTAGGAATCGATGAAGTGGTGGTGATGATGACCCTATCTAATAGAAATCAACAAAGTGGTAGTGATGATGACCCTGTCTGACAGGAATAGATGAAGTGGTAGTGATGACGACCTTGTCTGGTAGGAATCAACGAAATGGTGGTGATGACGACCTGTTTGATAAAAGTCAACAAAGTGGTGATCCTGTCTGGTAGGATTGATGATAATGATCTTGTTTGGTAGGAATGATGTTTATGATCCTGTCTGGTAGGAAAGAAGATGATCCTGTCTGGTAGGAATTGACAAAGTGTTGATCCTGTCTGGTAGGAATGAAGACGTGTCTGGTGGGAATCGACGAAGTGGTGATCCTGCCTAGTAGGAATGATGATAATGATAGTCTTGTCTGGTAGGAAAGAAGATGACCTTGTCTAGTAGGAATGAAGACAATGATCTTGTCTAGTAAGAAAGAAGACGACCCTGTCTAGTAGGAATCGACAAAGTGGTGGTGATGACGACCCTATCTGGTAGGAATCGACAAAGTGGTGATCCTGTCTGGTAGGAATCGACGAAGTAGTGATCCTGTCTGGTAGGAATGATGATAATGATCCTGTCTGGTAGGATTGAAGGTGACAATCCTGTCTGGTAGGAATCAATGAAGTGGTGATCCTATCTGGTAGCAATGATGATGATGATAATCTTATCTAGTAAGAAAAAAGATGACCCTGTCTTATAGTAATCAATGAAGTGGTGATCTTGTTTTGTAGGAATGATGATGATAATCCTGTTTGGTAGGAAAGAAGACAACCCTATCTGATAGGAATCGATGAAGTGGTGATCCTGTTTGGTAGGAATGATGATGATGATCTTGTCTGTTAGGAAAGAAAATGACCCTGTCTGGTAGGAATCGATGAAGTGGTGATCTTGTCTGGTAGGAATGATGATGATGATCCTGTCTAGTAGAAAAGAAGACAAACTTGTCTGGTAGGAATCGATAAAGTCATGATTCTGTCTGGTATGAAAGAAGATAACCCTATCTAGTAAGAATCGACGAAGTGGTGATCCTGTCTGGTAGGAATGATGATGATGATGATCTTGTCTTTCTTTAAGAGTTTTGACAATTTGCCTTGATTCATGATCTTGGTTAATGCAAAAATGCTAGACAATTATGCAATGATATGATACCTTGAACCTGTGAAGCGTCAGTTATGGTATAAAAGTGTTGTTCTTTGGGAGAAGGATGCCCCCATTTCAAAAAAGTGAATATTTAGAAAGGATGTTCCCCCACTTTAGAATGAAAGAGGAAAGTGATTTGCTCATTTGGTTTTTGGTTGATTGGCTAGCTTAGAGATGAAGATGGGCATGTCAGGTATGAGAGTGGTTGGTTAATGGCTATTAGTTTGGCCTAGGCAAAAGTAAAGTGTAGTCTTAGAAAAGATCAGGTATTTAGTTTAGATAGGTCTGACTTTGGTTTGAGGCTGAATTGGAGAGCTAGATCATGAAGGTCAGGTTTTTAGAGATGATTAGATTGGAAGGTTTGGGGAAGGTCAACTTGTGAGGCTTATCCTCATGGAAGGCTCAGTCAGGTTTGGTACTTTAGCTTAGTCAGGTTACAACCTTTGGGGATTTTATTTGGAAGACCCAGTCAAGTTTTGTCTTAGGCTCGGTTAGGTCTAGCTTAGAGGAAAGGTCAGGGTAAGAAATTAGTTGGGGAAGGCTTGGTCAGATTTGGCCTTGGAGGAGATTATGGTCTTTTTATGAATGGTGAAAGCTAGGCTTAGGCTTCATGGTGAAGGCTTCTTAGTTTGGACTTCGTGGTAAAGGCTTTTTGGTTTAGACTTCATAGTGAAGGCTTTTGGGCTTAGGTTTTTAGGGTGAAGGCTTTTGGGCTTGGGTTTCATGGTGAAGGCTTTTGGGCTTGGGCTTCATGGTAAAGGCTTTTGGGCTTAGGTTTTAGGGTGAAGGCTTTTAGTTAAAAGGCTTTGTCAACTTAGGCTTTTCTACAGGGGTGCTTGGACCTTTTTGAAGGATGGTTGGCTTCATCTTGGGTATAGTGCTATAGGTTTTGGTCATACAGATACCGTAGGCTCATGGATAAGGATTTGCCCTTTGTCATAGTTGCATTTGATTTTCTTGGTTAGTAGGCCTTGACTCAATTGGACTTTATGGGTTATGTTATTTGCTAAGGATGCTTGTTTTTTTTTTTTTTTTAAGGATGATGAGATTTTGCTAATGAGACATGGAATGACTTGAGTGGTTCAAGCTCTTCTTAAGCTTTGCAAGACATGAGTTAATCTTGGTTGTGCTAGAGAAGGCTTGCTTTAAGGATGATGAGTCTTGAAAGACTTAGAATATTCAATTTTGCCCATAGGCTTGGCTCTTAGAAGATGATGAGACTTTGCCAAGGAAAGGGTGGTATGAGGCTTAAGCTTGAAAGGATGGTGTGAGGCTTGAGCTTGAAAGTACGGGATGATTTTTCCAATATGGCTTGGGATGGTACAAATGTGAAGTTTTGGGAATGGTTCAAAGGAGGGTTGGAAATTTTGAAAAGGATCAGGGAGGTTGTATGATTTTGCTATCTATAGCATGATTCATGGAAAAAAACAAGCCAAGCTAAACTTATTGTTTTGAGATTAAAGAGACATTTAAAGTGACACTTTATTAGCTTGAATGTAGATGACAGACTAGATGAAAGGAAGTACCCTAAGGAGTAGCTGAATGACTGATGAGAAAAGATAACTTGGGATTCTTGCTCCTAATGAGAGCTAGGAACATAATAGACTAGCAATGTGAGAGATTATGCCTAAACTCTTTAAGCTAAGAGACGTGATGGATTAATAAAAGATGATGATGACCTAGAAAGATGTGCCCCAACTATGAGATAAGGGCGTAGAAGACAATATCACTTTAGAAAATGAGCCACTAGTAAGGAAGGATGACCTTGAAGACATGAGATGAGAAGGAAAAATGATTTGATATGAAGGAAAATGACTAGGATGAGCTTTATTTTTCTCTCTCTTTCTTTCTTTTTTTTTTTTTTTTTTTTTACCTAAGCTGCCCTTTTTGGGTTTTCAACTTAATGAGCTTAGATTGATGAAATTTTGGGAGAAAACATTCCATCGTGATTTGCTGATTTTCTTCATTTCGAGGGGGTCTATCCTTTGAATTTTGGATTTGATGAATCTTTTTGCCCCTTTATTGAGGTGTATCATTTGATTTTGTGCTTTAAATATTTAATGTGAGGTCTATTTCTTGACCTACTTTGGTTAGGAGCTGGCAAAGTAATTGTTGGTAGCACCTCAATATATGCTAGCTGTGGTGGATTTAATTGACTATTCATTTCTCTCTCTCTCTTTTCTTTTTTTCTTTTTCTCTCCTTTTTTTTTCAAAGCTCATCCATGTTTAGACAAGTGCATAAATAATTAAAAAGATGTGAATATTTTATTACAAGATAACAAAAAAGGAATCAATATGATTGATGAAAAATAAGATGACAGACTCATACTCAAATTTAGACTCAGACTTTGAGATTTGGACTTAGACTCAAACTCAGACTTGGCGATTTAGACTCATACTTGGAATTCAATCTCAGATAGGTCAGATTAGCTAAACTTGAACTTTTTAATGTCATGCCACTTGGGTGAGGTAAGGTGGGGTTGAATTAGGTTCAGGTTCTTCATCACTGTTCAGGTCGGTGGTAAGGAATTTAGGTTGAAATGATGCACTTTGGATGCAATCTTCAACCTTTGATGCGGTTGCAATCAAAGCCTTAAAAGTGGGTAGGTATTAGGTTAATAAGTGGGCTTGTTAGGTTGGATTAACAAGGATGTCCACTTGTTCTTGCTCTGTTGGTCTGATTAGCATTTGAGCAGCTTTAACCCTCCACCTTGTAAGGAACATGGAGAAGGACTCCTCTGGAAGCTGTTTGGTAGTTTCCAAGTCATGCCTAGTGACATTCACTTCATTGTTATAATGATATTATTCGACAAAGGCACAACAAATATCATCCCATATCCTTTACTTGCTCTTGTCTAGTGAAAGGAACCATTTCCTAGTAACACTGGTTAGTGATTGTTGGAACAGTTGAGTAAGGAGCTCATCGCTAACTCCTAAAGGTTTCATTGCCCCCACATATATCTTCAAATAGGTCTTGGGGCAAGTGGTTCCATCAAATCTCTCAAGTTCAGGCATTTTGAATTTAGGAGGGAGCTTGGCATTGGGAAATAAGGTTAAACTATCCACGTAAATTAGATCATCACAGTGTTTTAGGGATTTAAGGGTTCTTTCCATAGCTTCAAGCTTCCCCTTAAGTAATCTAGCATCTAGATAAGAGAAAACTTCCTCACCTTGGTTTAGATATCGGTTGTTTAGGCTTGAATTTAGGCTAGGATTGGTTGAGTTGAAGATAAGTTTTGGGTTAGGATGGCTACGGGTGGCCTGGTTAATCATAGCTCTAACTTCCTCAATGATGAATTGCCTTTGTTCCTTGAATTGGGCTTGCTGAGCAGTTAGGATAGCTTGGAAATGCTCTTCTTGCTTCTTAAGGACTTTGGTCACAAGTGTGGTTAAGGAAGCCATATCAAGCGAGTGGGCCATTAGTACCTTTAAACCAAAGTAACAAGGTAAGTGAAGGGTATGGAACAGAAGAGGTGATGAAGGTATAGGCATGCAGATCCTAAGAGAAAAGGCTTTCTATTGTGTAATAGGCCAACAATTTTTATTTTTTTTTAGGCTTAAGGTATGATGGGGCAAATGTTTTAGGCTTCAGGTAGTAGACTGAACCAAGGGTATTGGGCTTAAGGTAGTGTGTTGGGCCAAAGTTATTAGGTTTAAGGGTCACAGACTAGTTTTGAAAGGTGATGGGTCACAAGTGTTGGGCTTAAGGATCTTGTGTTGGGTCAAAGGTATTAAGCTTAGGGTAGTGTGTCGAGCCAAAGGTATTAAGCTTAGGATAGTGTCTTGATAATTTAGGGTATAGGCTATAGGCATCTGTCAATCCGAGGGTAATGGATTAGTTTTGAAGGTAATGGGCCAAGGATGTTGGGCAACGGTGTCTTGTGGCTAGGTTGGCAAGTTATGGGTAAGAGGATGGTAGAGATGTTTTTAGGTTATAATTTAGGGTGAAGACATTTTAGGTAAGGTTAAGGTAACAGTGTCTAAGGTTAGAGGTATTTGAGGTTAAGGCTAAGGAAATGAGGTCTTAGGTTTAAGGCTAGGGTATTGGTGTTTAGGTTAAAGGCTAAGGTAATGGGGTAAGGTTTTAGGGTTAGGGTATTGGTGTTTAGGTTAAAGACTAAGGTAAAAGGGTAAGGTTTAGGGTTAAGGTATTGGTGTTTTAGGTTAAAGGCTAAGGTAAAGGGGTAAGTGTTAGGGTTAAGGTATTGGTGTTTAGGTTAAAGGCTAAGGTAAAGAGGTAAGGTTTAGGGTTGGGGTATTGGTGTTTAGGTTAAAGGCTAAGGCAAAGCGGTAAGGTTTAGGGTTAGGGTATTGGTGTTTAGGTTCAAGGCTAAGGTAAAGGGGTAAGGTTTAAGGTGCTGGCTTAAGGTTTATGGGGACAAAGGTGAATGGGATAGAGGTGAGAGTATTTAAAGTTTAGAAGTGAAGATGTTGGGATAAAAGTGAGTATATGACCCTTCTTCAGTTCAAGGTATAACCTAGACTTAAGATGAATGCGTGTTTTGTTATACAATATAGATGTATGATATGCATGAAGAAAACATTTCATGAGAATGCAAAGATGCAAGGTTTTAATTATGGTACATACAACCTAAAGCCAGGATCTAAGTTCATTACATGAAAGGATAAGGGGGCTTGTATAAGGTACCCATCACACTAGAGCAGCGATATACCTAACCATATGTAAGTTAAAGAGCCTCACGTGGGTCCAACAGTACATGCATACTCGTTACACCTTTGAAAGGATCAAAGGATTCATCACGGGATGGATGATTTCACTATCAACGAATAGACCTAAGGAGGGTTACCCATTCGATGCTACCCACTATCCATTGTTTTCCTAAAACTAGGTTCAATGGTAAAGAGGCTATGCAAGTGATGCATGCAAAGTCACAACCATATTAAAAGGCCAAACTCTTTTTAAACCAATTAGTAGTCCACTTATTTTTCCTTTTATTAAAAGAAAGTTACTCCCCAGCAGAGTCGCTAGCTGTGAGACCTCACTCGAGCACCGGTCCGATCCACTAAAGGAAATCGAAATGCTCATTTGGGAAAGAACTCACGAGGAAGCCCTTGGGCATATCTTTGATAGGTTTGAAAATTATTTCTTGGAGTCGCCACCTTAATTTATTTTTATTTGGGAAAATATAAGGAAAAAACCCATTTGACTCCAATTATTACCCAAAAGAAAAAGGATCACTAGCTTCGAAACCAAAGAGGATTCAGGGACTAGGTTTTCGATTTAATTTAACAAAATAAGTTTGACCAAGTAATATAAAAGTGACTTAAAATATTTTTCATGAATAAATTAAAATGCATGAACAATTTATAGTATGCATGATCATTCAATCCACAAAGTTTATGCACAATTAGAATTCAAAATAAAAGAGAGTTAGTATTACAATGAAATCTAAACTTAGGGGATACCTCCTCTAGCCCTTATGGGTTCTAGGAAAGTCACACATTCCCCAAACTAAGCTTAATAACAAAGTAAAGGAAACAAAATTAGAGTAAGTGAAGAAGGTGACAGGGGGAAAGTTGGTTAGTTTTAAATTGGATTCAATGCCTAAATTAAGCATGCCTATATATCCCTTTGAATGGGAATCAGAATCCACGCAGTTCTCCCTTCTTGCGAACGGGTTAGTTTAGCCTAGCCACTTTATCATGTTTTGATTGATTGATTAAAAGAGAGTTGAGTTAATTAATTAATTTAATTGATTACCGAGTTGATTAGCTAGCAACCTAGATGAATCAATTCAATTAACTAACTAAAAGAAGTAAGGAAATTTAGACAAAAAAGATTTAAAGAAAAAGAAGCTTACCTCAGACGGTGGGCAACGATTGGCCTCGGATGGAGAGCGATGGCTGGCATTGGATGGCGAGCGGGGCTAGCCTTGGATGGCAAATGGCGGCTGGCCTCAGACGGCTGGTGACAACTAGCCTTTAGATGGCGGGCGGCAGTGGACACGAGCCTTTGGGAAAAGACTTGCCTCAAACAAGCAGGCGGCGAAAGGCCTTAAACTAGTCGGGTAGGAATCAAGGAGAAACCCCCCCTAACTCACTTTATGAAGCAAGGAGCAAATGAAAAGCGGTTTGCTTGAAGTTATTGCTTTTCAAGCTCTACAAGTTGGTGTTTTGAGGTGTGGAGAGGTCCTCTATATATAAAGGGAGGTTAGAGCATAGAATGCATCAAATTCCAATGTGGGATTGCACAAAATTAAATTTTCGCTGGTGTTGCTGAAGAGGGCTTTGCAGTACACAGAGCTCTTTGCGACAATGCTGCACAGCCCTTTGCAGTTCCGTAGAGGGCCTCGCAGCAGTGCCATAAAGCTCTGTGGCAACGGGCCCCACTTTCGCCCGTTTCACCCATTCTTTCTTGTTTCTCATTCATTTTTCACAATTCCAATTGCGTTGTACTCGTTACTCAGTCTGGATGATCTGAAAGGGTTTAATTGCCAAAAAGAAATATTTTGATTTTTTCCATTTTGAGAGTTTTTGGCTTCTGAAGGTTTGTTTACCGAGCCCAAGTGCTTCTAAGGTTCAAACGCATACCAAAAGGTGCAAAATTAAGGGTTCACAAGGAGGCAGTATATTGGATGAGTCACTATCTTCCTTGGCCCATGAATCATTAGAAGCTCAAGCATGCCTTGATGATTAGACTAAAGCAGAACTAAGGGATGGGAGAGGAATGAAGATTTATTCAAGTTTGACTTCACAACTAATGGAACGGTAGGAACTTCTAGTAGTGGTAGTGATTAAAAGGTAAAGGGGTAATTAAATTTGTAAAAAAAAAAAAAGATAAGAGAACTACATAGGCTTTGATTCCTCAAAACCCTAAGAGGATACGTAGGTAACTTAATTTTTAGTAAGAAAATAAAGCTCAAGCCTTTTAATTTTTTTTTTTTTATAAATATATTCCTTTTGAACCGGTATGAACCGGAATTGGCAAGTTATGAACTGAGGCTAGAACCACCCTAAGGGCAGTTTTGGTCTAGTTTCATTTTTTCTGAATTGAACTGGCGATTCCTGAACCAAAACTGGCAGTTCCTGAACCGTGGCCAAGCTTATTGCCTAGCCAATCTTCTTCCTAGTTGAATTACCATTCTTAAAGGAGAGTTGGACTAAGATTTGGATATTAGAATGAGCTATCTCCTTATTTGGTGGTGAGTTTTGCGGAAATAAGATGACAGTCAGATTGCTTCCAAGTAGGATTTGTCTTTCTAAGTATTTGCCTTTTTTTTGTTTCCTTCAATGTGCTCATCCAGCACTACAAGAAAAATACAGTTTACCGACAATAATTTACCGACAACATAGATTCCATTGCTAAATACCAATGAAATACCAACTGATAATGGGAACAAATATTTTTTAGCAATTACCAACTAATTACCAACAAAATAGTAACAAAAAATTACCGACAAAACATTGTCATCGCTAAACAAGGTGCCAAAGTTTTGTGGGATCAAATAGCAACTCTTTACCGATGACTTTCCAACAAGTTTATAGACTTAATTTACTGATAAAAAATTTTGTCGGTAAAGTAAGTGCCGAAATATGTTGCCAAATTTACCAATTAAATAAATGGTCAGTAATTATGAAACTTATGGTTTGTCTATTTACCAACTAAAAATGTAGTTGGTAACTACCGACAGTGTATTGTAGTCGGTAATTACTGACAGTTTATTGTAATTACCAACTACAAATGTAGTTGGTAATTACTGACTACGTATGTTAGTCGGTAAATGCATAGTGCATTACAATCCCCTTCCTCCTTCATTTGGTGAAAATTTTGAGGGAAAAATTCCCTCTGAATCTGTCACAACCCAACTTTAAGCCATTACTGTCTATGGTATAGGAAGACATAAGGTCACCTAAACCCATAGAACTTCTTTATAACTTACTAAGTGTTGATAAATACCACATTACCCTTATCCCAAGAACAAAACCAAAATTTCCATTCCTTATTACTGATTACCATATTAATTATCTATGTGATAAACATTTATTATTTTAAATCCATTTTCATGCTTATCACTTTTGAATTCCATTTTCTAGTATTTTAATCGCAACTCGCCCATATATTACTTAAGTGTTTGGAATATGATAATATGCTACCAAATCACACATATACTAATCATGTTCTAAATTATACCATTATTATAGACCTTAACAATCCATAGAGCTCTAGAGTGAAACTACCAAAATACAACATAATATATATATATATCATGATACCAAAAGTAGCAATGCAATTTCCAAGTAAAGATGTAGAACTTGAAATTTACCTTACTGACCTATCAACTAGTCCTGAAAAATAAATAACAACTATGGGATAAGACAAAGCTCAGTGAGTACAGAATAATATTATATAGGTTAAACAAATGATGTATGATAAATGGTGACTCCTTATAGCAATAAAGTAAGGTGGATCAGAAATTATTCTTATGGAACAATTTTCCCATATATATACCAAATATTATATCTTTAACAGAAAAATTCATTTCTCAAAAACGGTGTGTTTCCCCAGAATCAATCGAGTGGTGGCATACGCCTTGCTCACTCCTATATAACTAGTCACACATACAACTGATCAGGCCATACGTACTAGGGACCTTAAACCCTTCCCAGCTAAGGTTTGGATAATCTCATCCTATCTGCGGGTCCAATTACCATTGTGCATAAGGTCTAATGTATTGCCCCACATCAAAGGGGTATTCTGTTTATCATGGTATCATTACACTTAAAGGTCAAAACAATATAGGCTCATTAGCTAAATGCCATAAAGAATTATTTTATTTAGTTTGGTTCAATAATCGGTAAAACAAATAATGCTTGCCAAAGAATTGCAATGCATTTCAATTAGGAAATGATTTAATATTTATGCTCATATTTAAAGCATAAGTTGTATTATATTATTAAGTACTCACCTCTTATTCCTTAGTTCCTATACTGATATACTCAATGTAAATTATAGTGAGGCTCCTCAGTATCCCAAGCAATGCTTTTGCCTTTTGATTCTATAAATATATCCAAACAAGTAAACATCAATAACTGTTCCTTTAACTTTCTAGCCAAACTCTAACTCAAACTTAACATCATCTTCCTAGTATTAATCATCAAAACATACTCCAACACATTAAACAACAACATATTCAAACACATTAACAATTTAACCAATTTATTCCAAAAATCCCATGTTGGCCAAACTCTTCCACTAAAACAAATAAATTCCTTTTCCTTTCTAATTCCTTAATTAAATCCCATATTCATCAATTAGAATCAATGTAATTAATTTTCTAGCATTTAATGCAATTAACACAATTCAATAATTAAAATCCTTAATTTGGTATGTTCCAATTAAATTTGGGAAAAATCATTTTCACCAACCAAATTTCAAATTAACCTTATAAACATCAAATTGAATCAATTACAAACTTAATTAACCAATCAATTTTAAAAATTCAAGTTCAAATCTTGAAATTCCCAATTTGACCTAAAAACCCTAAAATTTGAGGAAAATTATCAAATTCATTTTCAAACTTCAAATTGAACATGGATTTATCAAATTAACACCTAAACAATCAATATCCATCAACCAATTGAAATTAATTTCTTTCAATTCCCATAAACCCTAATTTTACGAAAATGAGGTGATTTGGGGAAAACCAAAAATTTCTAAATCAAATTTTAAATTGATCTTTCAATAATGAAATTGACATCATACAAAACCTATAACAATAATCAAACATCAAAAACACACATCAAATCATACATTTCCCTTATAATATGGATTATGCCTTCAAAGATTTCAATTTTTGTATAAAATCTCCAAATTTAAATTTTACACTTTTAAATCACTTTTAACATCCCAAATAACCTTAGATAGTGTTAAAAAAAATTTAGAACACTTCCCCTAAAAAAACCTATTTTGGCCGAGCTACCCTTTGGAATTCCCAACAATTGATTTTTCATGCTTCCTTTGCTATTCCTCACCTATTAAACCCCAAATTCTTAACTCCCATCCTCATATTCCATCAATTAAAATGCACAACTAATTCTTCTTTGAATCCCTTCAATAAAATCAAACCATATAAATCAAAAGAAAAGCATATAATTGCTAGCAATCCATCACTCTTAGGCTAAGCACAAAACCTTACCTTGAAAGTTTTAAATTTGGTTCTAAGTTGAAGAGCAAGTTGAGAGGTTTTAGTTTTTGCTGAGAGTATGATCTTCATGCTAGGTTACAAATGAAATGAACTAGCATATTTTCACTTTATATATAAATAAAATCAATGGTGGTGATTTAATCTCATAAGATCAATGGTCACATTTTTACCTAAGATGGATGGCTAAGATTGATCAAGATGGATGGTTAAGATTTCCCTTAGGTGTATGGTGACTTAGCATCAAAATGATGAGTTCAATAGTCACAAAATGTATATGGACAATGGTGATGGAAAAGTAAATTAGCTTAGGTGTTAAAGGTTGACAAAAGTCAACAAAGGTGGCTACCACCCAAAATGGTGACTAACCTAACCTAACCTCACCCTAGCCCTTGGTTAATTTATTCTAACCTTAGTTTAGTCAAGTTTCACTAAATTATGGGCCTTAGTAGGCCGGCCATTCCATAGGCTTGGGCCTTGAGTCCAAAAGCCCATTAACAAGCCCACCCGTGTACGTTTTCCAAACTCAAAAATTTTTTGTAACTTTTTCTCTTCCCTTTCACTTGGCATTTTAAATCCTACCTTGCCATGTCATAATTAATTCAATAAATATATATGAATATTCGTACTTTGTAAAAATACACAATCATACACTTAGCATCAAAAAGGGTTTCTTTTATTCCATTACTATATCATTGGTACAATATTCATAAAAATTTATATTCTATGGTATTATTATAACTCTAATGAACTATGGAAACTTTGGGTATTACAAAATCTTCTCTCCAATTATTTTATTATCTAAATAATTTAAAAATAATATGTAATAAATTTGTTAATCAATGTTGAAATATAATGTGTGTGTGTGTGTGTATATTATGAATATTTGTATATTTGGTTTACATATATTATGCTGTAAATTTAAGGTTTAATTTGAGGATTATGAAATTTAATGGATTTAATTTTTTAAAATTCATCAATTTAATATAATTGGTCTAATCGTGAGGAAATTAATATTTAAAAGATTTTAAATTATTAGTTTTCTACAAAATAATTTAATTATTTTATCATAATTAAATATATAATTTTATAAGAATATCATAAAAATGTTATTTAATGTTGTGGAAGGTGTAGTGAGAGATTTTTTAGAGATCTTCTGCTCGATTTCCCAAGGTTACAATTAATTCTATAATAGATTTTTTTAAATAAATTTAAAATTAAGTTTTGAATAAGTATCCTAATTTAGTTTATTATTAGATTTTTTTTTTTTAGTATAATATAGTTTTATTTTGAAAAAAATATTATTAGTTTATATAATAAATAATAATAAATTTTGTTGTGAAAAAATATAAAGCATAATTTTTTAGAAAAACAAATACAATTCACACACTGTATATCAAAATTGATAGAGGCCGTGAATAAGTAGAGTATAATAGGGAACTTGAGAGTACCATATTGAAAGAACATGGCAAAATAATCCTGTAACTTTGAGAGAAATTATGCTCTCCTATTTTTTCATTAGGAAAGCGGCACATATCAAATGGTAGTGAATATTTGTTAAAAACACAGAAATCCGCTAAGTAGGTAACACAATGTATAGAGTTTGACACCTGCTCGGTATTGGAAGGTTAGAAGAAAAAATGTCATAAGCTATAGATGGAAGTCTCGATAGAAGAAATTTGATAAGAATGTCTAATCAACTAGCATATCTAAAGCATAATACTAGTAAGATCTTGTAAAATTACCTAATGTTCAGAGAGAGGTTTTATAATATTGAACCCTAGAGTTAACAAGAGGATGGATACTCTTGTAGTCCTTTGCATTTTAGTCATTATCCTGATAAATAACAAGTAGGTTATGAACTATCTATTATCATAAATTTTTAAAGTTAACAAAATTTGAATTTAAGGAAGTTGACGCCTTGTGCTACTCATCGACAAGTATTAGCAAATTAAATAATAAATAATAATTATGAAAATAAGAAATAAGAATATGAAAATATAATAAAATATTTGAAATAATTAATAAACATAATAATTTAAAAATAATGTGGGTGTGAAAAAATAATTATGAAAATATAATAAGAATTTAAAAAATATATATAATTAATATAATAATAATTATAGAATTAGAATAGAATTACAATAATAATAGATACAGTAATAGTTTAATGATATTATTTAGCTTATGTTTATTATATAATTATATTAAGTGTACTATATAAAATTTTATCATATTAAATCAAAAATATTATTTTAAATTATATTAAAATAATTGAAATATAAAAATTTATATATGTTGTGCAAATTTTAAATGGTTTATTACATAATAAAAAATAAAAAATAAAAAAAATAAAAAACAAGTCAGTGCCCCTCTCTTTTTTCTATTTGGTTTGCCCCTTTTCCCCATTTCAACTCTCATTATTTTCTGTTTTCTTTTGCCGTCAATCTCTACATAATCTTTCAACAATGATGTTCGACAATAATATACATATTGAGATATAAGGAATTATTTTTTCATTTATTTGTTTGTTCTCATCTCTTTTATTTCGCTCACCAATCTGAGTTATTGGTTAGTTCCTAATCAAAAAATTACTAATCTGGGTATTGCAGTTTTGAAACTCGAGTGGCTTGTGTTCTTGGTGTTGGCTTTGTGGATTTTTTTCCAATTGGTGGTTTCAAATTTTCAAATTTTAATATCTATATTTTTTGTTAAAGTAGTTGTTAATTGCTATTGGTTTGTATTAAGTATTAAATAAAATAGTTCATTATATATGGCTAGATGATTAGTTGATGTGTAATTGAGATAATATGATAATTGAAGCGTTTATCAAGAAACATACCCATTTTATAAGGAGAAAAAGTTGGTTTAACAAGGGAGGTTCTACCGAATTTTTAGTAAAATGATTCATTTCATTTATACAAGTGTGTTTCAGTATTTTTTAATGGCTAATATCTAATTTTATTTCTATGTAATAATTACTTGCTAATATATGTAATGTGTATAATGTTAAATATTTTTATGTTCTATTAAGTAATTTAATGGTTTTATAGTATGGAGCTATAATACCCGAGGTTAATTAACAGTAGCAATGACATTGCAGCATCTATATACTGTGCCAATTAGGGCCTTAAGAACCATAAGAGTATCAAATGAAGTGAATTCTAAATAAATGATGTGACAATGAGTGAGGAATACAATCAATTTTGATAAGTACCTTATGATAAGTGAAAGTTGGATCAAATTAGATGTAATAGACTACACTAGTAAATTAAATAAGATATAAATTTAAAGTGCGAATGAAACAGGTGTTGACATCTCCTAAGATATTGGGAAAGGATGATAGTGATATGAAAATTTGATTTTTAATCAATGTTACAAGGGTACAATGAAGTCAAACTTAGTTTGACCCAATGGGTTTACATGAGATATATACTTGAACAATGCTAAAGGAATAATGAAAGGAAATCAGTTAGTATTATTGTGCTACCAATTGAACTACCTAAATTTAAGTATTATGTCACATGTGTGAGACAATTATTGTCCTTGTATACTATAGTATGTATGATATTTAGAATGTGGGATTCCAGAGGCAAGTTGTATCATTGATAAAGGGGAAGAGGCTCAACCACGGGTGTCGCACGGCTAGGATTTCAGCCGTGTGATAAGGACAGATGAGAAATTTATCCAGTAGCTTCACACATGTTGGGACACGGCTGAGGTTCTACCCATGGAAAGTTGACCAGTAAGCTAAAGAGCTATAGAATATGTGGAGTTATGGGCAAAAGTGATTGGCCAAGATAAAAGGTAAAAGATGTTGTAGAGAATGAGTTGTAGGCATGTGATTAGCTTTCCACCAAAGTTGACTAAATCAAAGTCCTAAACCAAGTTGAATTCTTATTTCTCCACATGTGAATCTAGATACTTCCATGGACACCTCACCATCTAATGATAATCATCACCATTTTGGAGGCAATTATAGCCATCCACCTTAATGCAATCTTAGCTATCAATCTTGATTAATCTTAACCATCCATCTTGATCAAATGCAAGCTATTGGATTTAGTTTAATAAATCCTCACCATCCAACTTAAAATACATATAAGCAAATTTATGTTTGTAACAACCCACACCCACCCTAGGAATTTTCGTGATAAAATTGCTTGATTTAGAACTAATAAGGTTAAGTGTGTGCTTGAGTGAAAATTTATGATCTAAGTGATTGATGAGTATGTGGCATATTAAATTAATTTTAATATGCATAATATATGTTGCTATTGTGAAATAAATGATTTACATGAAGTGCATTTGCATAAAAGAATTTATTTTAAATAAAATGAATTTTCATGCATAAGACAATTTTTAAGCATAAAATAATTTTATGGGTATTTTTAAAATATTTTAAAATAAATTTTTTTGAGAAAAATGTTCCAGAATTAATAAGAAAAATATTCTTTTTATTTTAATTCTTATTCATCCAAAAATTTAAAGGAAAAGCCCAAATACCCAAAAGCCCACTACACAAAAATCCTCCTAACCTAATTCATTAAGGGTATTAGTGGAAATTCCACTCCAACCCTAATATATATTCTAAATTTTGGCCAAACCAAGGTTTTCAGCAGCCATTCTCTTATTCTTTCTATATCTTGGCAGAAAATTCTCTCAAAATATTTCTCTCTAC
The DNA here is from genome assembly GCA_947687605.1 of Reutealis trisperma. NCBI lineage: Eukaryota > Viridiplantae > Streptophyta > Magnoliopsida > Malpighiales > Euphorbiaceae > Reutealis > Reutealis trisperma. Next base: position 16,994 of record CANTUT010000728.1, on the reverse strand, counting down.
TAAAATATTGAAAACACCTTTCTGTTTCGCGATTTCGTGACCGTAATCGTAAGTTTTTATTCTCTTTCGATTTCTAAACTGATTTCTATGAAATAAATTATGAAAAAATTATTTTGAACTATTTGATTATTGATTTTTATAGATTTAATTTTGTTTGGATGAGTTTTTGGGAGAGAAAATTTATTTTCTATCGAAAACATGATTTTTTCCGCAAGATTTCTCCAAAGGTGAATTCTATAACTAAAAATCACAATTTTTATGCATGAACATCATAAGAAGGGGGGGGGGGGGGGGGGGGGGGGGGGGGGGTTCTAAACTGATTTTTTATTTGTTTAGATGAAAAATATTGGATTAAATAATATTTCTGCATATTTCTGTGATGATCAGAAAGTTTTGAAAAACAAAGGAGTTCAAGGTTTTCGTGTTAGAACTTGGAAGTTGGAAAATTTTATTCTTGCATGGACATATGGCTGCCAATTTGTATGAATAATGTTCTAATATGATATTTGTTTTTTTTAGATGAAAAATAATGATTTGAATCATGTGTCTGTTTATCGCTGAAATGAACGAAATGCGCGAAAAGCGCAAAAACTCATGATTTTTCACCTAAGACTTTAAACTTAGAAATTTTTTGTATAAATCCAATCTATGGCTGCCAAATCATATAGGGATGTGTTCTAAACTGATATTTTCTATTATTGAATGAAAAATAATAGTTTAAACAACCTATTTACACGTTTCTGAAATGACCAAAAAATACTGAAAACAAGAAAACTTATGGTTTTGAGCTCTATGATTCAAAAGTTGAATTTTTGATGTATAAATAACACCAATAGTGGCTGATTCTTACGGATTTAAGTTCTAAAATGATTTTTGTCACATTTACATGAAAAATCTTGATTCAAACCATGTTTTTACATATTTCTGAAATAGACGGAAAGTACGAAAAGAAGAAGAATTTGGTTTTTTCCTTAATGATGCATTCGGCCTACATGAACAATTTTGTCCCAATGATTATAAATTTTATGTGATGTGTTTTGATGATTGTTGGCATGTATGTATGTATAATAAATGATAAAATTGCATATTAGTTGAAGGTATGATCTTAGATAAGCTTAAATGCGTTTTGGTATACTTAAGGTATGCTTAAGGTATCTAAACCTTATTTTGTGATTAGAATGCAAATGTGATTGGGAAATATGGAACTAGATGTTATGATGAATCGATGATGAACATATGATTATGAGTTAATAAAGTGAAAGGGATCATAAGAGTTAAGCATGACGCGTCAAAGGTTAATTGTTAAGTTGACATGTATAGAAGTGTAAAGTGAATTAAGATAATTGTTAAAGTGAATTGATATTAAGGTAATAATACTGTAATGACCTTAAAAAGGTATTAATGTGATTATCATGTGATATCAAGAGTGCCTATAAGACCTAAGTATGCAAGACTTTTAAAGTTAACATGCTATGTGCCAGTGATGAGTACACCTATATGTGAACTCTAATGTGTATGCTATATGTGCATGGGTAGTTATGGGATAGGAGCATCATGAGTAAATAAATACTAAGTATTAAATCAAATATTATGTTAGAGTTTGAGGAGCTTTAGAAGTGCAAAGGGACTACGTGTACTAGGAGCAAAGGAACCCCAAGGTGAGTAAACATCATATTCATTCTACAAGTGTGAGTAAACACTATGTTCATGTTATAAGTGCAAGTAACATATTGTTATGTTACAAATGTGTGAAAACATGCTATGTGAGCCTTTGTGATATATGAAATCCAAGTTCTTTCCATTTTAAATATTATTATATGATTTCTTTGTCAAGCTTGGGTTGCCAAGGGACATTTGGTCCAAAACTATTTTGTTTATCCAATGAGAATTTCTTATGATTGACACCCTAACTTGTATTCTTTCTGGAACTACACTATCATTGTATCATTGTTTAAAAGCTAAACCACTATTATTATTGAAATACATGTTATTATTGCCTTATGTGATATTGTTAATTGTGATTACCATTAGCTCTAGTTATGGTACCTTTACCCCTTATGCAGAATCCTCGTACTGATACGGGTAATCATCAAAGCCTATGCACACGGTCTTAACCCGATGGATAGGGGTAGTGTATCCACCTCAGCTAGAAGGGGCGATTCTAGCCGTGGAGCCTGATCAGCTTCACGCCTTCTACAAGATAGGAGTTGGAATTTGGTATAAGGCCACCTCTCCTTTATGTGTTCAAGTGATAGAGCAATAGCCTTCACTCACTATGTGTTATAAGTGTGATTTCTGCAAACTTGCCAAGTTGAACCCTTGCTAAATTGCAACCTGATTCATGAATTATAAATCATGAACTATGTGTATAAACTATGTGTTTCCTTTTCAAAGGAATATGTGATAATGTATGTGCCTTTCATTTACTCATTGAGATCATCTATCTCACCCCTTTTTCCTTGTATGGTTCCAAGTGAGCAAATGTGAGGAGGCAAGGTGATGGCTCAAACATTCTTCTTCGCTTGGGGAATTCCTTGTCCGAGTTATCAATAATACAATTTTATGACGTCTTGTCATTAGATGCTCCGAGAATTGTTGATTGATACTTATTGAGATATATTATTTTCTTTATGGATTTTATATGTAATGAATTATCCTAAGTCTTCTGCAATTTATGGTATTCATCTAAATGTTTTAAATGAGTTAATGTAAGAGGTTTGGTAAGATCCTAAGTATGATTTGTTTATATGTAAGAGGATTCTACGGGCGTGGATGACCTTATGTCTCCCCGTGTTCTAGGATCGTCATATCTCTAAGGTTGGGATGTGACAAAGGTGGTATCAGAGCTATACTTTTTAAAAGTCTAGTTTAGGCTTGTTTTATATGAGTTGCTTAAGTAAAGTCCTGGAGCATAGGAATTTTCCTGTCATGCCACTTGCAGTCTATCGTTAGTATAGTTCTGCGAAATCCTAATAGATTTTAGTAATCCTTGTTATTGTTTGCTTTCCTTACGATTCTTCTGACAGATGACCAAGAAGATTACGCCTGCTCGAGGACCGCAACCCAGAGCACCCCGTGTGACCTGTAAGAGGACTTAGCTAGAGATGCTCGAGAAAGTAGTAACTGTGATTCACCCCACGAAAGAGAAGACCCCTGATGAAGAGGAGGACCCCGAGGAGCGCTTAGATCCTGATTGGGTATATAGTAAGGTTCAAAAATTGGAGGATAACTATTCATACTTAAAGGAGGAAAACCGACATCTTAAGGTGATGATTCATGCACTAAGAAAGGATATGAAGCAACTCAGGTCAGGGATTGTTGAGCATAGAGGAGATTACTCGTCAGTGAGGTCTGCATCTTCAGCTAATCACCATCAAGATAGAGATCTTCTTTGCTATCGATGTGGTAGCAGTGGCCAAGTCGCTCTTGATTGCTCTACAGGTGGACACGATAACTAGGTTGAGTAGATATGATGATCGACGTAACAGCATAGCACTTTATATGATATCAATGATTTTCCTTGATTGCCTAGCTACCTAGGATGAGATTATTTCCTTCATTATTATGCTATAGTGTGATATTATGAGATATATGCTATATGATTATGATATGTGATATGTGAAAAACTATGTGATATGTGATTCATACATGACATGTACTTAGTAATGTGACATAGTAAATGCATGATAATGTGTGCTAGGATAAAAGGAAAGTTAAATGGGTTAGGATAGGGGATTAGTACTAAATTCCCTTATTATGATAGACAAAATGCCTCCCAAGAAGAAGGTTCGCATAGTTGCCCAATCCATTAGGGCTAACGATGATGTTATATTGGACATCGCATCGAACGCTACCTCTGCACCTATATGATCAAGAGAAAGGTCCAACTCGAGGGCATCGAATATGGGCTCTAGTGAGCAAGCATCTTCGCAAAAAGTGCATGCCATGCGTGAAGAGATGAGAGACTTGTGCAAAGAACTGGATGAGCTATGAGCTCAAAGGTGAGAAGCATCACCAACTTAAGAAAGGAATGGACTTACGCCACCTGCGATAGTGACACCTGCTCGGAGAGAGAGGAAACGACTACCTGACGAGGGAATGACCGCGACAGAGTTTAAGAAACTGCAACCACCTACCTTTTGTGGTGAGGAAGGAGATGACCCTCAAGAATTTTTAGATGAGATGGATAAGTTAGTCCATCATTTATCTTGCTCAGATGCTCGAGTGATCAAGTTGGTAGGACTCCAACTTAAGAAAGAAGCTTGGTACTGGTATGAGAGGAGTATTGAAGAATGACTTTACGGGGCTGACCCACCTACGTGGGCAGAGTTTAAGCAAGAAGTAATGGATCAATTCTTGCCAGAAGGAGAAAGGCAAGATAGGGCATTGCAGTTCGAGCAACTAAAGCAAAGGCCAGGAATGTCCATTTCGGATTATGCTAAGGAGTTTAATCGACTTAGTCGATTCACTGTCAACATCATTCCTGTCGAAGCAAGTTGCGTCAATCATTTCCTTAGGGGGCTGATCACATGTAACAACCCACACCCACCCTAGGAATTTTTGTAATAAATTGCTTGAATTAGAATCTATAAGGTTAAGTGTGTGCTTGTGTGAAAATTTGTGATCTAAGTGATTGATGAGTATGTGGCATATTAAATTAATTTTAATATGCATAATATATGTTGCTATTGTGAAATAAATGATTTACATGAAGTGCATTTGCATAAAAGAATTTATTTTAAATAAAATGAATTTTCATGCATAAAACAATCTTTAAGCATAAAATAATTTTATGGGTATTTTTAAAATATTTTTAAATAAATATTTTTGAGAGAAATATTCCAAAATTAAAAAGAAAAATATTATTTTCATTTTTAAATCCATTCAGATGAAATTTTTAAAGAAAAAGCCCAAATACCCAAAAGCCTACTACACAAAAATGCTCCTAACCTATTTCATTAAGGGTAAAAGTGGAAATTTCACTCCAACCCTAATATATATTCTAATTTTCGGCCAAACAAGGGTTTTCAGCAGCCATTCCCCTATTCTTTCTATATTTTGACAGAAAAACCTCTCAAAATAATTCTCTCTACCGAAATATCGAAAACACTTTATCGTTTCGCGATTTCATGACCGTAATCGTAAGTTTTTATTCTCTTTCGATTTCTAAACTGTTTTCTATGAAATAAATTATGGGAAAATTATTTTGAATTGTTTTATTACTGATTTCTACAGATTCAATTCTGTTTGAGTGAATTTTTGGGAGAAAAAATTTATTTTCTACTGAAAACACGATTCTTTCCGCAAGATTTCTCCAAAGGTGAATTCTATAACATAAAATCACAATTTTATTGCATAAACATCATAAGGGGAGGGGGGGTGATTTGTACTTGTTTGTATTCTAAACTGAGTTTTGATTTGTTTTGATGAAAAATATTGCATGAAATAATATTTTTGCATATTTTTGTGATGACCGAAAAGTTTCGAAAAACAAAGGAATTCAAGGTTTTCGTGTTAGGACTTGGAAATTGGAAAATTTTATTCTTTCATGAATATGTGGCTGCTGATTTGTGTGAATTGGTGTTCTAATATGATATTTGATTGGTTTAGATGAAAAATAATGACTTGAATTATGTATCTGTTTATCGCTGAAATAAACAAAATGCGCGGAAAGCGTGGAAACTCATGATTTTTGACCTAAGTCTTTGAACTTGGAATTTTTTTGTATAAACCCTACCTATGGCTGCCGATTCATGAAGGAATATGTTCTAAACTAATATTTTCAATGGTTGAATGAAAAATAATGGTTTAGACAACCTATTTGCATATTTCTGAAATGACCGAAAAATACCGAAAACAAGTAAACTTATGGTTTTGTGCACTATAATGCAAAAGATTGAGTTTTTCTATATTACTAACACCAATAGTGGCCGATTCTTATGGATTTAAGTTCTAAGATGATTTTTTTTTATGTTTACATGAAAAATCTTGATTCAAACCATATTTTTACAAATTTCTGAAATAGATGGAAAGCACGAAAAGAAGAAGAATTTGGTTTTCACCTTAATGATGCATTGGGCTTATATGAACAATTGTGTCCAAATGCTTATAAATTTTATGTGATGTGTCTTGGTGATTGTTGACATGTATGTATGTATAATGGATGATGAAATTGCATGTTAGTTGAAGGTATGTTCCTAGATAAGCTTAAATGTATTATAGTATACTTAAGGTATACTTAAGGTATCTTCACCTTGTATCTTGATTAGAATGCAAATGTGATTGAAGAAATTGGAACTAGGAGTTATGAAGAATTGATGATGAACATATGATTATGAGTTAATGAATTAAAAGGGATCATAAGAGTTAAGTTTGATGTTTGAGGGATTAATTGTTAAGTTGACATGTATGGAAGTGTAAAGTGAACTAAGATAATTGACAAGTGAATTGATATTGGGGTAATGATAATGTGATGACCTTAAAAAGGTATTGATATGATTGCAATGTGTTTTCATGTAAGCCTATAAGGCCTAAGTATGCAAGACTTTTAAGTCAACGTGATATGTGCAAGTGATGAGTACACCTATGAGTGAACTCTAATGTGTATGCTATATGTGTATGGGTAGTTATGGAATAGGAACATCATGAGTAAATAAATACTAAGTATTAAATCAAATATTATGTTAGAGTTTGAGGAGCTTTAGAAGTGCAAAAGGGACTACGTGTACTAGGAGTAAAGGAACCCCAAGGTGAGTAAACATTGTATTCATGTTATAAGTGTAAACAACATTCTGTTGTGTTACAAGAATGTGATATATTGTTATGTGAACCTTTGCAATCTTTGAAACCCAATTACTTTCTATTTTAAATATTATTATATGATTTCTTTGTTAAGCTTGGGTTGCCAAAGGACATTTGGTCCAAAACTATTTTGTTTACCCAATGAGAACTTTTTATGAATAACACCCTAACTTGTACTCTTTCCGGAACTACACTTTCATTGTATTATTGTTGAAAGCCAAACCACTATTGTTATTGAAATACATGTTATTGTTGCCTTATGTGATATTGTTAATTGTGTTTACCAATAGCTCTAGCTATGGTACCTTTACCCTTTATGAAGAATCCTCGTGCCGATGCAGGTAATCATCGAAACCTGTGCCCATGGTCTTAACCCGATGGATAGGGGTAATGTATCCACCTCAGCTAGAAGGGGTGGTTCTAGCCATGGAACCTGATCAACTTCACGCCTTCCATGTGATAGGAGTTGGAATTTAGCAAAGGCTACCTCTCCTCAATGTGTTTTGAGTGAATTGAGTATAGTCTTCACTCTATAAGTGTTATAAGTGTGATTTCTGCAAACTTGCTAAATTTAACCCTTGCTAAATTGCAACCTGATTCATGAGTTATAAACCATGAACTATGTGTATAAGCTATGTGTTTCCTTTCAAAGGAATATGTGATAATGTATGTGCCTTTATGTTTACTCATTGAGATCATCTATCTCACGCCTTTTCCTTGTGTGGTTCCAGGTGAGCAAATGTGAGGAGGCAAGGTGATGGCTCAAGCATTCTTCTTTGCTTGGCGAATTCCTTGTCCAAGTTATCAATAATACTATGTTTATGAAGTCTTGTCTTTAGATGCTCCAGGAATGTTAATTGATACTTATAGAGATTTATATTATTTTCCTTATGGATTTTATATGTAACGATTTACTTTAAGTCTTCCGCAAATTATGGTATTTATCTAAACATTTTAAATGAGTTAATGAAGAAGGTTCGGTAAGATCCTAGGCTATGATTGTTATATGTTAATGGGTTCTACGGGCGTGGGTGATCTTATGTCTCCCCATGTTCTAGGACCGTCGTATCTCATAAGGTTGGGATGTGACATAACACCCCTATTCAATTCATTGGCAGCAACAGAGTTCCCAACCTTAGCCAAGCTCGTAGACAAAACCAAGGTCATGGAGAAAAGATACAAGGCGAAGAGAGCCAAATGAGCTGAACGAGACCATAAAGGAAGGCATAAGAACAAAGGTCATAAGGGACAGCATGGAAATAGAGGAGAACAAAAGAAGGAGTTTTCATCATCTAGACCACGAAATGGTCATAATAAGCAAGAAATCCCCACTTGCAGCAAATGTGGTATCAGAGCACCTCTATCACGACTCACCTTTTTAAGCCGTGACGGTCCTAGGGCATGGGTAGCCATAAGGGCACCCAAAACCCATAGAACCCATTTCACTCACAATCAATTGACATTCATTACATTGAACCCTATCCCAAGATCGTAACCTAATCACATTTCCATGTTACCCATTACCTGCTATCATTCCACTTATAATATCATTTACTCACATAACTTGTAAAACCTTTAAAATTTCATTTCATGTCATTAACTCAATGTTCAATAGTTCATACATCATTAAAATAACGGTTATGATACAAATCATATTAAACATCCTATAACATATTAATGCTAAACCCTTTAATAACTATTCATGTTACATATAGACCCGATAACTTTCAATAACCATAGAGCTTTAGCCTACAACACCTGAACTTAACAGAACAGTTTCCAAGTGAAGGTTGGGCTTAGACATTTACTTTGTTAACTCATTGATTGTACTTGAAAAGTTTAAACTACTACAATATGAGACAGAGCTCAGTGAGTACATAATAGTACAACACAGGTTAAACAAATGATGTGAGATTTAATGTTGATTCCTTATAGCAATAAAGTAAAGTTGGTCAGAGAATATTCTTATGGAATAATTTTCCCATTTATATATATATATATATATATATATATATATATATATATATATATATATATATATATATATATATATATATATATATATATATATATATATATATCACAGATATTATATCTTTAGCAGAATAATTCCTTTTATGAAAATGGTGTGTTTCCCCCATAATTAATCAAGTGGCGGCATACACCTTGCTCACTCCCATATACCTCGTCACACATACAACTGATCAGGTCATATGTACTGGAGACCTTAAACCCTTCCTAGCTAAGGTTCAGGTAATCTTTACCCTATCCGCAAGTCCATTACTATTGTGCATAATGTCTAATGTATTGCACCACATCAGGAGGGTATTCTTCTTATCACAGTATCATTATAACATTTTTCCTTTCCATCCATGAAATAATTCAATGGATAATATATCAATATCAATTAGGTTCTCATCATTGATCATATTGTAAGATCAAACAATATAGACTCATTTGACCAAGTGCCATTAAGAAATGTTTGATTCACTCAGGCTTAATACTCAAGAAAGTATCATATTAACGGTTCAATATTCAATAAGCTAATTAAGCTTATCAAGAAATCAAGAATGTCCAATATACAATTCAAGCTTATCTATGAATCAAGGAGCATTATAACAGATGGTTCAATATCAATGAGCAATTCAACTTATCAAGGAGTTGGCATACTTTTAACAATAAGGTTTTCAAGCAAATAGTACAAAACATATTATATTATTAAGTACTCACCTTGAACTCCTTTGCTCCTATGTACGTTTGACACTGATACAAATAGTGCTCCTCACACTTTTACCCAATATCCTTGCCCTTGTTATTAGACTCTACACATTGCATTTCAATTATATATCAATCACTTCCTCATTATCACATTACTTAATTTAGTTTAAGTCATTAACATTTCTATCTTATTCACAACTTAGTATTCTTAAAGTTAAGATATTCTATACCTATACTTACTACAAAACTTAACATTTCTCTAGTTGTCTCCCAATAACTTACTTAAAAAGAATAATTCTCTTTTCTTCCAATTTCACATTTCAATCTTTATATTATTCAAGTAAAATTGATTAAGCAATTTCCATCAACATTTCCATTAATTTGAATTATCCACAATATCACAATCAAATGGTTCAACCCGGATCTTCAATACACTAATCCCATCCACCCATTTCATTCCTCATTATCAAGCTAATAACCACTAATTCAATTCAATCAATACCAATATCCACATCTCACTTCATTCTTCCAAATAATTTAATTCAATTAAATCAATTCTAATCTCAACATTTCACTTCAATCTTTCAATTTAATTACCAACAATACTCAATAATCATATAAATAAAAATTAATTCAATTCAATTATCTCATTTAATCACTTAATTCCAATAAACTATTTACCTAAATTCTTACAAATAAAATCATAATTCACTATCTATGCATAATTAGAAGTCAGGATTTATATCATATGGCTCAGTTTAATGAGCCAGAGCATCTGTCCGAATTTATCGGTATTGCAGGTCGCCGGAATTCGATCGCCAGAAAATTCCCACGACAACCAAATCATGATCCAAAGATATCATCGGTTAGCTTATGATGTGAGGAATTCAAATATAACTTTCGTTTCCCGTAGTCTGCTAGAAAACATGCAAAAATGGCATCGGCAGCCGTTGATGTCGCCGGATTTCGATCAATAAAAAGATTATCTAAAATTAGTAAACAATATACCAAATCGAAGTTGGAATCACAAGGGATTCAACCATACCCATTTCGTTAAAAATGGAGATCGAAAAGTCATCGAAAAATGTCCTAGAAGTTTCAGCTGGCGGCTCTTTGGAGGGGGCGTGCACCACCGTCTGGTGGCTACAAGCGACGGCCCTCTACCGGTCGATAGGGCAGCGAGCGCTCTTCCTCCTAGTACAGTGCATGTCGGTCAGCGGTGGCCGAATGGCGGTGGTCTGGCGTGCAGTCCCTGTGCGCTCTCTCTCTCTCTCTCTCTCTCTATCTCTCTCTCTCTGCCCTCTGTCCATTTCCTTCTGTTTCTCTGTTTCTACTTCTGCTTCTTGCTTCTGCCCATAAATGGGTTGTGCCGACTTTACTTCTTTTTTTTTTTTTTTCATATACAAATATATACTAACTTTAATAGCTTTAATAATAATAATAATAATAATAACAATAATAATAATAATAATATTTGCCATATAAATTCTAAAACAATAATTTTAACCAAAATATTAATTTCATCATATTATCCATTAATTATAATATAAAAATCATAATATATAACTTCAAATATTAATTACATAAATTTCTATATTTTATAATAAAATTCCAATTTCTTTAGTTTAAAATTTTATCTAAATCAATAATTCATTTAATAAAATATTCTCTTAAAAATATTAACATAATAATATAATAAATCAATATCCTTTCAAATATCAATTTTAAATTTGAAATAATTTCTTTTACTATTTCGAATACTCGTATAACAATATTTATAAATCATATATATAATATTAAATATCAATACGAGTTTAACTTATCAATATCAATATAATAATGATATAAATAAATATCAATATCAATATCAATATTCAAATGGAAATTTATAAATTTCAATAATTTTGAATATCAATATAAATATAACAATAAAGAAAAATATTTCCATATAAAATTATTACTTTAAAACATTTATATTCAAATCATTTGAATATTTAAAAATACTCATTTTCAATTTGGCCACGTATTACGATGCTAAACGGGTATCTTCACTTGTATACTGTACATATATCTTATATCGGGTTGGGATATTACATTCTTCCACCCTTTATGAAATTCGTCCTCAAATTTCAAATTTCGAAACACTTCATATAGGAAGTTACAATAACATTAGCAAATACTATCACTCCATATACCTTATTGTTGTACATGAAAACTATTCATTTACACAAATTTATCAAAATTAATTACATCCTTCACTCATTGTGACGTCATTCATTTAGAATTTATCTCTTTTGATACTTTTATAATTCTTAAGACCCTAAATAGTACTGTGTATAGACGCCGTAATATCATCGCTGCTATTAAGAGACCTCGGGTATTACATTCTACCGCCCTAAAAAAAAAAAATTCATCCCCGAATTTTTAAAAACAAGGAGTTCACTTTAGCAAACTTGAGTAACTACACCATTTACATTATGACTCTTACCAAAAGAATTCTAATCACTTTCATTACTTTCAATTCATCGCCTACCAACTTCACTTCGCATCATTAACGATCTATTATCCCTCTTCCATATATCTTCTTCCAATTATATATCTTGTTCTATAACTTCAAAAATTACTAAGAACATTTTATTTTTTTTATTATTTTTTTTTACATCCTTTATATCTCTTCAATTTCTAATTTCACCTCAATTTAATTGCAATCTTAAATATACCTCTTCTCATATATAGTCTCGTCAATACCTAAATCACATATTAACAATTGAATCACAGCTACTATTACACAAATTATCATACTTTTAATGTACACATACCCTTATGGTATTTCCTAGTTCTGAATAACTTCAAATTTATAACTCCATAGCCATAGTCTTTATATAATTGGGATTTACTCCATTCTTACATTGTCATTTAACAAATTTTTCTTACTCATTATCTCTTATACATATATATCCATTACACTTCTTATATCTGCTCATCTCTAAACAACAATCTTATCTCAACTTATCTTAAACACCTTATTACCAACTATTTTACATATTATATCATTAAAAGAATTATACTTTCACCACTACTCCATAGTTCTCAATCAACTCCTTATAATCATATAAAATTTCAACCCAATATTCATATTATTCAATTTACTATCATATTAATAAGCTTAATCACTCCAAGTACAATCTTCACATTATCTCCAGAATAATTTCTACCTTTCAACATCACATGCATCTCTTTATCAATAAATTTATTATTACAATATTCAAATTATTAAATCACAAAAATCTATTAATACAACTTCTCATTCCGTTCCTAAAATACCATTCACTTGTACTCCATAGTTCATATGTGATCTTATATTAACTATATCAACTTTAAACACATCGAGTAATATAATTGATCTATCGAAATAAAGTAAACATAATTAAACATAATCACAATAAGAAAACATATCAAGCGTATATTTGAGTTCGTTCAAGGTAGAGTAACTCTTCTGAGACGATCTTGTCCAAATCGTAAATGAGGAGACATCGCCGCACAAGCGAAGAATGTATAAGGGCTAAATCAAAGCAGGACTTTCTAGTTTATACTTAGAGAACTAGAACATCAGCAACCAAGAATCTTATGCTCCATAGTTTATTTAGTCTAATACACTCTTACTTATCAAAGCTTATCCTTTATCTTAACTTATTTAATTCTATCTTTGAATTAATTCAATCTCATCATAGAACCTTCTCTTAAATAAAATTTGCCTAATCAATTAACTTCATAAACTCTCTTATGTCATAACTTTCATTTCTCATAATTCACTTTAGTTCACACGTCATATATCCTAGTATCTCCTCATATACTCTTTCTCTTATCATTCACTATTTTAACCTTTCCACATCTCCATTAGTTCGTTTAACCCCATTCAATTTATATTTCTATTCACACGTAATCCTCTAGTTCCATACCTTCCTTAATTAACAAGTACTTCTTTCATAGATCCATTACGGTCCACTATCATTCATTTATCAAAATCAATCTCAATCATATTCTTACACTAGTTTACTCTTAATTCAAATTTGTTTTCAGTTTCTTCTTAGAGACTATTTCATCACCATACATTTCTTGTAATCATTAACTTTATACATTCCTCTTTAACATTTATAATTTCTTTGCCTCAAAACTTTCTATATTTCCCACCTTACAACTTAATCCATCTCACCCTTTCTTCGTTGAGTTATTTTCAAAGCTTACCATTTCTTATGGTATTTATCTTAACTTATTCAATTCTATCTCATTATTAATTCAAAGTTCATCATAAAATACTTCTTTTGGATGGGATTTGCCTAATCAGTTAACTTTATAACTCCTTTCATATCATAACCTTTGTTTCCTTTCATTCATTTTAGTTCAATTATTCCTATATCTAGTATTTCTTCTTACTTTTATTGCCTTATCATTCACTATTCTTACCTTTCATATTTCACTTACCTCATTTGACCGCATTCACATTGTTTTTGTTACTAACATATAACCCTCCAATATCATACTTATCTTATCTTACATATCTTAACTTACAAGTATTCTTCCCATTGCGAACTCATTCTCAATATAAGTTACTTGTCAAAAATCGATCTACATTCTTACACCAATTCATTCTTAGCTTACATCTATCCCTCTTAAGTTAAATCTTCTCCCATTTTCTTTTAAAGACTATTTCTTAATTATACATACTTTCTTGTAATTGTCAATCTTATACTCCTTTTCTGTTGGGTGATCCAATCCCAATTATATGCTACTTTGATCCTTTACTGATCCAATCCCATAATTGCTTTTCTACGGTCACATCAAACACATATACAATTAATTGCTTCCTCTTTGATTACAAAGTAATCTTCTCTTAGATCACACTAGCTTAATATTCTCCCCTTAATTATACCTAGTAACCAATTAAGTGTCAAAGAAATCCTTATCTTTCTTATCATTTTAGTCTATAAAATAACATCTAGGCCATAAATTTGATATCATATTTTTAGCTTATCTCACATAAATCTCACTATATAATAGCCATATAAAACATTTATGATTTCACTCAATCACTATTAAGTATTATCCTTCATTTTATAACTTTAATGGTTCATAACTTCTAACAATTTCCTACAGTCATTTCATCTAACCATATAACCTATGATTTAATCATTTGCACATACATGTCATAGATCAATCCCCCATCTCTTAGATATCTCTCATATTATAGTCAAGAAAACATATAATACTAGTGTCCCATATACCTTCTCAATAGCCTCATTACCATAACATCCTTGTTAAATTGCTTAAATTACTTTACTATATGAAGAAAATCAAAGATATTTGGCCCACTAAAAAAAAATTTGACAAAACATTGCACGGTGGGAGGAATGCCATCGTGCGGCAGCAAGCAGCAACAACAGGCCACCACAGCGTGCGTGCCAAGGAGTCCTAGCTTATCGCAGCTAGGAGTCACCTATGGTCAACCAAGTTCCAGCACCTCACAGAGGATTCCAATGCCCCACAGTTGGATTTCTACACTCAAGAAGAAAAGTTCTGCACGCAATCCAACTTAGGAAGCCATAAATTTCAGCTACAGATGAGTTACAAGGCCTATAACATATCAAATTTAAACTCATTTAGAGATCTATAATTATGTTAGAGTTTACCTGACACCGCCCACTTTTGGGCCCAAATTCAATCATTTAAAGCTATTTCAGAGGCTCTAAAGTTTTTCCTCCGACCTTCTATGCACTTACTTCCCAATTCAAATTATTCCACATGTATCTATGTAACATTTGTTATATTCAAAATCTATCTATTCATAACTAAGCCTTATAGATTCTTAAAATCTTTCACTATCATCATATAACTTGTCTCAGGATATATCATATCCTAAACATTCCATATACTATTCATAACATTTAACAAGTTAACATCTCATTCACTAATATCTTATTGCATTTACCCCTTTTACTTACACATATCATAAATGTCATATCATTCATTATGTACCAAACATTTTCTATGGCACAATCAAGAAAACACATATAATATTACTATTCAACTTATGTTCTCAATGATCCTATTATAAGAACACAATGAGAAAATTTATAAAAATGCCAAGTAGAGACTTACACGGCTGGATCCACAACTGGAGTTTCAGTCATGCCAACCTAATATCTAAACTTAACAGCCACACGGGTGAGACTTCAACTGTGTCTCCACCCATGGGAGGCTACTAGATGGAATTCCACCTGTGTGTTCATCCGTGGCTTCCCATTTCCTCTAACGTTTTGGCTTGAAACTTATCATATTTAACATTCCCACTCATTACAACTTCTTTATTGGTTTAGAAACCAATTTCCAATTAGGAACCTCAAATCTTTGTCTAAAATAAATCCCATATTTCCTCACTATCCTTATGCAATTGCACTTACTACTTATGCACATTACTATTCATATCCCATAAAATCACATTTAAGTTTTTCACTTAATAACATTTAGCTATATCTCATAGACGTAAAAGAATTCAATATGCCTTCATCATTGTTCATACTATATACATATTGTTCAAATCATCAATTGCACTAAGTCATGTCAATAATCAATAATTACTTATAGTAGGAAATCTATTCCTAGTAAGATGTATACTTATTCATTTAAACACTTTCACATAAACAATCATTTTCTCATATACACAATTTTGCCCTTATCATCCCATTTCCATATAACACATAGCTCAGCTACACATATCAATTCTATCACGTATCCCATTCATTATCACATTCTCATTTCACAATCATCGTACACATATCATATATCATACGAGAAACTTAGACTCTTACGAGTAACGTGGATCTAAACTTATCGATATACTTCAATAACAAGAAGGAATTCCTATGCTCCATGGTTTAGCTTATAACTTATAGTATTTATAAAGTCTAAGCTAGACTTAAACTTTGGCTCTAATACCACCTCTGTCACGACCCACCTTTTTAAGCCGCGACGGTCCTAGGGCATGGGTAGCCATAAGGGCACCAAAAACCCGTAAAACCCATTTTACTCATAATCAATTGACATTCAATACAATAAACCCTAACCCAAGACTGTAACCTAATCACATTTCCTTGTTACCCATTACCTGCTATCATTCCACTTATAATATCATTTACTCACATAACTTGTAAAACCTTTAAAATTTCATTTCATGTCATTAACTCAATGTTCAATAGTGCATACATCATTACAATAACGGTTATGATACAAATCATATTAAACATCCTAAAACATATTAATGCTAAACCCTTTAATAACCATTCATGTTACATATAGACCTTATAACTTTCAAAAACCATCGAGCTCTAGCTTACAACACCTGAACTTAATAGAACAGTTTCCAAGCGAAGGATGGGCTTGGGGCTTTTACTTCGTTAACTCATTAACTGTACCTGAAA